>PVJD01000237.1:0-541373 GCA_004026545.1 Mormoops blainvillei
GACACAGACATCGTACGCAATGGCACGTTCTGTGTTTTGGCGTTACAGAAACCTTGCTAATTTACTAGCACATAGGGAGGGCACTTGCGAGGTGCTGCCTTGTGCCGATATCAACATAGCTACAAATGTGGCTGATAAATAATCTGCAAAAACAACTAATCTTAATAGTCAATCCTGGAGGAACACACCTGTTTAGGTTGGCTTTGAAGAGGGCTTCTTCATCAGGGAGAAAACATTATTCACCAATTTTTCTTAAATAAAATGCCGTTACTAAATGCTAGGATACATTAACGTACCCTACAAAAATCTTCTGTGCCTTGGAGTTAAGGTAGTGAACAAGGACCACTCTGTTACATTTCTGTGCCACCAGTGTGATTTCAGGGCCAGTGCCCCGGCTGACCAATCACATATTTATTCCCTGCTATCATTTTGGATGTGAAACATAATTTAAGTCATTGATTGATAAGCTGTTCTGCCATTCCCTACTGGAAAATATCATAGGACATATGCACAGGAGAAATTACTTTTCCCAGGGCAGCAATGGTGACAGCTAAGTGGAATTTTCTGCCTGCGCTGGGGAGTGATGAAAATCTAAAGAAGCCGCCATCTAAGGTGGTGTGATGGCTGTAAGTGCCTTTGACTGCAGCGTGTATCATCTCCAGTGAACGCACTGGATCCTGGAAAAGGCATTCACGATGAGTAGGTGCTTCTGGGATGGAAGCAGGATTAACATCCATCTTGGATAATGATTTCATATATTCTCTGCTGTTCTGTTTTGGATTTTTCAAATCCAAGGCAATGCAAAATGCCTGTTCTAGATGAACCTCGTGTGTTGGAGAAGTAGAGAGACAATGATGTCTGCCAGTACACAATTATCGGCGCTTGCTGGCCAGAGCCTCAAGAGAAATAGGATTGTGCTACAAGCGAAAAACTCTGAAAATTAAAATCTGGGTTGGTTCCCAGTTCCATCCTCCTTGATTGGATCTTTGTGCTGAGACTGCTGCTGGCTTCCTTTTATGCTTGTTGTTTTCATGGCTCTGGCTCTGTGTCCTCTGGGTCCACCTTAGTAATCTTGCTCTCCAAATATGAGTTTTGAATGTTGCTCTGACCTTTTTGCAGAGAGGGAAGGAGTCTTGACTTCACTAGACTGGGGACTCAGAGGTAGGATCAGTTTATCTGGTCCCTATCTGGTGCTCATTAATGAACACATTGACCCCTCCAGTATTGCCAGGAGCTTTTAGTGCAAATATTGGTTGATTCTAGTTAGTTACTGATACAACATATGAGTATATATGACCCTGGATTTAATATCCCTTCTTTGAATACCTTCGCTAGGTCAGAATACTGGTAACTTTACAAAGATTGCAGCTTTCCCTCCTTGCTGAAGATATCATTATTTTCTTCAGATCTGAAATCCAGCCTCTTAAAAATACCTTTGAGAGCACCTCATCAAGTGTAGTGAACATCTCTCTGCCTTATCTGATTCAACTTTCCTGTGACTTTTGGCCGCAGAGACTTCTGCCTCCTCTCTGCTTCCCCCCTGAGCCCAGGGAAACCACTCCCCGTTGTGCTTTGTCCCACCACACAAAATCCTTCACAACCTCCTTTTGCAGCCTTTTTTTTTTTTTAATCACTCAGCTTTTAAAGAGTTCCACCCCAGGGCTTCTCTTTCTCCCCGAGTGAGGTGTCAACACCCATAACTTCAATTATCACCTGTGAGATAAGTTCCTCTAAATCTCCAAGTCCTCTGAAGTTCAAAGACCCACATATTCCCTTATTCAACAGATAATCACCACCCACCACGTGTGAATCCCAGTGACTACTCATTGTCACCAGGAGGATGTCCTGTAGGTACTTCTCTATGTCCAAAACATATTATGAGAACCTTTCTTCTAGAAGGGTAATTCAACCTGTATTTCCTAGCTTAGTAAGTGATACCATTATCCACTTAGTCACCCAAGCCATAAACCGAAGATTCATTTGAAATGTCCCCTTCTCCTTCACTACACACCCTTAACCCACATTCAACATCTGTGCCCACATCCAGTCAGGCAGGGAATCCTGAGAGTTTTACCCTCTGTAAATCTCAAATCTGTGCTTTCTTTTTAAACTCTTGGCCTCTGTCTTAGCTTAGACCTTCATCACTCTGACTCATTTTCATCTTCACCAATATATCCTCCATACCTCTGAGCATTAGACCTTCTTGATACAAATTGCACCATTAATCTCCCTCCGTAAAGCACTTCATGGTTCAAAAACACCTTCAGAATTAAGGTCAGTTCCTTAGCTTGGCCACAGCAGCTTTCTGTACCTGCCCATTGCCCTGTCTCCTGCCGCTGTGTACTCCATTCTAAGTCCATACTAAACAATTTGCTGTCTCCCAGAGACCTCTCCTGCCTCTGTACCTAACTACCTGCTTGGGAGTCCTTTTAGCTTCCCCCTGCACTGCCATCCCTCCTGTACATACCAGTGCTCCCTGGTGGCTAAGCATGTGAACTTAAGGGCTGAGAAAACCTGCTATCCAATCCTGAACAAATTGCTCTTCCTCTTAAAGCCTCAGTTTTGTCCTTAGGGTTGTTTCGAGAATCAAGTCAGGTATTTGTTGAATAAATGAATGAATTACATTCATTTAGTGCCTTCTACCTGCCAGACCCTGTTCTAGGAACTGCAAATATAGCGGGAAACAAAACAGTTGAAGTCCCTGTCCTAAGGAATCTTACATTCCGTCTGCCAGGTAGGAAGTGAACAAAAAAGTTATCGTTATTCACCCGAGGCTTAGGTAATAGCTCCTTAGGGTAACTTTGCTAGACCTTCTTGCCAATTTTCATTCTAAGTTAGGTGCTCGTCTTCTATGGTCCCGTGTCACTCCATGTGGTACAATTATTACAGCATTATGTTGTATCATAATTGCCAATATTTTTGCCTTGACCAACAGTGAATTCCTCAAGGACAGAGCCTAGGACTTTTCTTCCTATTTGCCAGCTTCTAGTACACAAGAAATCCAGCTACAAGTATCAAGTGAATAAATGAACATTTTAGGATATACCTAACACATTGCTTAAAAATAACACATACCACTGAAGAGCATTTGCTATATGCCAGGCACTGTGTTAACTGTTTAAGTATATTATGGAATTTAATCTTCACAGCAACACTATGAAACCAGTATTATTACACTGACTTCATAGATGAGGAATCCAAATCTCAGAGATGAAATATGATTTGCTAGGGTCAAGCAAGGAGTGAAACCAAGTGGAAGACCCAGGTCGGCCTCCAGAGCCCCAGCTTTAATCCTGATGCTTGATGAGAGGAGCCATTTCTCCATGGTGTAGTTGGAGATGTAGGACATGGTCCACATATACTTTATTATAGGTATACCTGTGTACACAAGGCAAAACTTGAATGCACAGTCGATGTACACAGACATATTAGCTTAGTTTTGTTTTTTTTTCTATATTGATCTGAGCAATTCCCCTCACCCTGCTGAGGGGTGGGGTAGCAGAAATGGTTTTAAACTTACCAGCCCACAGTTTTAGTGCCTCTTCCAGTTTAGACTATCTTTGAATAGTTCCATCTCTTGGGTAACCATTTAGTCTTTTAGGTACCCTTCTCTCTCCCTTCCTCCTCTGCCTGGCCATACCAAGTAACCATCGATTTTAGTCTTGACTGTTACGGGGCTGCACCTGTTTGGGCAAAGAGGTGTTAGGGAGACACCCTTTCAAGAGGTCTTTTCCTGGAGTCTCAAATGGGAAAGGAGATGAAAGAAAATCTCTAGGGTTGAAAACAAAGCCACTAATCCAGAGTCTCCCTTTGGGCGATCCTGCTTTTACCTACTTTCAACTCGTTCTTTCTACACTAAGTTGGGGTTGGAAAGGGTTGACTCCTCCTCCTTCCTACCTGTTCTGCACTTGCCCTGTATCCTAGCATCTTCCTTCCTGAAGTGGAATTCGCCCTCCCCTTCTCCCTCGGGCGACACTAGGGAATGGCTACCAGATCACCTGATTTTTGAGAAGAGGAATGAAAACACATCTGTTTAATATTTTCAAATTATTACTCCTGTCACCCCTGTGTCTTGGGGGGTAATCACAGGTCTCTGGAGCTCTCTGGGTCCCTTTGTAGTAATGTGGCTCAGAGCAGTTCTAGAGGAAGATTTACAAGGGCTCTTAGATACCTTCTTCACCTGACTCACTTCCCCCCCCTTTTTTTTTTTCATCAACCCAAGTGCTTGGCCATAGTAGTCTTTTCCTTCGCAAGCAACCTAGAAACGATAGGACTAGTTGCTCCACAAAATTAGGTGGTGCAACGAACCATGCACCCAAATTCTGACAAATTTAGTCCCTATGATAGTATCAGTTATGTCTAACATATTACTTAAATATGGGATTATGAAAAAGTAATCTGTAATAAAGAACAAAATGAGAGGGCATACTCTGAAAACAAATACTTGATGCATAGACTGTGCCTTTCAGCTTCAGATGGCACCCCCCCACCAAAAGAGGAAGCTTTAGTGAAAGAGAAGAAATTACTAAGGAAATTGACAACCGTGGGTCCAATAACAGAAATAGTAAGAGGAAGTGGATCTTCGTAGCAATGACTACACTCTCAAGCCCCATATATAGCTCACTGTGCAATGTAAGGCTTGTGTGTATCTCTTTTACTCAGATATATCTGTGTACCTTGTAAAAGTCTTTGGTCAGATTTGGATCTTTATAAGAAATAATTCTCATGTAAGCTAAGAAAAGAAATCAGCTTGTATACTGTGAATTCACTGGAGAAGCATAAAATAAAATTATGAAATGTAACCCAAAAGAAGAATATAAAATAAGAGGGAGAATGCCCCCTTGTTCGAGAATATCATTACCATCTGGGTCGTAAACCATTTGTTTCTAATTCTAGTAGCTAGATGCCAGAAATAACTTATAACCAAGGAGATATGCTGGACAATTGTCAGGAATAACAAAGCTTTTACTTGTTTTTAATATCTGTACCATGAAATGATCAAGCTGGTGAACCACACAAAGATGTGAACAGGTGAGCCATATAACCTACTACTTTTGCCACATATATTTGTGCTGTCTTTTACACCCCAATCCTTCTTCCCTTCCCACCCCACAAAAGGTCAGAGACCACTTTGATAACCAGAGAATCCTTCAAATTCTCTTCTCATCCCTGGAGGAAAGCACTTGGACACATCTGGGGTCTGTTCAGAGTTTATAATCTAATCCATAGACTTTGCACAATAATAGCAAAAGTATTCATAGTTATCTTTTCACAGTGGTCACACTGAGAGTATATATTAAGTACTTGATTCTTATCTTGATATACAATATTTATGAGCTCACATTAAATATAGATTACTATTGTCAATCACATTGATAAAAGCGTGTCATTTTGAAGTTCCAGTTCACTACTTTCTAGCTGTATGACCTTGAGCATGTTACTTAATCTCACTAGTTTACTCATCTTTAAAATAGGTATAATAATAGTACCTGTCTCATAACCAGTGTATTTGAAAACTCCATTAGCGATATAGAACAACTTGAATGTTGAGAGCTTCCAAATACTAAATTGTTCACCTGATTCAAATGGAAATGAAATAAATGACAAGGAGTTAATTATCTGTATCAGAAGGCAGTATAAGGATTCGAATTAGGGCATCTTGGGTAACTATGATGTTCTAAAATGCTGGTTATATTTTTTATGAATCCTCTTTGGGAGTTCTTTTGTGCAGAAAATCTCTTAATTTGCAATTTTAACCTTCACATTATCAAAGTAAAGGCTACATTGATTAGAAGGAAATACAGTTTCCTCTTAGGTTTTCAGATTTGAGTCTTATTTTGGAGAGGAGGTTGCTTCTGTTTGGAGAATAGGGGAAGAACTGGAAGTTCGAAACGCTTAGTCTGATAAATTTTGTAGAAGGACACCAGGTCTTACATTTTCCAGAAACCGGACCGAGTTAAATTTTAATGGCACAAAAATTTGGTGTTGAAGGAGTTAAAGGGTCTCCCACACCCCTCTGTCTGAATCGCTCTTTTGTGTACACAGCTGCAGTTGGAGCATGGGTCGGAAAGGAAATGGTTAGAGGAAGAGCTGGTTTTCAGACCAGGCGAGTCTGCGAGGGGGGCTGGGGGTGGCCCGCGATTTTACATGCCAGATGTAGGCCTGCCCGGGTGCCTGCCTGGAGCTGCTGGCGTGGTCACGCCACGGCCCTGTGCGAATTGAGGAGAGGTGATGAGTTAGCGAGTTGCTATGGTGACGGGCCCGGCCACGTGACCAGGGTGCTGCTGCCGGCGCTTTGACGTCAGCAGCCAGGAGGGCGGGAGGCAGGAGGGCGGGACGCAGGAGGGCGGGGCGGGAGCCTGTGCTGGGAGAAGGGAGCTTGCGAGCAGGCGGCAGGCAAGGTCTGCGTGAGGAGCAGGCGAGCGGGAAGGCGAGACGCAGCCACCTTCCTCACCAGCCAGCCCACAGCGGTTTGTTCCCATCCTCGGGAGTGCGCCAATGCCTGGTCCGACCCAAACCCTGTCCCCAAATGGCGAGAACAACAACGACATCATCCAGGATAACGGGACCATCATTCCTTTCCGGAAGCACACGGTGCGCGGGGAGCGTTCCTACAGGTAATGGGTCTGGCACCGGGAGCGGTGCCGGGCGGGGTACCTCAGCGGGGGCGCGCGGAAATCCGGCCCGTTATATAATGAAGCAGACACTGGCCCAGACCGGGCTGCAGACGTGCGTTTGTGAAGGCAGTTGTGATTTTTTGCTATCCGTTTCCATGTGTCATGTTGGGTATATATGGAGGCTTCACGATTGCAGATGGAAAACATTTTGTGAATAGGTTTGCTGCCTGCAAGGGGTCTTCCTCCATCTCTTTCCTTCCACGTTGATAAAAAGGCAAGCAATTTTCCCCCCTCTCCGAAAGAAGACAAGCTGTAGCACTTCCTTCCCTCCTTCCTTTGGACATTTTTTAAGGAACCATTAGGTAGGCTGTGCCCAAAGGCAGAGGACAGGAGGATGGCGAGGAAGGCATTTGCGCTTGCCTTGGTGTGTGTGCAGGAAAGATGGAATCCTCTAGATTAAGCTGCAGTCTGTGATGTTAAACCGCCAGATTGATGGAGCTTTGTAAGAATTCTGCTCGCTGATTGGTGCAAGGATTGACAGGAGAGGTCATGGTGTCAGGCATTCACCAAAATTTCCTTTACAGAACCCCAGGTTTATTAGAAAGAGACTGGACTGCAACGGACCTGGAAAAAAAAACCCGGGCGCTGTTATGCATTTTCTGAGGAGTTTATGGCCTCCGCATGGGTGGGGAAGCCCGCCCTTTTTATTTACAGTAGGAAGGTAATTCCTGGTGTTTTGCTGAGGTCTGATTTGAGGATGGGGCTGATCTTGGTCATTGTGTTGTGAGCCTTATGATTAATGAGTTGGCCTGTGTGGTTGGCATCATTTTTACATTAGCATATCTGGCAATATGTTCTAGTAGATAAGCTCATTAAAATTGTTTGCATTGTTTGATAAGGATAACAATGTAATGGAGAATGCAGCTAGAGTCTAATGAAGCTCAAGGCCAGACCTGAAGGGAGACTGATCTTCACTCATATTTCCTCTGAAGTTCTTTTGTACTGGGGTAGTTATTTTTAAATGTTACCTTGATAACCACTAACAATGCCTTTGCTTTGAAGCAGAACACACATACCTCTAGAGTGCATCCTCTCAGCTAGCGAAGAGCAGGAAATAGCTCCTTTTATTTTTTCTATGCCTTCATCTAAACATTCAGATAGTATTATGGGTAGAATATTCTATGTGTATAAATGTTTATAAAATAGAACCTGAGTACCCCATTTCCTCTGCCTTTGACCAGTGAAACACTATTTGCTGACTTAAAAACAAATGATAAACAACCTTTGCCCTGTCATCTCTGGTAGTTAACATAAATACTTTGAGTTGGCTTCGGCTGTTTTCATGAAGTCACCAAAATCTTATGGTTCCAACTAATATATTGACATGGTATCCGTACACATTCCAAGTGCTTGCCATTCTCTTGATGTAAACCCAGATTGGGCTACAACTTCTGAAATTCTTTTGGAGACCCAGGCTTGTGATTGGAAAGTTGGGTCCCTCTTACTCACCCGCCTTTCTCTGTGAATATTCTAAGGCCTCAAATAGAATTAAAAACAAAAGCCAAAACCCTGAGTTGCTTTTAAAACTCACTTATTTAAGCCATTCGTGCAGGTAATACATTTGAAGCCCTCATTTTGTCAATGACTTAATCTCTGCCACGTAGGTAGTCGTTGCTTTTAAGATTGAGTTCGAATTTTACCACGTGGGCCAAAGGATGTGGCCTAGATGGAGTTTATTAGTCACTTGAACTAATTTGAAATGGCAGTGGAAAATCACTTGGCGGAAAGCTTAAATGCTAATTTTGGTGATAAATTACTGCTTTAAAATAAAATTTTATTTACCTTTTTAATTCAGTTCAAGTTATTTCCATTTCCTGAATTATTTCCAGCTTTCTGAGTCTCTATAATGGTACCTGAAATTATATAAAAAACAAAACTGAATTGGAATAAAGGTCTGACTTAAATTCTTAAGTCACGCTGAGTGTCATTGCATTCATATTTTATGTAATAGGGTTATTGGACACTATAGTGAGAAATGTCATTGGTTAAATGAAGAAGGAAGCCTCCCATATTATAAGTGTACTATATTATACAGAGTGTGCACACAGGGACAGAATGCTTGATGTTATCTTCGGTCTGCTTTTCTTTCAAAGTGGATGACTAGCGTCTCATAACTACCACTTATTTTTCTGTAGGGGTGGAGGAAAAATGTGACACTCTTTTTTTTCTTTTTTTTAAATCCAGGAACTGTTCTGTAATTATTTTGGCATCCTGAGGCCCAAATAATATTGCCATTTAATTGCTGAGAAAACTTGGAAGGCAATTTGAAAGCCAGAGTAGAGGTGTAACCAAATAAGTTTTATTTTGACTGTAGGTTCAGTATAGCCCCCACCAATGAGAAGTGCCCGAGAGTTCTGTTTGAGTCCCGTAGAAAGGCTGGATAAGCCCAGAGCCCTGGGATGTCGTAGGGAATTCTCTTTCTGATTCCTTCCCTGAGTTCTAGATAGGCTTGCCAGCAGGTCTTTTATCTTTTTAGAAATACCTACATTTGCTCATTACCTATAAGATATCTCACTACATTCTTGTAAAGTTTTGTGCAGTTAACTTCAAAATGTTTAAAACAAAGACTTTCTTAACAGAAAAGAACTATGTAAATATAGGAAGAATGTTGTGATTACTGAAAGAGGGACTCTTAGGGAGCTCCAGGATGAACACCCCTCACCTGGCAGATAACACAACTCAGAGAAGACAGCTAGACAACAAGACAGTGCTTCCCAGCACTGTCAGTGAGCAAGCCGTCGCTTCCCAGCAGGAGACATTATTGCCATAACATTCGCACCAGATTGTTTATCAATAAGGCTCAAATATGGTTCATGGCCCAGATACCTTAACTCTACACAGAGCCCATTTTTCCAGCCTGGACTAGAGGGGTAGTAAATCATTATCGAAAGCTATGTGCACTTTGGTTAGAAGAGCAAGTTTCTTTTAGAAAATTACCTCTCCATTAGTCATTTCAACTGAAAAAAGCAAGTGCAAAAATGGCTCAGCAAAACCATGTGGATGTGTTTCCACGGCTCATGTCCACAACCATGTGACGGCCTCCTCTGCCCCAGTTTCCTCGTCGCATTTATGAGCACTGGAAATCCATGTATGTTAAGAGCTGCCTAAAATATAAATGCAGCGTAGGCCATTTGAGGTGACACTGTTTAATTCACAGAGTGAGAGAGTCCTTCTCTGGCTTTCCCTGGAGAGGCTGCTCCCTATAGCTGTTTCATGCAGATGCTCGTAGGAAATGAGATTTATTAACTGGCCTTCTGCCCACCGTATCTTTGTTTGCATACTCCAGGCTTTTAAGAATGAATGTATAAGTCCAGAGGACTGGTGTTTGAACACGCAGCTACAGTAGTGTATGTTTCTGAATACTTTAAAAAAAATTACTTGGCCCCAGGAAATGGACTGAGAAAAAAAAGCAAGTATAAACGTAAACCTAAAACATTGGCTCTGACAACTAACTTTACCAACTTTGAAAAATGAACTCTTATTAAGAAAAACAAAAAGAGAAATCACATGTGTGCACGTGTATAAAAGATAGTCATGAGAGCATGTTCCATTTACTAGACGCTATTGTAACATGGCTCACCTGAATCAGAATGGAGTTTTCAGATCCTACTCTCCAAAACAGCAGCTGCAGACATTAAAAGTCTGGCCTCCTGTGTCTCCGTTATGTATGTATTAGTATCATCTGGGTTTACTACTCTCCTCGATTTTCAAAAATAGTGATTTTTGTTTGTCCTCATTAGTTTTCTTAGTATTTGTAAGAAAGCAAATGATTGCCTGATGCTTTGATTCTCTTGTGCCCAATTTTTGAACTTCTTTTCAGGGTCCTTTGCCAGAGCTTCTGGTAAGGGTTTGGTCTTCTGGGTGCCCTTAGTTAGAGGCTCACCCCTCCCAACCAACGGCTGTCACTGGTCATATCTGTTTACAGCACATTATCTTAGTGGAACCGTGGTTTGAGATGGTTCTCTGAATTTAAGTGATTGTTTTCCATATGCTGTATCTTTTCTGTATTTACAGGGACATCTCGAAGCTGCACTGAATAATCCCTTAGATTAATGGAGGGGAAAATATTGGGATTAATCTCAATATTCTGTTTTGTTTGGAGAATTAATTTGACAAATACTTGAGAGCCTGCTCTGGGCAAGCTCTCTGCTGGATGCCCCTTCAAGGACCTTGAGTTCTAGCAAAGTCAGATGTGTGAGCAGCTCATTTTGTAACAGATACACCTTCTGAATATTTGGCTTGGTCCGATAGCAAAAGTGGTTTGCATTTCCTGAGCCCAGAGTGACTCAAAGTAGAAAAAGATACCCTCAAGGCAAGTATAATGCAGGAAGCTAAACCACACTGTGGGAGACCAGACATTTTGGTGACGAGTATAAGCTTTAGAATCAGAATTTTGGGCTGGTAAGGTGCATGTTGGGCTGTAGTGGAAAATGAGGCGGGAGCACTGAAAGGCAGGGAGGGTGGTCAGAATGTGAAAATAGAAAGCCATTGAGAACTCAATCAAAAAAACAGCATAATGTAAACATTAGTGCGCATGCTGGAACCGATGTCCTGTTTTGAAATGAGTTAAAAGGAGAGGGGAGTTCTAACAGTGCCCTACTCTGCAGGCCCCAGCAGTACTAGAGAATCCTTAATTCACCATGAGAGAACTCTCTGAAGCCCAGTGCAGGATTCGGGACAAGGTTAGACAGATGTTCCCTGGCCCAAGGCACCTTGACTGGTACTTGGGTTAGACTGTGGCTTCTGAATTTGCAGAAGCTCACTTCGTGGTTAGCAGCCTGACTTCAAGGAGTAGCGAGTCTGTACGCTTACACTATTCTAACCATCCCAAACTCAAAAGCAAGGTGCCTGATGCTTCATTGTGAAGGCTCCTCCTGAATCATTTAATACCTTAAAATGTGCAGACACGACGCCAGTGAAACTGCTCAGGGTGCTCCAGGAGCTCCGGTGCCAATTCCTCTGACAACCGGAAGGTGATTGCTTTGATGGCAGGCTCTGGAGAAGACAGAATTTAAGAATACTGTGGGTTTGTTTACTTTTGAATTTTATTGATTTCACTTTAAAGGAAAAATTGATTTGTTCCTTTCCTGTGAAAAGTATCTTTTTCCACAATGAAATATGGTAGACTATGCATATATATTAGAATAGTTTTATTTTCCTGACTTTTGGCTGTCTTTCAGTTATCAGCCACTGTAATATTAAATTGGATATGTCATGTTCATCTAGTATCTTAAGCACTATTTCTGCAGCCCTTTTTGTTATAACACTCTATATACGCCCCTTTGGTATCTTGTGAAACTTGTTTCTCAGTTCATTTTAAAATTCTGATTGTTTATCATCTTCTTTTGGTCCTTGACATTTATATTGAGAGAATTCTTTTAAAACAAAAACCTACAGTTCACAGAGGCAAAAACTGAAATTTTACAACTTTTGCTTTACAGCATGAATCTTAAGAAATTTCTCCTAAATATGTTTTTGTGAAATGCATTCCCAAAATGCTCATTTATTTTAACGAAAATAATCATTAGCGAGGTAAAGATTAAATAGCTTTATAGACCACCAAGAAATAATTTCTTAGTAGGGGAAAAAAGTGTGTATTTTTAGTGTCCACTCTCCCCAGGCTAATTAGGATTTTACTCACTTGAATCAGGGCAAGCTTTCTTACTTAAAGCATTATTTTGTTTTTTCTAAAGGTGGTAGTATATGCACAAGATGGTCAAGTTGATGGCTGCTTTTAGTGATGGTGTCCCTTTGTGATGATGTCCTAAATGAATGTCAAAATACTCATTTAGAATTCAGTCTTGCGTTATTTCTAGACCTCATTTGGCTTGGGCAGGTAAAAAGGGCCCAAAGAACCCCACATGGGCCATGACTTGGCACAGAACAGGGATAGGGTAAGAGATTTGAGAGACAAGAGAACATATTATAAATAATACAGTGCGTATTGGGAAGTCTATAAAACTTGGTATCCTGCACACAGAATTGGTCCTGAAGTTTATGGCCAGTGCTTGTCGTTGCGTAATCCTAAAATGACAATGCTCTTCACAGGAGGCACACATTAGATTTCTCTGATCCTATTTTACGTTCCTAGAAGTAGTGTTTGTTTTTGTTTGTTCTTTAGAGTCAGCCTAGCTTGGCAAAACCCTGAGAGGTCATTTGTCAAAAATGCTAGGGACCTTAACTTCTCAGGAGGCATTCTTATGTTCAGTTTTACTTTGAATATAAACAGTAATATTCCTTCATTGAAGAGTGGGATTCCCTGCAAGGTTTGCGTTTGGTGCTCAGCAAATCAGGAGAAAGCGAAGCTACTAAAATGGACTCCTCTCCCTGACTCCAGTCTACTTCCTTTTTATCATTTTAGAATGCCAAAACATGTTTTCAGAAGGCTAACAATAAACAAATTTTAAAATCCACTCTTTAAATCATTACACAATTATTGTTATATTAAACTTAAGCCAGAATTTTTGCAGGCTCTTTATCTGGCCTTTCAGCAAACTTGAGTTCCTTATATATGCTAAACTCCATGTTGGGCACTTAGAATACAAAGGTAAATAATGTACAGCCCTTCCTTGAAAAGCCTCTAGTATCCAGGACAACAGGCAAGGAGGGAGGAATCTGAGATGGGGAGATACTCACATCTGACCCTGATGACGTAATTTTGTGATTATTGGGCTGATAACCTGGCAGAGGCAAAAATTATCACTCCTGTAATTTTCAGAAGCTTTCAGAAATGGAACGTGAAAATGAAACCTGTGTTTGAGTGTGTGTGTCCCCTACCGTGACCTCTGTGTGTAAGTTTTAATATAACCTGTGCCATAATTTTGAGCATTGTTGAGTGACTTATATGGTGGGAAGGTTACTTCTCCTTTGCGAAGAGTCACTTGAGGACAAGTGAAAAGGCCTGTCTCTTTTGGTCCGCCGATTTTTGTATTTGTACTGACCATCACTAGGTTAAAAAGAATTACACTGTACTAACGTTTATGTAAAAAAGTGAGGAAAATTAGAGTGTGTACTCATATTTACTTGATATGCCTGGAGAAACTGCAAGGATATAAACTAATAACGGTGGGAACTGGACAGATAAGTCTTTTCATAGAGCCTTACTTTAACAGTGAGTTTTACCTGCCGAAACATTTTGGAAAGCATCTCAAAATACTCATAGACTTACTGAAGTCACATGGATGATATTAAAAGTTTGCCTAATGCAGTTACCAGTCTTAATTAAAACAGTGTCACAAATCACCAATGAAATGTGCTCCTATAGCATCTGCCCTTTGAGGTTTCACACATCATAATCCATATAACCCATATTTTGTTTCACTTTCTCCAGAGCACATTGGATCTGCCTCCTGTGTTTTTTGTGATGCATTCAGCCTGCTTAGTATGCTCTGTGAATCTTGCACTAACTGCAAAATAATCCTCTGTGAGGATTCTTTTTCCATATCCTCTTTGAATTTTTGTTTTCGTCTCACTTTTTGAGCACTGGCTGTGTGTTAGGTACTATGTAGGGACCTGAACCAGTGAGATTATGGGTTGTCGCCATATTTTAGCCACTCTGCTGCAGCCTTCTGGCCTCCCCAACTCTTAACCTGACCTCCCCACCTTATGGACGCTATTGAGCAATATCTGGCCTTCATGTGACCCCTGCAATGGAGCTAGTGTGACACAGGCCCGGAAACAAGCCATCTGCAGTCTCCATACTCCCTACCCCAACCCCCTTGCCCACCAGTCTGAGTGAATCCCCATGGAGACTGACCAATTAAGAGTCACCGAAAGGAGAGCTTTGAATACATTACCCCAGCGACAGGGACCTGCTCGCCATCAATAGCCGTGAAATAGAAAGCTTGTGGAGCTTGTGAGCTGACTCTGCTAGAAAAGGAGGATGTGGAAGAGGGGGTGATTTGTGGGTGCAGCCTAGAGGGGGGTAGGCCCAGCCCCAGCGCCGGGTAAGGCCACCCTGGGGTGGATATACCAGCCCCTCGTGCCTCCCTCCTGGCTCCGTCTTTCTGTTTCCGGAAACAGAGTCAATCTGTCCCTGCAACACTTGTTCTCCAGAGGGAAGGAGAAAAGAGATGAGTCATCAGCCACCTGGGCAGGGGACTGAAAACAGAAGGGAATGGAGACCTGTAAGTCTTTCCAAAATCCCGTAGTGAGGCTAGCAACACACAATAAATTGAAAAGCAGGTTTGGTGTTTGGATAGCCAATTTTTTCTCTCCTTGGAATTTCTGACAAGCAGATAGCATCATTATACCACTGACTTTAAGATGCCAGCATGCCTGGCCAGGTAGCTCAGTTGGTTAGAGCATTGTCCCAAGACACCGAGGCTGCAGGTTCAATGCCTGGTCTGGGCACAAACAAGAACCAACCAATAAAAGCATAAATAAGTGGAACAACAAAATTGATGTTTCTCTAACGCTTCCTTCCCCTCTCTCTGTAAAAATCAGAAGAAAAAAAAAAAGACTCAACCAATGAATGCATAACTAAGTGGAACAACAAATTGATGTTTCACTCTCTCTCTCTCTTTCATCAATAAATAATTTTTTTAAAAATTAAAAAGTCAGCATGAATAACTGTAAACATGTTTCTAGCCTGTGTGATGAGCTTGTCATTGCCACCTCAGCTCCAGTTCAAAAGTTGGTCTGGACTGAAAAGTTGGCCTGGACTATCTAGCACCCTTCCATTCCTACCCCACATTAAGACCTATTGGGGTTCTCAACAACCCAGACGGCTACTTAGAGAGGCAGTGCGACATAGTGGCAAAACTCAGACACTGGCCTGAGACTTCTCTCTCCAAGCTGCATATATGATCTAAGGCAAAATTTTTTATCCTCTCTAAGCCCCATTTTCTTAATATGCAGTGGACACAATGACATTAACATCATGGAGTTGTTAATGAGATACGGAATATAAGGTATGCCAAGCAGCGACTGGTAGAAGTAAATGCTTTTAAAAATGTTAGCTAATACTGTTGCTTATAGTTTTAATCTGCCCTTTTACCCTGTCTTTATATTAATCTATGACTTTTGTGTCCTCAGTACCTCATAGAATACTTGGCACATAAGAGATGTTCATTAAAGGCCCAAATGAATGTGGAAAACATTCAAACAAATTATATTATGGTCTTTTCCACTCTTATCAACTTTTTAAAAAATTAGCTTACGTATAGCAAGTTGCATCTATTTAAAGTGTATGATTCAGTGAGTTTTGGCAATGTATATGCCCTTGAAGCTGTCACTCCCAAAAGATTCTTGATACTCTTTGGAGTATTTCTGCTGTCCACTGCCCCAGGCAACCACTGTCCTCCTTTCTGTCGCCATAATCTAGATGACATTTTTGATAAATGGCATAATACAGATTGTCCTCTATAACGTCTGACTTTTTTACTCAGCATAATGATTTTAAGATTCAACTAGATTCGGTATACCAGCAGTTCAGTATTCTGTATTGCTGAGTAGTGTTCCATTATATGGCTATATCATATTTTGTTTATTACTCAGAAGTTGATGAACATGTGGGTTGATTCCAGTTCTTAGCAATTATAAATAAAGCCCATGAATATTCACATACATGTCTTTTTGGGAACATAGATTTTCTATTTTGTAATTATATTTTATTGATTATGCTATTATAGTTGTCCTGATTTTTCCCCTTTTATCCCCCTCCACCCAGCACCACCCCCCACTCCCTCAGGCGATCCCCACACCTCGTTCATGTCCATGGGTCATGCATGTAATAAGTTCTTCGGCTGCCCCATTTCCTATACTGTACCTTACATCCCCATGGCTGTTCTGTAACTGCCTATTTGTACTTCTTAACCCCACCACCTCTTCACCCATTCCCTCACACCACTCTCCCTTCTGGCAACCATCAAAACACCCTCCGTATCTATGATTCTGTCTGTTTTTCTTGTTTGCTTATTTTTTAGATTCAATTGTTGACACATGTATTTTTGCCATTTATTGTTCATAGTTTTGATCTGATCTTCTTTTTCTTAAATAAGTCCCTTGAACATTTCATGTAATAATAGTTTGGTGATGATGAATTCCTTTAACTTTTTCTTGTCTGGATAGCTCTTTATCTGCCCTTTGATTCTAAATGATATCTTTGCTGGGTAGAACAATCTTGGCTGTAGGTCCCAGCTTTTCATGACTTTGAACATTCCTTGCCAGTCCTGACTAGCCTATGAAGTTTCTTTTGAGAAATCAGCTGACAGTCTTATGGGAACTCTCCTGTAGGTAACTAACTTTTCTCTTGCTGCTTTTAAGATTCTCTCTTGACCTTTAACCTTTGTCATTTTAATTATGATATGTCTTAGAGTGGGCCTGTTTGCATCCATCTTATTTGGGGCCCTCTGTGCTTCATGGACTTGTATGTCTGTTTCCTTCACCAAATGAGGGAAGTTTTCTTTCATTATTTTTTCAAATAGATTTCCAATTTCTTGTACTATCTCTTCTCTTTCTGGCATCCCTATGATGTGAATGTTGGACTTCTTGAAGTTGTCCCAAAGGGTGATTATACTATCCTCATTTTTTTGGGGGGGATTCTTTTTTTTTCCTTCTTCTGATTGGTTGTTTTGGCTTCCTTATGTTACAGATTATTGATTTCACTCTCAGCTTTATCCACTCTACTGTTGTTTCCCTGTGAATTGTCCTTTATTTCAGTTAGCGAATCTGTCATTTCTGACTGGATCTTTTTTATACTGCTGAGGTCCTCACTAAGTTCCTTGAGCATCTTTATACCCAGTGTTTTGAACTCTGCATCTGATAGATTGCTTATCTCCATTTTGTTTACTTCTTTTTCTGGAGTTTTGACTTGTTCTTTCATTTGGGCCATGTTTCTTTGTCTCCCTGTGTTTGTTTCTATGTATTAGGTAGAGCTGCTTTGACTCCGTGTCTTGGGAGTGTGGCCTAATGTGGTAGGTGTCTTGTAGGGTCCAGTGGCACAGCCTCCCCTATCACCCAAGCTGGGTACTCAAGGTGCACCCTTTGTGTGGGCTGAGTACACTCTTCTCTTGTAGTTGAGCCTTGCTTGCTGTTGGCACATCAATGGGAGGGATTTACCCAGGCTGGTCAGCTGCAAGGATTGACTTTGACCACATACCACCAACCTCCACCATCTGTGGAGGTTCGGCTGTGCAGGGGCAGGGTGGCGGTGCTCCACGTGGTCCGTAACTCTCCCATTGGGTGCACTGGCCGTGGGGTTTTCTCAGGTGGTGCAGGCCAAGGTCAGCCCCACCTCTGTTTTGCCCAGGGCCACCCTTCCTGAGCTATAAATCAATTTGAGATGGCTGCTATTTGTGCTGGGCTTGGAGATTCCCAGGTGAAGCCAAGCTGTGAATCTGGGCTGTCTGCTGCTAGTGTTGGGAGCTGTTGCTTTTTCGAGAGGATTTAGGAAGTTGTGTAGTGTGAGCCAAGACCAACCATTCATATGGAAAAGCAGCTTGGGTGGACCCGTAAGTTGTGTGGGGCGGAGTTCTGCAGATCTCCAAAGTGGGTCAAACAATGTCAATCCAACAGATTGATGGAGTCTCAGATATAGCACCAGCTTGCCAGCTCTGTGGGGGAACGGTTTAGAAAAGGGACAGTGGCCTCTGCTCACCTTGATGCCAGGCACTTCAGTTTCTCCCAGCATGCCACTAGTGCGGGCAGCCTTTCAAGCTGCTACCCCAGTGCTGGAGCTCAGAGTGAGTGAGCCTGAGTAAGTCTGTGTAGGTTCTTCAAGAGGAACTGCTTGGGACTCCAGAAGTTTCTTCCACCAACTCAATCCTCACTGGTTTTTGCAGTCAGAAGTTGTGGGGACTTATCTTCCTGGCACTGGAACCCTGGGCTGGCGGGCCTGGTGTGGGGCTGGGACTCCTCGCTCCCAAGATATCCCCTTTAGATTTTTATCTACCACATGTGGGTATGAGGCCAGCCCATTCCTCGTCCATGCCCCTCCTACCAGTCTGGATGGATGTGGTTTCTTTAATCCCGTAATTGTCAGACTTCCTTTCAATTTGATTTCTGATGCTTCGAGTGATGGTTGTTCTATATTTTAGTTAAAATTTTGATGTGGTTTTCCAAACAGGTGAACCATGTCTGCCTGTACCACCATCTTGACAGGAATCTGGGGAACATGTTTTCATTTTTCTGGGGTAAATCCCTAGGCATAGAATGATTGGGTCATATAAGTGGTGTTTATTATATTAAATCATTTACCAACTTAAATAAATAAAAATTTTTTTAAATTAACAAAGAAACTTAGGATACTGTAAATAATTGTCCAAGGTGGTTTGTACCATTTTACGTTCCTACCCACAGAATGTAAGAGTTTCAGTTGTTTCATATCCTTGGCAACACTTGGTATTGTCAGTCTTAAATTTTGGCCATCCTTACAGATGGGTAGTGATATCTTACTGGGATTTTAATTTATATTTTCCTGATGATTAATAATGTTGGGTATCCTTTCGTGTGCTTGTTGACCTTTTGGGCATCTTCTTTAGTGAAGTGTCTGTTCAAATATTTTGCCCTTGCAAAAAAAAATTAAGTGGTTTATCTTATTGTTATAAAATACTGTATTCTAGATACTATAATATAGTCTTGACTTCGGCTTTAAAGGATATGGACCTATTGTTCTTTACTGGAATATAAACCCCTCAAGAAAAAGGATAGTTTTTTCCCCCCGGTCTTCGTCCACAACATCTTTTCTAGCAATTAGGTCCAGCTCTCAGGAAGTACATATAAAATGATTATATTAAAATGGTCTGCAAAATAATAATAGTATCATTATTTTATCTCAGAAGAAAAAAACACTAAGCGCATTTTAAAAGTTGATATGAAAGTTAAATTTAGGAGCTAGGTTTTCTATGGGATCTTGATAGTTGAGAAGCTTTTTTAATTCTGTGGGGAAGAGCCCTGTAATTATATAGATATTTTTTTCTTTGTAGTGAGTATCCCCTTAACACTGGTTAAGATTTCCCACTGTTAAATTTTGAGGGAAATGTGTATAGAAATGCTCTTTTTCAAAGTAGCAAGGAACCATTTCCATGTTTTCTGAATTTTGCCCTTAATAATTAAAGCATTAGATTCTCTCTGTGTCTGTCTGTCTGTCTCTCTCTCTCTCTCTCTCTCTGTCTCTCTGTCTTTCTGTCTTTCTCTCCCTCTCTCTCTCAAATTCTGAGGCAAACATCTCCCATCTCATTCTTGCTCCATTCTCATTCAATCTGACGTGGCAGTTTTGTTGTTGGCAATTTGACTCCTGACTTCTCTAAAGCCCTAAGGAGAAATTGCCTTAAGTAGAATTTAGAAACTGGAAAGCAAAAGCAAAAGCTCAGGAAGGCCAGGGGATTACCTGAAAGGATCTACTGAGGGACCATGTGATTTTGAGAGGGTAGGAATGCTTGGCTTCTAGAAACTTTCCAGCTAAAAGCCAAATTTCTTAGCCACACATGTTTCAGAATCCAAAGATATCGTAAAATATGAGCTCACTTACGATTTCACAAATGCCCTAGGCCTGCAAGTAGATTTTATGAGTGTAACTTATTTCATCTATCATTTATTTTATTGCAAAACCTTCAGGCCAAATTTCAGATGAGTTACCGCTTCCAAGATGGCAGTAATTTCTTGCTATCTCCGTTACAGATGATTATTTTCTGTGTTCTAGTTGGGTCTGAGTAGGTCACAGCCACTAAAGTATCAGTTAACAGTGTTGTTTTTTGCTTTAATTGAGGTTGTTCCCTGAAAGGAAGCCAAATACTGTTAGACAGGACATCCTGTGATTCCCTTAGTTTACGATGGCCAAGGACGTGTTTTGTTTTTTTTTTTAAGATAATTGCTTGCTTCCTTTTCTGTTAACGAGGGAGCCCAGAACCAGTGCTGCCCATTTGGCTTTAAGGACCCTAACTAGCAAACACATAAACCTCCCCTCAAAATCACCTAAAGAAACTATAGGACATGGAAGCCCTGGCTAGTGTGGCTCAGTGGACTGAGCAGTGGCCTGTGAACCAAAGGGTCGTGAGTTTGATGCCCAGTCAGGGCACATGCCTGGGTTGCAGGCTAAGTCCCCAGTAAGGGGCACACAAGAGGCAGCCACACATTGATGTTTCTCTCCCTCTCTTTCTCCCCCCACTTTCTCTCTTTCTAAAAATAAATAAAATCTTCAAAAAAAAAAAAAAAGCGTAGGCCATGGAAAAATGTCCATATCTTTCTATGTGAGCCAATATGATTCGGTCATTGTTAGCATTTAAGTGACCACTGGTTCTGTCGCCTTGTAATAGTAATGAACTGGAAAAGAGGAGAAATGATCAAACTAGTAGTTCTTACAAGAAGCATGTTAACATAAAATTCTGGAATAAGGTATACTGTGGTATACCTATACAATGAAATGTAATGCAAATATTACACATGAAAAAGATGTGAAAGACTTTCACAATATGTTAAGAGAAACAAGCTTGGTGTAAAAGTGTGAATGTATTGTATTGGTGTCCTAGGACTGCCATAACAAATAACCACAAACTGTCCTCACAGTTGGGGAGGCTAAGAGTCTGAAATGAAGGGCTAGACTTTCTCCAAGGGCTGTGGGGGGGATCACTCTTAGCTCCTTCCTGTTTCTGTTGTCCCCATTTGCTCCTTGGCTTGCAGCTACATCAGTCCAATCTCTGCCTCTGTTATCTCATGATCTTCTTTCTGTGTCTGTGTCTGTCTCTCTGCACATGGCCTTTTTATAGGACACCAGTCATTGGATTTAGTACTCTAATCTAGTATGACCCCATCTTAACTAATTACATCTCCAAAGACCCTATTTCCTAATAAAAACACCTTCGAGGTTTCAGGGAAACATGAATTCTGGGGAACACTATTGAACCCTGTGTGTTTATAAACACATTTTTATGTATAAGTATGTGTATAAAAATCATACAGATGCTACACACACACACACAAGGCCTTTAATTTTATTTTTCTTTATTTTATACTTTTTCTATTGTGGAAATGTACTATATAAAATATAGTTCATTTATATACTAAAATAAAATTTAGGGCTTATATAAAAATATTTTGAAAAATAAGTAGCACTTTTACATCTTATTTTAAAAGACAGTAATTAAGTTTTTTACTAACATCCTACCTTGAGTTTGTTTTCTTTGACTCATCAAACTATTCTGAGGTATCTTATCCTTAATTTAAAATAAGAATCATCACCCTTTTTTTAAAAAAAGAATCACCAGCCCTGGCTGGTGTGGCTCAGTGGATTGAGCGCTGGCCTGCAAACCGAAAGGTCACAGGTTCGATTCCCGGTCAGGGCACATGCCTGAGTTGTGCGCCAGGTCCCCCGTTGGGGGCATGTGAGAGGAAACCACAATCGATAGTATATCTCACATGTTGAAGTTTATCTCCCTCTCTCCCTCCCTTCCCCCTTTCTAAAAGTAAGTAAATAAAATCTTTAAAAAAAAATCCTTAGTTATAGATATACACACATGAAAATATATATAATGAGCCACTTTATGGTATTCTTTATTATGCTTATTATGATATTAATTATAACAACAAATAAATTTGAAATGAAGTGAAATAGGTCTTGAGACATTGGTTTAAGTCTGGGGAGCCAAAAAAGGTTATAATTATACTCAAGTGCTGAATTAAAATCTAATTTTTAAATGCTTTAAAGCCTCTAAGTCAAGTTAATTCTAGGAACCTAGAAACTAGACGCTAGGGCAGGATAAAGAGGCATTTTACCAAATTTTATCAAATTGGGCATACACTGGCTAATTTTTTTAAAGGTTTTATTTATTTTTAGAGAGAGGGGAAAGGAGGGAGAAAGAGAGGAAGAGAAACATCAATGTGTGGTTGTCCCTCATGCATCCCCTACTGGGGACCTGGCCCACAACCCAGGCATGTGCCCTGACTGGGAGTTGAACAGGTGACCCTTTGCTTCACAGTCCGGCGCTCAGTCCACTGAGCCATGCCAGACATACTGGCTAATTTTTAACACACATAACAACTCTAGGGCCAATTTCATCCTTTTAAAGTCTTCTTCTGAAGACTTCTTTGTATATAGTATAATATCCCTAGTTATTTAGTCAAATAGTTAATAAGGTCTTCTCATAAATAATTTTCTTTCCCTTAATTATCCGTGAGTACTCATCGATCAATTGTTACTTTTCTATCTTTAAATATCCCAAGTTTAACAAAACATTCTAAATTCAGTAAACTACAAGAGTGTATTACATCATCTTTTGCTCCTGTAAGTCTTCATTCCATAGAATTGCAGAATCAAGGAAAAAGGCTTCACTTTAAGAAACTCCTGTGCTTCCTCTCTTCCCCAAACCCAAGGGTCTTACCATGTATCTGCCCCTATGTTATTTGTGTACCTGATTCAGTTTGCACATAGCTCAGTTCATCCATGCTTTACTCGAATCCTCAGTTTTTGTACTTCCCTTTGAGAATTAGTATTACTACACTGATGCTAGAAATGTTTTAAGTTTTGGCTTATAACAAGGCAGTAGATAAGAGAGCAGAGAGGTACTGCATGTGTGTGTATGTAAATCGATTGTCAGGGACTGTTGAGTACTTCCAATGTAAATGTCTGTCAGTCCCTTATTTTTCATTCCAGTAAATGGTAAGTGAGCATATTGGTTTAAAAACCAAACAAACAAACAAAAACATAAAAAAGACTCTTCTTCTAACTCAACATACAAGGAAACCGGGACTGGTGCCTGGGTGCCCAAACAGGAGTACCAGGAAACTAGGGAAGAGGATAAGAGAATGAGCTCCGCTGTGGGGTGGACTTATAGCAAAATGGGGGACATCCATTCTCTGGCTTCCATGAATCATTTCAGCTGGGAAAGGAAGTTTTTGGGACAATGTCCTGGGGAACTGGTGATGAAATAGTGCTCCTAGTTTAGATAACATTTCCCCACTGCTACACCAATTTGGCTCAGCATTACTAATCTTAGCTCAGCTGTAGCTACAACTGAAATTTCCATTTCCTGTTCTCATAATGTGCAGCCATCTTGTATGTAATCTGCAGGATGCTCTGTGGGGTTGCGGTGTCAGTTTGAGGTAGAAGCTGATCAGTATCTCGCCAAGAAAGTTAATGTTTAAGAAGTTGAATGTTACACTGTTACAGTTTGAAGTTGACCATTTTGGTTTTTGTGTCAGAATCTGCTATGGAAAGAACTAAGAGTAGATGGCACCCACAGGGCTTGGGGGTGGGGTATGGATGTATATTACCCACTGTGGAACCACATTCACTGGAATAAATTTTAACACTGGCCTGCACGTCCCTCATCCTTTTAGGCTTAATTTTATTGGTACTCCACCTTCCATTTCCATTTCAAAATGTTCTCATGAGTTTAAAAATGAATTTAACGTAACGTAAAGACATACCTTTGGATAGGCACCAGTCACTAAGAGTGAGATACCAGAAGATTGTTTTAAAGAAATAATTATTCTAAACACACAGTCAAGATACCAATCTGAAGTCTTTAGTTAGTGTTGAAAAAATTATAAGCAGTAATGAACATGATCTCTATCCATTTTCATTAAAGTACCACAGTCAGCAAATTGAGAGGCTGAAGTCCAAAATATGTAGTAACTAGAAATGTAAAATGTGGCAATTCCTAAAATATTAGCTTGGCTTATATGTTATAGCTGGCATGTTTTTGAGCCAAAAATTAGTCCCAGCAATAAACTGAGTTAACTAGTCACCCAAATCTCTACACTTCAGGCTCTTCTTCAGTGAAACTTATGTTTTAAAAAAATCATCTTGGTTAAAGTGAAAATGTAAAATGAGGCCTTGGTAGAACTAAAAAAGGAAAATGGTTTTATTGGAGACCACAACTGTGTCCTCGTTTGGAGTTCTCTTTTCTTCCCACTTACTTTCATGACATGATAAAGACCAAGAGCAGAAAGGGAGCTGGTTGAGCACAAAAATTCTAAAATCAGCCCTAGGTCCACATACCAGCTCTTGCACTTAATAATTGTGACTGGGCAAGTGTCTCTGTACCTTTTCCTACTTAAGGGCAGAAAAGCAGTAAGTATCACAGAGTGTTGTTATGAAGACTAAGTGAGAAAACGCATGTTAACTACTTATACCTGTGAAGAAAAGGAGATACCCAAGTGCACCCAGCTGATGGTAGCTCTGGAACTAGAAGCCAGTGGCCCTGACTGCTAGGTCAGAGCTCTCATGAAGCCGAAATACAGCTCGGAGTTTTGCATATCAGTGTTGGAGACATGAAGAACGGCATATTTCTATACTTTTTTTTTAAGCCATAGGTTACAAAGTCCTTTTAACTCACTCAGCCCTAATTTATCTTCTCCTAACCCTCTGACATAGCACTAGAGACATTTATTAGCAATTGCTTACAGGGCATGATTTCAGGAACCCTGTGTATTTCCTGTCCCCACAAAACTCTTCCACATCTGCACTCATGCAGCATTTATTTATTGTGCCCACTAATGTGCCAGGCACTGCTCTAGGCACAGAAAATAACATCAGTAAACAAAGTATGTTCTACAAAGTACCTGCCTTCGTAGAGCTTACTTTATGGGGGCAGGAGGTAGTAGATAGACGATAAACAAACAAGGTGATTACAGATTGTGTTAGTAGCACCCACGGTGATGTGGGAGCAGCTGGAGGAGACCACTTCAGAGGGCGGGCAGGGAGCGCTTCTGAGGAGTTGACGTATGAGCCCACCCGAATCATGAGATGCAGTCCCTGGTGCCAGTTGCCGGGAACTAAGGATTAACCTTGACACTCTCATCCCTCGTTTGTTTGTTTGTTTATAGGGAGAGGGTTTAGAAAAGGTAGGCAACTGAAGACACTATCTACCTGAGGATGAACCAGCTCTACCAAGAGCACAAAGTAACCCAGAACCAGGAGGTGGGGAGCACTCAACAAATTCGCCACCTCACAATGTGGCCTATGGTACATGTTCACTCAGCTGCCATGCTCCTGCTGTATTTTATGCACCCAGTTTTATGCCTGGCGGACTGACTGCTGGGCATGAGCACTCATCATGGTGGCGGCCACACTCATGCCCTGAGAGATTGACCCGGGGTCATGGCCAAGGTCCGGGGAGGCTCGGGGCCTGACTGGAAAGGACTTGGGGTCATGGGAGAGAGCTAAGGTCAGGGCGAGAGGGAACAGGGCCAAGTAGGGCTGGGAAAGTAAACAGAAGGCATATGGTCAAGAAGGAGTAGATGTAGTGGGAGCCAAATTGGTGCCCGAGGAGACCAGCCAAGCCCTGTGGCATGGGAACGAGCTCTGGGTCATTGAAATTATTTTCAGAACATGGATACCAAGCCACCCACTGTTTGAAACAGATGGACATTTAGGCAAATATAATCAGCTATAATCTGCTGCATTTCTGACCATATGAAGAAACGTATGCCCATTTTGTGTGTGTTTATATATTTATGGCCTTAGCCTTTTATTACATGCAGCTGAGTTTCATTCATATCAGTGAACATTATGAATGCCACAAAGAACTTTTTTAGAATTCCAAAATTTCTTCATTCCTGGATAAGTGCCAAGTTTCCAAGTCCTTTCAGGGCCATAGCTATTGACTTGTTACTTCAGAGTTTTAAGAAACCAAAACCTATGCATGCTGTTTGAAGTTACATTTCTGTTGCATTTACTTACAACGTTGGGTAGTGAAGTTAAGGAGCCACTTACTGAATAGTGTCTTATGGGCTAGTACAGATAGTGTCAAAGCTGTGAAAATGAGGGTAGATCTAGAAGGCTGGTTATAGAGTCTCCTTTCACAGGCAGTTGGAGAAATTTGTGTGTTTTAATCTTACTCTTTTTTTTTTTTTTTAATAGTACTTGGAATACTTGGTGATGTGGCAAGGGAGATCTTCATCTTTCCATTTCAGAGAGTAACAGTTAAAGGCAAAAGAGATGGGCACGCTGTAAAAGAGCATTAATTTCTGTTTATTTTCTTGGGGAGATGGCAGTTATTCACTGGGGTTAGGACTTCTGACTGTCACACTGAAGTGGAGCATTGTGCCATAATAAAAGCATCATCATTAAGCAGCGAATGATCACGAAGGCCACACTGATCTTTGCAATGGTAGGCTGCCCAGGACAGCCTGAAATAAAGAGCAGGCAACTCCACTCTCTGATTAAACTCATGCTACTCATATTTTATCCAGTGTTCCTCTACACAGCTTAGAATTAAAGTTCTTTACGTTGGTTTTCTTCACTCGCTCAAAATTGTGAATAGCCCAATTTTAAGAAATAGCATTGTTTCAATATCTGTGCTTTAATAAAATATATGTATTTTATAACTGTGGGCACGTACTGGTGTTTCTCTGTGGTCCTAGCCTGAAGTCTGCACTACACTCAGACCTCTGCTACTCTAGGAGGTCCCCTCGCTGTGGCAGCTCTCTCGCTCTCCCGGGAGGGCCACACCTGGGGGAGTTGGTCTTGCATTGCCTGTCCAATCCCATAACAGAGTCATAGAGCCCTGTGAAAAGAAAACAGATGCACATATGCCCTGGGCGGCCCAAGTGTGTTGTTACTACCTGAAGACAACAAATGCCACCTTAAATTCCTATGCCACCTGTCAGCTGTAGAATCCACAGAGGCACCAGTATTCCTACAAGTTCAACAAAAGCCTTAGTACCCAATTTTAAATGAAACTCAGTACAGTTTCTGTAATATCTGTGCAGGGAGATTTCATCTTGTCAAGGTTCGTCTTTTAGAGATACCCTCTTTGACTCCTGCTTTGCGGCATCCTGATCTTCCTCCTCAAATAGTCTCCCTGCCCCCACGTTTCAGGTCACCAATAAAGAGAAAGTGATGAATCGGGAATTATCTGGTGATATTCTTTCCTTGGTGAAATCTTTAAATCCTACCCCTCACAGTATTGAATCTAGAGAATGAATTATGCACAGCTGAAAAGCAGGGAAGTTTCTGGTTCAGGGGACACATTGACACAGCTCTCCCTCTGGATGCCCAGTTCATTATTGGGGACAACCACAGGAGGTTTCACATCAGCCTTTTGTTAGGAGGGAGCCAGGAAGGAGGCATTCAGGCAGAATCTATTTGTGTTGTTACAAGGCTTTTCAGAGGAAAACTCAGCGCATTTAAGGGAATGTCTGCTGTGGGGCCGAATCTCTCCATCCCCCCCCCACCCCCACCCCGGGTTGATGATATATGTTCTAGTGCAGAAGTGGTCTTTGAGAACAACTTTGGGGGTTTCTTTCTTTGGCTCAGTATTTGATCTGTGGGTATAAATGTGATTTTTTTCCTTCAAAATATTTGCAGGAAAATATTTTAGAAAGAGGTCACTTGTAAGAGAAGGAAACATTATATCAACAGTTGGCTAAATCTCTTTTTAAGCACTTCATCATAATATTTGTGACTACTTAGAAGTGTTTCCAAAATGGCTATTTCTGTTAGAATGGCAAAATTTTGAATAAAAATTGTGCTTATGAGTGTGTTTTAAATAATGCATCTCCCTGGTATGTAGCAACAGGCCAACCTTGAGGATCCTAAAAACATGAACCAAAGATCACCCTGTGAGATGGGAATTAAAGGTGAGGTCTTAATCTGGACCAAGTGTAAATTCAAAGAGAAAGGTGGCTTTTGAGGCACTTTAAAAGGACCTCTAGCGCCTGTCAGTAGGATATGGCTTCCTATGAAACACTGATAATTTTAAACATTACTCAAGAAACAATTTGGGGTATAGATTATTATAAGGGTTACAGAAATCCTTATGTGCCCAAGTTCAAGAAATACATTTTCAGCTGAAAGAAAAATACCATTATTTGTACCTCTTTTTCAATCTGTTCTTTGTTTTCATTTATGTGAAACTGGGTGAAAGGTGGGATTTACTATTCCCAGTGATGGGGGAACATGTTTAAAACAGAAATTGTTACAAGAGAAAAGAAGCAGTCATCCCTATAGGTAAAGTTGTCAGTTGTCAGTGTAAGATGTGTGAATGGAGTATGTTGGCATGGAGTTGGTAGAATTTTCAGAATATTTTATATCAGCTATTTTCAACCTGTGTGCCGCAAGAATTTTTAAAACATACAATACCTGACTATTTAGTCAGGGGCACTGACCTCTTTTCCCTTAGATTATCAAATAAAAAAATGACAATAACCAACACAATAGCCATCTGGTGTGAATGAATCAAAATTATAGTTATTTTTTTGTCAGATTGGCAAATATATTTGTTGGTGTGCTGCAGAATTTTAGTAATTAGTTTATGTGTGCCATAGGATGACAAAGGTTGAAAATTTCTGTTTTATATTGAAGGTGAAATTTCCAGTTGCATATAGAGTCCTTTAGGGAGTAACATAAGGAAGGTAACTCAAGTCAGGAAGGGTTTTTAAAGGTTCAGCTTCAAAATAGGTCTGGGGTAAATCTAAGCCAAATGGAGCTTCCTACAGACAGTAGACAACTCCTTATGGAGGGCCGTTCTTCTGCAGGTGGTCGTGTCTAAACTTGGGAAGCTTGGCAAACTCAGATGTTAGTTGTGAAAAAAATCAAAATCAAAATAGGTTCCACATGCCTCATTCCCAAAATTAATTTCTCAAACCCCTCTCCTTACATGCACACACCCAAAACAAGCCCAAAGCCAGGATCCTGGGACACCTGGCCTGTCGTGAGCCTTGCTGGAAAAAATGCTGCATTTTCCTCCAAAAGGAGTGATCAAAGTGTGAAGGGAGGAAATGAGGAAACACACACGCACACGTGCGCACGCACACACACACACGCAGAGGTATGGCTGTGATCTATTTGCACGGGTTAGGGTTGGGCAGAGAGACAAAATGAATTACATAAGAAATAATTTCATTTAATGGCTGCACATAATTTTAGCTAGGACATTTTATATATTTGTCAGATTTTGAAGAGACATTCTTCTGGAATAATTCACAAACCTTGCAAAACCTGTTCTTACAAAATTGTAGATTATTTTGTAATTAATTGGTCTGGGGGCCCATGACTGGTAAGGTGGTAGAATTCATTTGGTTTCCACAGTTTGGGGCTTGCCAAGCCTTTATCCAGGCTTTGCTCAGTAAGTTAACTCAGGTCTCACTTAGTCACATAAAATTCCCTTTGTTTCAGTAGGCTGACATCGGCATGGCTGAGTAACTGCTGCAAAGCATAAACTTGCCATACCTCTCTCCTCACCGCCACCACCACGTGTTGAGCACAGGACAAATTCAACACATTGGCCCCCAGGCTAAGGCGGTTCTTTCTCTGAAGTCACGTGGGTCAGTGGTCACTGTCCACAGACATGCCCAAACAGCGACTTTGCCTGTAGGAGGTATGAAGGGCTTTTTGTTTTTCTGTTTACAAAAAATATGTATGTTGCTCGCATTTCAGACAGGCATTCAAACATTCACAAAAACAGTATATAAATATATTGTGATTATTGGTTTTTTCAAGTGGGAGCAATGGATGCAAATTCATTTTAAAGTAAAATTAAAATGCCATATCAAAATAAAGTGACCCATAGACTGTAATGCTAGGAAATAGTCCTTTATCTATTACCATCATTGCTATGGTACTTACCAAGTTTTGATCATGTAGTGATCTGGTTAAGAATCTGACTGAAAGACACAAATTGTAGGACAGTGCTTTGACTTCCTTTTTTTTTGTTTGTTTTTTGTTTTTTGTTTTTGCAAGGATGGCACAGAGAGAAAGGCTGATGTCCCAGAGACCAGATGGCAGGTTCACCTAAGAATAAACTGTTGTTTTTGTGTAAAAAACATGCAGAAGTCCCAAATGAGAGAGCAAACCCTGCATGGTGCATTGGCTCTTTATTCTGTAACATTTGATATTACTTTACCTTTCTTAAACATTTATTTTTCTTGACTGAATTTTTGTAAATTACTCAATAAATTAAAAAGTTGCTATTTTAAATCATTGTGATTCTTACCTTCCATAGCACTAGCAATCCACACTTGTCAGGAAAGAATATAATTCCTGCCCTGCTTCCTTCACAGGATTCTTTCAAGGCTTAAAATGGAGGCACAGAATGACTTTAATTATAAAATGATAGACTCCTTGTTACTTACCACACAACATTTGTGAATAATAACCAGGGGTCAGTACTTTTACCTTTAGACTGTAAGATAGACTCCCAAGAAATTATAATGAAATGTTGGGATTGTAGAGGGTGTCTATAGAAGATCTAAGACTATTAAGTAGTCTTATCAGCCCTGAGTTTAGTATTTGGACAGATACAAATTTTCTTCTGTGAACTATTTAGTCACCTGGAAAACTTAGGTTTGAATGTATTGGAGTCTCACCTGTAGAAAAAGTGGGAGCTGAAGGAATTGAGAAAAGATCGGATGGCAGAGCAGGAATGGAATTCTTTTTCCACTTTGGCCGCCACCTGACTTCCTGGAGGCGAGGAAGAGCACTTCCCCTTCTGCAGAGAGGAAACCTGGACCCAGAGCTCTCTCACCCAGAATCCGAAGGCGTTGCCCATTCGGATGGAGAGTGAACAGAGGGTACGAGACACAAGTGCAAAGTGAAATGAATTTGTAAGTGTGTTGGCAAAATTTCGAGGAGGAAGATAGATTATAAGAATATTCTAATCAACATAGATGGCAATTAGAAATTATATTGATTCCATTGCTAATAATTGGAAATAGGTATGGAAATCTATTTAATGTGTTGTTTTATTTTAGAAAATATTCCTGATTCACCCTTACTCTTGGTCTGTCCTCTGTCCTGCTTTTCCCGCTGGTCTCTCAGCACATGGCTGCCTTTACCACTGCAGCTGTGCTGGTTTGAGAGGGGCTACTGCAGAGGTTGGAGTGGTGAGCTAGTAACTATTATGCAATACAAGCTAACTGGAGTTTTTCTAAAGCAAAAATCAGATGCTATTTCATTGTTCATTTCAGTGACCTCCTTGAAGGCAGATAGTACTGTCCTTGTCTTTGTGAACCGAAAGTCTATTTAGATACGGAAGGATTGTTGTCCTTAGGTGAACATTATCAGTGAAGACCTGGAGAAGAATGTGATTCATTGACAGGACCTGCTGCAAATGACTTGCTTCCTTATTCTAATGGGTTTTTAAAAAGCTGGCATAACTCTTCCACCTGTCCTTTTTTGTACATCTCTTCCTGTTAGGTAACCACAGAACAGTTTTACTCACTGGTACATAGCTTAACATTCTAAAACACAGATTGGATTGTCTCTCTCCTGCATTGTGTAAGGTTTTGGTTTTAATCACCTGGAGCAAAAATTTCATCACAATTTGGTTTGTTGCCATTCGCACAATTCTGGGCCTCAATGCCTCATCCTCCATCAGTACATTGCCTGCTAATGCAAAGGCATTTCAGCACCAACTAAAGAAGAACCCATTAGAAAAGTATATCAACTGTGGAAACTAACGCCAGTATATGAAAATTACATCAAATGTCCAAAATATTTTAAATTTTGAATTATTTATCTTTTAAGGTTTTATATAATTTACAAAGTTGATTAAAAATTTGAATGGGTAGTAAAAGTCACTGGCTTTGTTTAATAAATGATAGACGAAGAAAACAGTGGAAGTTAACCAAAAAATAAACAGCCTTAGAAAAGTGTAGGAAAGCAGGTAATTGTCACATTACCCGAGATACATGGCTGTGAGTGTTTTCAGATCTTCAGGGGAAGAGAATTTAGAGATGAGGGTGCTTTTAAGGATGGATGGATATTTATCTATTTTTATATTTATTTGTTTATTTATAAATTAAGTCTTCATTTAGCACTTTAAGTAAAAAGCAGATTTTTATTGCTTTCTTTAGAGTTAATAAGAACTCCAAACACAGCTGTTTCATAAATATGTAGATTTTTATGTAAACCTATAAAACTATATAGATTTTTTTGTTATATGTAGTCATGCTTAAAAATACTGCTTATCTCTGAATACCACTTGCCACTAAAAGGAATAATGAGCCTTTAGAGAAGTGACTGGTTTTAGGTCTAAGGCAGGAAATGTACAGGTTGAGCCTGGAACATTTTGTGATACCAGAAAGCACGGAAGTTATCGAAGGCTTCCAGGACCTTGTCAAAAGAACTCAGAAGCCAACCTGAGTAAGCCCTCTGCAAGCTTATATCAATGAAGACATAAAGTGCAATGGATTGAAGCATATCAAATATGTTTTAAGTCCATGAGTTTATAATTACACTCATTAATTCAAAAATAAAACATGACCCCATTTGTCATGTTTGGAAAATGTTAGGGAACTACCTCTTTATTTTGAAAACTGGTAAATAAAGGGGAAAAACCAGGCATCTTTTCTGCCTCTCTTATATAATTAGTACCTCGGGGGGAAATTTCTCTTTATAGAATTATTCTAGCTAATAACTCAAGAATAAATAATAGACTATCACTTTGAAGTCTCTAGAAATTTGTTGGGCCTACGCAAATGCCACCAATGGCTAATACATCACAAAAGGAGTCAATCAGGAGTCAGTGATGGAAGTTCAGACACTCCTTGAAGTAGTCTTGCCACCCCACCCCTCAATTAGAACTTGAATCAGATCAAGCCTTTAGATCGAATGAGCACTGTATAAAATACAAGGGACCAGGATTACATGGTAAGGTATAAAAATGTCAAATCTCTATATTGTACATCTGAAACTAATATAACTGATATAATATTGTATTACCAACTATATTTAAATTTTTTAAAAATAGTAAATAAAAGGAAAAGAATCCAGGGGACAGAAGAATATGTTAAGTCACACCAATGGGATACAGTGAGCAAAACCCAGATTGTGGAAACTCTACAAGACAACCAACCCAGTTCCTTCCACAACAATAAAAAAATAATCGCAAGGGAAATATTAGAAATGGAGAAGAAACCTATGAATAAAAGAAATGTAAAGTACATATCAAAGAATCACAGTATATGAACCTTATTTGAATCTATATTCAAACAAAATTATAAGGCATTATAACACATTTGATGCTGTTAAGAAATTGTTTTTATTTTTAGGTGTGATAATACTATCATGGTTTAGGTTTAGTTTTTTAAATGTCTTTATCTTTTAGAGGCATGCTGAAATATTTATAGATAAAATGATGTGATGCTTGGCATTTACTTCAAAATAATTTGGCTGGGGGAATGGAGGACTAGAGGCAGGGAATGTTGATGGAAGTATAAACGAAACAAGATTGGCCAAGTGTTGAGAAGCGTTGAAGCCAAGAAGTAAACACATCTTATTTGTTGTTCCGTTCTCTCTCCTTTTGCGTGTATCAGGAAATTGCTGAAATAAAAGCACATGCATACAGTGATATATATACATGATCTGTGTTATGATACACCCATAGAATATACATGATCTGTGGTATGATACACCCATAGAATATACATGATCTGTGGTATGATACACCCATAGAATGAAGTTGGTGGAAGGGCAGTAGAGGATATCAGGAACAGAAAATAAGTCCCTATAAAATGTGTTGAGAACTTTGGGTTCTACTGTGTTAGATGAGCAGCCATTGGAGGGTTTCGAATGATGGAGAAAAAGATCTGATTTATGCCAATAGGATCACTGTGTCTGTCGTGATAAGCCCAGGCAGTGGGGGTGAGAGTGTGAGCTGGGAGAGCATGAAGAGACTATTGCAAAATGCCAGGGGAGAGTTGATGGAAGTTTGGATCCTGCTTTGAAAGCAGAGGCAGCAGCGTTTGCTGGCATACTGGGCGTACTGGTAAGGGAAAGAGAGGAGACAAGAATGATAGTGTTTTTAGATGAGCAGGCTGGTCTTGGTAAGTAGTGAAAGTACTGTGAAAAAATGCGCAAAGCTAAAAGATTAGTGCACTGTTATAGACCAGATAACCTTTTAATACCACACATAGACTTGTAGTGAGATTCCAATAAGGATAAATCAGGGATTTCAGAACATATGAGCCCAGTTGAGGGAGGTATAAACTGATACTGTATGAACAATATATGAAAGTTAGTGTCATGCCAAATATATAGAATAGAGAGAAAGAGAAAAAGAAAGGGCTTAACCAAAGTGGGACTTTTATATCCCTTAGTATACTGCCTGGGATCTCCACCTTGAATAGGAGTCTGTGTTTCTGGATTAATTTTTTCCTCATAGGAAAATAAACTTGTTTGTTTGTTTGTTTCTAGTTGGGGAATGGCGGTCAATGTGTATTCTACCTCGATAACCCAAGAGACTATGAGCAGACATGACATCATTGCATGGGTTAATGACATAGTATCTTTAAACTACACAAAAGTGGAACAGCTTTGTTCAGGTAAGAGATTATCTTTTAAGTATTTACCTCTATGTTTACTGTCTATCATGTGGAATGTGATTTATGAACCACTGGTGATATATTTGGAGTAGGAAAAATATCAGTATTGATATATAACAAATGGGGGGAAACTCAGGTATTAACTAATGAATGTTTGGGGGGGGAGGCAGGAATCTTCACGAACACCTAAGAGCTAGAGCCATCTTGATATGTAATTTGAACAGTCTCACCTGAGCTCTGTAATGCCTCTAACTGGTCTTCCAGCCTCTTTGTCATCCCCTGTCAGCCACCGTACTTCTCTTGCTAAAATACAGATTGGGTCTTGCAGCTCTCATCCTTAAAAGCTTTCAGGGCTCCACGTTGTCCTCATAGGATAAAATTCAGACTCTTTTATGTGGCTGATAAGGTCCCTTCTGTTCTAGCTGCAGCCCATCTCCTCAATTTGATTGTCCACATCTTTCTCCCCTGTGTCTCAGCCCCACAAAATACTCGTCCTTCCCTGAAGACTTATTCCCTTTTGCATCCACTAGCTTTTTCCATGCACCCTTTGCTGAGAAGGTCTTTCCTCTTGCTTTCCTTTATGGTAAAACCCCTCCCATTCACACTTTAAAGTCTGACTCAGTTGTCACTCCCGCTGTGAAGGGTTCCCTGAAACACTGGGCCTGCCCTTCCAGCGTAACATTTGCCACACTGTGTTAGAAGCTCTAACTCCTACTCCCCTGAAGGCACCCAGAGTCCTTGAGGACAGGACGGAACTTGAGCTTTATTTTTTTTTTTTTGAATACCTGCGATGACATCATGCTTTGTATATAAAGTAGGTCTGTAGGGAATGCATATTGGGTTATACTTGTTTAAATAATAAAAATATTCTACTTCTGTGATAAAGTAGGGGCATGTTATAAAAATGTGCCACTGGTAAAGTAATTCATTCATAGATTCGTGTATTTATCAAAGAAATAAATAGTCTCCCTTTGGAAACAGGAAGTATTTTTCTCCTTGTGAACTAACAGGTAAGAGATTTCCCCTCTGGCTCTGACATGAAAATGATGAGAAAATAGAATGTATTACTGAAACGTATTCACATGAAATGGCATGACACACAATAGATACAAAGGAGTCATCAGGTTCATCTGGTGCAGTGCTGTTCGCTGTTTTGCTGTCTTTCCCAGTGGACTGTTATAAAAAGATTTCAAGAATGCAGTCAGAATTTGGAAATTTTGGAAAGCCCCCAGATATGCCTAAATACAGTGCCCCCCCAGTGAATACACTCTGCTTGTGCAGATCTGGATTTGATCAGAATAGACTAAAGGACTGACTTTCGATACTGTTGACACCTCTTCTCTCATGATCATTTTTCCCATGAGGCAGACAGTGAGGTTGGCCAGAACCTAGGCATTGCCTCACCCACCTCTCTGTGCCCAGGCCTCAAGCATGAAGTCCTGTGGTTTGTGAGGTCAAGAGTGGGTGTTAACTAACCAGGTTCTTGCCCTTCAGGACAAGCTAGAGGAAAGCTGACTTTGGCGGTGCTGATGTAGCAGGTGCATGTTGTTGACCTAATGAAGTGGCTTTAACAGTTACTGCCAGATAACCTCTGGTATCTTACTCAACCTCAAATTGCCACTCGATCACATTTTTACTGTGGTGTTCTTGCTGTGCATTCTGGTTCTCTGTCATATTTTATTTTTTATTTGCTCCAAAAAAAATAAAAACAAGTTTCCCTGTTATTAGCAATCCCTTTGTTAATAGCACATACCACTTCGTACTGTAATTAATGTAATCTTATCCATAAAGTGGATGTATGTACATGTGGATAAGGGGAATGGGATTGGTTATCAAGAAAAAGAGGCACAGGGTGGGAGAGGGTAAGGGAGAGAGTCATAGAGAAAACTCCCAGTCATGGTTCTTAAATGTTAAAAGAATCCATGAGGAGCTTCCTATGCAGTATACTTGGAGAGTTTTTCCTAACAAATGAGAGCAAATGAGAGGTTTTTTTGGATAAAAAAATTTTTGAGTTAATATACATAATTTCTTTGCAAATCTTTCAAATTTCTTAAGCCATATTCACCAAAATTTTAAGCAGCATTTGTGAAGGATTCTTACACCACATTTGTGCAGTTAAAGTAAGCCTTGGTGTGCATTTTGCAACCATTCATAGCTGCATTGCTATCAGGTGTGGCTTGGTGAAACTTGTACAAACTATTTTGATCACTACTAAATGGGAATTTCCATTGGAATAACTGACTGGCTACCAAAGTTTGCAAAGCATAGATGGTTTAGAAGAATAGAGTTTAGATTTAAAGATACCTTTCTGCTCTGAAACGTGTTTTTTGCTGGGGGGAAAAATGTTAATCTATTTACTTTAGGCAATAGTTTCTTCAAAGTATAAACTGTGGTTGATATGCATTTATAGCCTCCTGAAGAGCTGCTTGAAAATGCAGATTTTTAAGATCCTTGACCTTCTAAGTCAGTATCTCCGGGTGTGAAGCCCAAAATCTGCATCATAATAAGCACCCCAAGTGCTTTGTTCTGCCGCCAAGAGCTTGCAATGCATTTTTGAGAAAACCCAAACCACTGAAACTGTAGTTAAATTATCCAAAACCCTAGCTGGAACAGTTTCCTTATTCATAATTTAGTCTGTGACTTTTGTCTTCAGCAATGGCATTTAGCAGGAGAATCCTATCATTTTAGTTATTTATTTATGAATTTATTTTTACCTTTTATTGTTCTAGAAGACATTTAAGGCAGCTAGGACAGTGCTGTTAGAATAAGAACAAAACCAAGTATTGTTGACCTAAGTGATTTACCCTCATTATACTTAGGAATAGTTAAATTTCTTGAAATGTATTTTCTTCAACTTTGAATTCTTTTAAATTGAAATGTCTGATTATCTTTTAGTAGTATGCTGTGGGAAAACGTACACAAAATATCTTCACATGTTTAACCTGATTTGTTGTTGGTGATGTTCAATACCATTATTTTCTTCTCTCTTTCCTAAAGACTTGGGCTCTAATTCTGGTAGTCCTCCTTCAGTGTTTTTTGGGGGTTTTTCTCCTATTATGTCCTATTTTATTTTTTATTTCCAGCTAAGAGATCTCCCCCCAGCTAATATTAAAACTAATCCAACTCTTCTTTAGTTCATAAAAAGCTGAAATACTGTTTCACATTTGTGTTCCGTTTTCTTCAGAATTTTCTATCTTTATAAAACATCTCGTTTGTTTTTTAATGTGAGCATTTTAAAAACTCTTTAAAGGAAAAATGGTATGAAAAGGTATAACACTTGGAAATACAGCAGTAAATTGTAAAACAGTGACTCTTATCTCCTATGATTTTATCCCAAGGATATAACCTTATGGAAAAATTTTTGAACATTAATTCTGAGTCATATAATCATTTATGTATTTGGTTTGCATTCAGTTTCATTTTTTTGTGAAAAACAAGTTCAAGAAAAAAAATTAGGCTGTATAAATGGAGAGTGGACTATCAATGGATGTGAATACTACCTATAGTACAGCAATATACTGCTCACCTAAATCTGTTTGAAAATGAGTAATATTTGTAGATTTTCCATGGTGGAATAGGGGGCTTAAACCACATAAAATATTAGATTAGTTCTGCTTTAAAATATTTTATGTTTTAGTTTAACTGTTTATAAAATTTATAGGGCTTTTGGCAGGGTAAGATGTTTTGTTTTTAATTTAGTACCAGCTCAAACGAGTTTACTAGATATTTTACAAGATATTCAAGAGAGAGAATGGGCAGTGAGGTGCTAAAAATCCCTAAAAGCAGCTTTAGCAAGTTGAGGTGATTTTGGAGAGAATAGAAAACATAGTGGGTTATATGGGGAGGAAGAACAAAAAGAAATGGGAAACAGGGGTGTGTGAGGGGAATAGAAGAAACATGTTTCCTTTTCCTTTGACCCCTCATCCCCTACCCTAACCAGCTTTTCTGTGATGGCCATTTTTCTGTGTCCCAGTCCTCTTCCCTAGGCTGGATCTAAGCAGCAAAGCCATTCGGTCCGCTCCTGAGTCACTGCCAGTGCTCGGCTGGCCGAGAACGTGACTGGTGATCCCCCACACCTCAGCAGGCCAGTGCAGGCGCCCTTCTGTGTGTGCAGCCTTCCCCCGCACCCCCGGGCCGGGCAGACGGCCGCTTCGCACACGTGTGATACAGTGCACAGGGCGGGTGGGTGCTGCCTGGCTCTGTCACTGCTGGTTAACAGCTCAGTTATTTTCCTGAGCATTTTAGTATTTTAATAAAATGTAATTTGAATTAAACCATTTTTTAGGTGGAAAGTTAGCTATTTTCCTATCGTAAAAAGACAGGAAAAGGATCAGGATTTGATTCGATTTCAACTTACGCTTCTCCTAATTGTTTCAAGCCCTGTCTTGGATCAAATTTCTGGTATTCTTCCAGAAAAACTTCTGAATCCCACCGATCATATTGTAGTCATTGTAGTCACATTTACAATTCTGGGCCCTTGACTGCTCCCCAGGAGGGCCTGGGCTTCACAGTAGTGCTGTGAGATTCACAAAGGTGTGGCTGTCAGCCACGCCCAGGACTTGTCGTGCAGGGGCCTGGGGCCCAGCAGAGCATTCTTTGTGTCCATTTTTTATTGCAGTCTGGGCTTGTTAAATAGGTTGATCCCATCTTAGTGTGGTGTCCCCTCAGCTCCTCCGTTTTGTCTGCAGAGACCTCTGTCAGGACAGGTTAGTGATGAAATCAGCTCAGAGTCTAAATTTAGTAGACCTTCTCTCCTTGGCTCTCTTGAACTGAAACCAAGTAAGGATATTTCATCAGTATCTGTAAGCTCAAGAGCTTACGTACTTAGCTTTATAAAATCATAGACTGTTATTTGCTGCAAGAAAGTTAAGTCATCTTGGACTATGTTACTATTGTTAGAGATGTAATCATAATGGAATTATAATGGAATGTTGTTTGTGATGTATTATGTAGAGAGATGGGGTTCCTGTTTGTTTTTTCTCATAGTTTTCCTCTAATTTTAAAATAAGTTTACTTGGTCTCAGCATACCAACTAATTGCAGAGCAAGGGGGAAAAAGTGAGTTAGACAATGAGGAGAGGGAGGGGTCCAACCTCAGGTTCAGCTGTTGTAGTGGGCAATATACTCTGTGCTAATTCAAAGGGAGTTTATCCCTGGCCAGGTGGCTCAGTTGGTTAGAGCATCATCCCATGCACCAGAAAGGTCACAGGTTTGATCCCCAGCCCGGGCACATATCTAGATTGTGGGTTCAATCCCTGGTTGGGGTGCATAAGAGAGGCAACCGATAGATGTTTCTTTCACATCGATGTTTCTCTCCCTCTCACTCTCTTTTCTCTCTTTCCTTCGCTCTCTGTGCCCCTGTCCCTGTCCCTTCTCTCTCTCTCAAATCAATAAATACCCTTGGGTGGGGATTAAAAGGGGGGGGGTGTTTTTTTAGCAGAATATAGAATACAGTACCTTTTTCTTTCTTTATATGTCTTAATACGTTATAGCTAAAAATAAACTTATTTTTGTTCTTATTTTTATTGCGTTTTTTAAAATGTATTTTGTAATGCTAAAAACCATTGGGGAAAAGTATATATGCATTCACCCTCATTTATCAAACTGCCACTGTAAGTTTTTTTACATATATATGGATGATATACCTTTCAAAGCAGTCACATCTTCATCTATCTCATTACTGTATTCAGTTGTGACAATCAGTTTAGTTTTATTTAACACAGATGTTTTGAGACCTTCTTTTAGCTAGCCCTTGGGGACCCAGATAAATAAGACTGGTCATTGCCCTCTAAGAGCTTAATATAGCAGGGCACTCTCCTACAAAAGACTAGAGCCCACACTACTGGGAAGTGCTATTTTGCGAGAAGTTTGAGCATACCAAGCGGGGTTGGGGAGAGGGACACAGGGAGCCTGTGGAGAAAGACCTTCATTCAGATACTGGGAATGGTTGGGTGCTGCTTGGACAACTTAGAAGGGTTATACTTTGGGAAACACCTCAGAATTCCTCCTTCTTGAGTCAGATGGGGTGACAGTACTTGGGATACCATGTGTTTTATTAGGTACAGCCCTTAAATGCATGAAGCATGTTGTCTTCTCTAAGAGAAATGGAGAGTTTTTTCTGGTGATCTCATCGTATGAGTATGTGAGAATCGTTTCATACATATGGGATATTCTCAGGAAACTATAGAATTTTTCATTTCTTTGGGGGAAGTACAATAAATGATGACATGTTATTAGAAACTTCAACTAGTGATCATCTTTGAGAATTCTCAATAAGATCACAGAAATTTAGTAATTGTAGGAATTTGTACAAAGCAATCCCCTCGGTTAAGTGCTAGACTTTCATCTCTTATTATTTTCCTTTAACTGGAAAAATTCTCAGTCTTCAGGGTTCTTAGTAAGTATATTAAGGTCTTTAGTAAGTATATTACTAACTTACAGACTGTCATGCAGTTCCTTGGGTTCAGGGGTTTTTTTCTTCTATAATTTACTATAGTAGGACTGGAGTTTTACCTGCTCAAAAACCATGAATGGTTTGTGGTTGTGAGTCTAGAGATGAGAACTGTTTTGTCCCTTGGGCAGGTCATCAAAGCACTGTAGGGTGGGTCTAGGTATTGAGGGTGATACTGCTGAGAGCTTAGAACAATGAATGAACCTCTGAAGCCCCAGCATCAACTGCATCAGCTCTTCCTCCTGGAGGCCTGACTGCCTGGCTCCAGGAATCCCTGTGAAAGGTGGGGGAGCTAGGGTTGGAGTCCAAGGATATGGTGTATTTCAGACTCATTTGTAATTCATAATTTCAATTTCAGAAACCTTTGGAGCCCCTTCTCTCTGATTTTGTCTTTGTTTTATGATAAGACGCTTACTTTTAAAGCATATGATGATATATTTATTTTGAAGTCATTCACCAAGATCTATAAAAACCAGTATTTTAATAAGAAAAATATGTATATTCTAACATATTGTAAGTTATTTTGATTTTGCTAAAGATGTCAGTTACTTCATACGATGGATATGTTCCTGATAAAACATTACTCTGCATGCATGTTGCTATTTTTTCTTTCCCTTTTCTCCTTTTCAGTTTTAATCATCTAAAGACTTCAACAGGAGTATTAAAGTGGGGAGAAATAGTCATTTCCCTTTATAAATGAATTTGTGATTACTTAAGCACCTCATATGTTTATCTGGGGAAAAACTTAAAAACTGGAGAAACCCTCAAATGTTTCTTAGCAGATAAACTGAAGGATCTAAGGAATGTGTCCATACCCTTTCTTCGTTAGTGGGAGGCCAAGGGTCTCATTTTGTTCTTTGATTCTTTGCCCTTTGAATCTAAAACATGCATTTTGGCAATTTAATTTTTAGAGCTCTGATTATTTTAACCAGGCATAATGATATCATAATGTTGCAACTTTTACATATCTCTCTCTACCATTTTCAGTGTGCTTTTATATATAGTATTCATTTTAGCTCTTATAACAACCCCGTGCAGAAGAATAGTTTTTTATTCCTGTGTAATATGAATGTAAAAGCTCAGATAAGCCAAGTGTCACAGCTGTTACTAGAATGGGAATCTCCTCAGATCACATCCCTGTGCTGTCCTTTCTCTGGGTGTGGTAGCTCTGGGTGGAGGGCACACCGCGTGTATGTGTGCGTGTTTATGATTTTTTCCATGTCCATTTATCAAGAACCCATTGGACATCTCCTCTAGGAACAGAGGCATTAAAAAAGAAAGTCATATCACCAGCCTTTCAGTTACATTCTAATTGAAAAAATGGGACATATCTGGTAATTCTGCCAATGACAAGGGTATGACCCAGTGGTACCGTCAACATCAAGAACTTTTTTTCCCCCACCAATGTTAGTGAGCCACTGATAGAAAAACACAGGCATTTCTCCCAGTCTTGTAAAATTCTTCCTTGTTCTACCTAGCCACAGTGGAGGCAGGTGAGAACCTCGCCTTTTCTGCCTGTTCTCCTTGCCTCCTCCCCTCTTCTAATTCTCTTTCCCTCCAAGCAAAGCAAGGAGGCTCTGAGATTTCGCCACCGGCCTTGGAATAGCTATTCAACTGTCATAATAATTTCCGGTAAGTGAAACAAGATAGTGTCTCCTTGTAATAAATGCATATACACACATGTGTGCATGATCCACCATTTGAATCCCAAGAATGTGGCCCTTTCCTCATGTTGAACCCAGGCTTGCTTTAAAAAGCCTGCACCTGGGAGGACTTCACAACCTCATTTCCTTCTTTCTGTGCTATTGAGAAAAATAGAACATCTTCTAGAATAGTTTTGTAACAAGCTTGGTCCCCCATAGGATTTATGCCTCAAGGTATCACTGTTTTCCATATATTTAATTTAGTTCAATAAACCTGTATTGCAGTAGCTATGCCGAGAGCCTCCATCAGTACTTCTCCAACTCTTTAATATGAAAAGTTGATGTTTTCTTAGTCTTACATAAAGGGACATGCTAATGTAACATTTAAGAAGTCGCCCATTCTCCACCCAGTTCTGTCCCCTTATTCCCACATGTGTTTGCCAACTCCAGCCAGGTGGCAGTTAGTTCTTAAAGCTTTTCCATATAGAAATTCCAGAGCTACCAGTGATCTATAGTCATAGTAGACACTGTGCTAGCCCAGCAGAAAGAGGAATTGGGCACCATCCCCAGTCTTAAGAAGTTGCTCACCAATAAACTAAGAGAGATAGCTAATTAAAACGCAAGTCGTACAGCTGTTGGGTTTCCTTAGCCATCCTAGTGATTAATTCTGTGCTCGGAACAGAAAAACTTCATAGAGTCAGTGATGTTTAGGCTAAACTTTAAAGAATGAGAGTCTTCTATTGAAGTGTAAAAGGTGGCAAAGGGACATGTTAGAAAATGTCTGAGCAAGGCAGAGAGAAAGCGTGTTCTGCGCACACATGCTTGCGTAGAGCTCTGAAACCTGTGTTAGGAGACGAGGCAGCGGAAGAGGGGCAGTAATGCTTCTGGTAATAACTGCTGTAGTGTTCAAAGAAAGGAAAGATTCAGTCTAGAAAAGCTTATCTTGGCCTTGTTCGGGTCTTCAGCCAAACAGCCTTGCAGATTGAGTGGATGGTCAATAAATATATATAAAATGGAATTTAATTGAAATGCTGTTCAAACTAAGATAGGATTTGAGCCAAGAAGAGGAAGATGGAAATCTTGAGTAAAGGTACCATTTATTGATTTGATGTTCTAGCATATTGTTTTATATATTTCCGAAGTTGGCCGATATTTACTGAGGGCCTACACTGTGTCAGATGATGAGCTAGGATCTGGGGATATAGCTATGTATGAAAATAATACAGATCATATCCAGTTAGGAATCATTCTTTTACTACCAAAGCTCTCCTTGATACATTTGTATCCAGAGCATTCAGGTTTTTGTGTTTGTTTGTTTGTTTTCCCTTCTCTCGGCTTACCCAAGTACAGAGCAAGGGTGGAACAAGGTCATTGGGTAAAAGTTGACGTCCAACCCGTCTCACCATCAGACAGCATATAACACCAGTGGACATCTATGCATGGGGATATCTGAAACATTAGTAGGCCATCCAGTTTTTACACAACTAAGGTGATAAGCCAAGTATCTGCTCTTTGTCAAAGGAAAACATTCTTTTCTAACTCATTTTTTTCCTGACTTGTGTTTTTAAATTTATAGTTTATCAGCCATGTAGATACTCTTTAAAAAAAGGAAATGTTAGAAGTCACTGTCAAATGCTTGGGCATGTTAGAATTACATACCTGGAAACAGAATAAATGAACTGCTTGGCAACTCTTAAAATAACCATCACTCACTCTGCAGGTTGGGTTTTTCTACCCTGTCACCATTACGTAATCCTGGCAGATTGCAAGTTACCTCTCTTTTTCTTCTCTCCGTTCCAAGGGTTTGTTCTTACCCAAGTATTAACACTCATAAGCTTTTATGACCAAATTATTTGACAGTAAGAAGCATGTAAGTGTGAAACTCATGCCAACACAATTTCCTGCAGTTTCTCAACATTCTCCTTAAGGAGGATCATTTTCCACCTTCATTTCTTCCCGATTACATTTGTATGACAATTCATGAAAGAACTTGAGAAAACTGAAGAGCCAAATTTTAACGAAAACATGTATGTCAATTTTAAAATTACACATAATTGTGTTTAAATTCACCGTTGTTTTTTTTTTTTAAAATCCTCCTGTCCTGCTTGCTTTTTCTTTTTAACTAAAATTCCATTCTGCTTTTAATTCTCCTGTGGTCATATGATTGAATCCCTGAGGTAAGTACTTGCACATTCCTCATACCAGTTTGGGTTCGTCCTAATACTAGAATTGTGCTTAGAAAAGCAGTATGTTCTGGGATTAATCTGTGAAACATAAAGAAAGCAATTCATTATAGAAGAATATTCTCTTACATGCCCCAGTCTTTATGAGTGGTTTGGGGTAGTTCTTCTGCAGTTGCTGGGGGCTTCCTTCGGTGCCAGCCCTGGCCTCCTGGGCCGTCTCTGGCCCCCAGGCCTCTTACTGGGGAGCTGTGGGGCCAGAGTGCTCATCCCTGGGAAGTGGAGGATGTCATTGGGATTGGTCAGAGCTGGATTTAGGCAGACAGTGGCAGTAAGTAAGGAGCCCTCACCTGCAGGCCTTGGAGAGCAGGTGAAGTGGCTTAAATCTGGGAAGAACCCTGGAACTCCCAGTCCGCAGTCCCAGGAACGGTGACCTCTGCCACAAAAAGAACAACTGGAGAGGGTGGTCCATTGGGTAGAAATGGACTGCAGGTTTGTGCTGGTCAGTTCATATCATTACGTCTTAACACTACACTGAAAGCCGCCTCATCGGCTATGATACCTGGAGTTCACATAGTGACCTGTTGATAGAATGATATGGGTAATGATTCAGTAGAAATTCCCTGAGAAATTAGAAAAAGTGTGTGAGCTTTAGATTTCTTACCCTTAATCTCATTTGCCTTCAAAGTAGAATATTCTTTAAATTGGAGATCAGAAGTGTCATAGTTTATTTAGGCACTCTCTCTGTAGACACTTGTACCCAGAAATAAGCACTGGTTTCATGCTACCTGCCAAATTAAGTTAAGCTGCTTTTTCCCCTTGTTTTTAAAGTCATGAGTAGTCTGCCTGCAACCCATCTTTCTAATATCTACCCCCGTCACTCTCCTGCTCGCATCCTACTTCTTCCCAAACTCACCTTTCACCAGGTGTCCCAGTGCTCTGTCTTTGCCTGGAGTGCCTCCACCGAGGGCCAGCTCCAGCGCCACCTTCCACCCTGTTGTCCCTGAGCACCTTCAGCAAGATGTAAGCTCTCCCTATTCAGTTTCCAGAGCTCTGCAGTCTTACGGTCACTGAATAACCTGAATGTTAGAGGTGAAGCTCATTGAAGACTGGAAATAATTATGCAAGTTTGAGCGGACTGTTATTTGTTCAGTAATATTGATCACTCTTTCTTGGGTTGTTATTGGGCAGAATTTTTAAACTCCTGTAGTATGTGTGTGTCTTTGTCGTATAGTTTAGCACTTAGAGTTTATTTTGTACTTTTGTTGGTGTTTCTATGTGTGTTTCTCTGGTCTCTCAAAAACTTAATTCCTGAACTCATATTCCTCAATGAATATTTGTTGGTTTATTGGTTTTTCATTGATGAATACAGTGACATCTTTCTAAAGCACCTCCAGATAGGCATTTCTTTAATGGTCACCTATAACTACAGAAATTAAAGAAGTCTCCAGTCTTTTCAGATTCTTATCTCCTATTCGAGCTTTCCTGAATTTAAATCTTCCCTTTTTACATAGTTAATCATGTAATTTCAACACTTCCCAAAAAATCTTTGCCCATTAAAGTAGAGGGTGTAATACAAACAGCTGTATGAAAATACATGACTGTACACAGAGAAACTATATCCCCTGATACTACAGCTTTCCAGAACTTTCTGTTTTGATGACCCTAATAAGGAAACTGACCCTTTCAAAATGGGTTTCATATGTACCTTTCTAACTTGTTTTTTATTTGTAATAAAGGCTTTTTGTGCCTCCTTTTCTTCTCTCTCTGGAATGCCAAATTCTAACTTTAGCCCTATTCTCGGACTTCAGCCTTTGGGACATCTCGCTGCCAGCCTCAGGTATCAGACTCGCTGGAAGCCAGTGACATTTTGTGCTGCACATTGTTCCCTGCCTGTGCTCCAAGTGCCTCTCCCTGTCTTCATTCTTCATTCGCATGTAGAAGCCAGATTTGATGAGCACATTACCCTGGAGGAAATCACTGGTGTTAGAAACTAGAAGTGAAACAGAGTACCTAGCATTTGGTCATCAATTAGTAGGTGGAAAGAAATCTTCCTGACCAACAAGATAATTCATTGCTTGCCATTTCTTTATTCTTTCAGTTGGCTGAATCTTTTTTAGTATCAATAGGCAGATTGGTAGTTTTGTACTTTTTTCCTAAAGCATTAAAATGCAAGATGACAAGTTACAGGGTAGTTATGATTTAGTTGGATAGAACAATTATAAAAAGTACATTTATACTTCAGCATTCTCTACATTGTAGTTTTTCAACTCAAAAAGTTATAGTTCATTTCTGCAAAAATTATTTTTACAAATACTATTCTTAATATATGAGCTCTTTTCTGAGTATTGTGCATTTTTTTATAATCTAGCTGTTTCTCTAAAATTTACTTTTTAATAAAAATATTAATACCTAAATCTTAATCAAGGGCTCTTGGTATGCACATCTTTATTATGTTGAAATTTCCATTTGAAAGATAAAGGAAAATATTCTTCATTCTTCCATGATTTTTTGATGAAGAAGCACTTTTAAATTAGCACATCCATCTTAATATCTGATCAGTTTTCTCTGTGGCAGGTCTCACTTACAACATTGTTCTGCAAGTCTCTTAGTAAGAATGTGATGGAAAGGCAACATTACTTTCTAAAAAGTGTTCTTGAAGTCAAGTTGTGAACAAGAATGTTAGTACCTTTAACTGAAGTTTGCTGTAGCCTTTTAAGATTCTTAAAAAGGTTTTATATCATATGAGTTAGTGAGAACCTGAGGGCACATATCAGATAAAGCCCCAACCATGTGACATGACAGGGCCTTTTAATATATTTGCTGATACTCTTAAAAATCCATCTGCCTGAAAAATGATTGCTGGCTTATTTCTTTTTCTATAAGAGAAAGGAGATGGAAATGCCCTTTGACAGCTTACCCTGCGTGTGGAGGAGGAGTGCTTTTCAGCACTCCGCCTAATTCGCAGAAGCCTTCTCTGTGTCAGCAGGAGTTGAAATCTTCCTGCTGGTTACTACTCCTTTTCCTCTTCATGGAATCCGTTTGAAATCTACTTGTCTTTGGGACTTATTTAAAATATGAATTAAAAGTTTCTGACATAACTCCAAGAACTGTGGAAGAAGCGGGAAGCTCAGTTGAGGACCGTGGGAATTGCAGGGACCTAGCTCAGTTGAAACCAGATTTCTAAACTCTGGATCTTTCTTTTTTGCTCTTGTGACTCAGGGCAGGTGAAGCAGACAGTCTCCTAAGTTCACTTGAACAGAATTAAATAATACTGTGGTAACTGAAGCTATCAAGCTGCTGTTCGTGCCAAGAATGTGAAAGATGCCTATAAAAACAACACAGAGCTACTACTTTCATCCTATTTTTGTTGGATTAGAAAAATGTGGCTGAACTTTGTGATTTTAAATTCCTTTAAAATATTAACATTTCAAAGCATTATTTCACAAATGCCATTAAGCTATTCAAGCCCTCTGTTTGTGTAGGTAGAGAGATTTCTGCTGATGTGTTGGAAATAGGTAACCCTCTGTTTTCCAGTCTCACTTTCCTTGTTAGGAAGCCCTGATACCCCAAAGGGGAATACTGCTTTCCACAGGAGGTCTGGGCCTCGGTAACAGGCGCATTTCTGTAGTGAGATCAGTTCAAGGAAAGACAGGGCTGAAAGTGAAAAGAGAGTTGAAATGATTTTGTGATTAATATGAAAACTATTTAATATTCAAAAAATTGCTCTTAGTGGATTGAGTGCCGGCCTGTGAACCAAAGTGTCGGCAGTTCGATTCCCAATCTAGGGCACATACCTGGGTTGCGGACCGGGTCCCCAGTGTGGGTGCACTGCCACACATTGATGTTTCTTTCCCTCTCTTTCTCCCTCCCTTCCCCTCTTGCTAAAAATAAATAAAATCTTAAAAAATATATATTCAATTAAATTCTAGTGTGAAAGATATTTCTAAAATGAAAGGTACTTAATATTAAACTACTGAAGAAGACAGAAAATGTGGTTATGTGCTGAGTATATAAATATCAAGAGCTCAAGAGAGGAATACATGGAAGATAGGATGTCCGGGCCTGTAATCTGGAAAGGGCAAGAGTAGGCGGGTGCCCCGGGGAGCCTTTCTCCTCGTGCAGCTGTGTACTCATGTTGTTACAGCAGCTCTGACAAAAGTTGGTCACGGCTGGGAGCAGAAGCACTGGCAAGAGCCTTAGTCATGTGAGGATGAAGCATTATCTCCTAATTAGCAGAAATATCAAGTATCCCTTAAAGGAGAAGTCGGTAACAGACTGAGAATTAGAGAATCATCTAATTTTAGAGCTCAGACATCTCTCCAAACCTGACGTTTTGCAGATAGCAATACTGTTGGCTCAGAAGGGTATGGTAACATGTCATGGTTCATTCAGGATGATTAAGGCTTCGATCCAAGGAGCAAAATAGTCCAGTTCTCTGTTCTTCCCTGTCCCCTCACTGGTCCTCACTGATATTAGAGAGAACAGATTTTTACAAATCCTTTACCTGTACTGATTCCTGTAATGAAAGATAAAAATTGCATAGATGTGTCCAGTACATTAAGATTGTCGTTTTCTTCTGACCCTTCATCAATACCAAATAAGACTGTGGAAAGTTAAAACTAAGTCCCTCGATGATATGGGCATTTCTGTATAAAATTCAGATGGGCAATTTGAGTAGCTGTTTGTGACAGCACCTGATATAACTTGATGCCTTGATACCCTCTCCAAAGATTGTGTCACATTTCTGGGAAAGTGCTATGAGATTTTGATTGCAATTATATTTATATGTGTGTATGTTCATGTATAAATGTATATAGGGGGAGAGGGAGGAGGAGGGACAGAAGAGATGAAATGCTTATTATATTTTATGTATATATATTATATACAGATGTAAAATGAATTTCTTAAAAGTACATATACTAAAAAAGACTTACAGCATTGGAAGAGAACAATCTATCCATCCAGCCCAAGACTCTACTGTGAATAGGAAAGATAAAGCTGACGCCCCTGATATCAGTGTGAAAGGTTCACATATTCTTTTGCAGTTTCCTTTGTAACTCCTTATAATGTAGAAAATTTTCTAAACTTACTTTGAACCTTTGCTGCTTCTAGGAAATAATAAGCTTGAAAAGTCATAGAGAAGAGGGAAATTTCTTAAAAACTGAAGTTCACGTCAGAGTTTAAATTCCACTTCTGTTATGTATTTAGCTGAGCTTCATTCTCAAATCTGTAAAATAGGGTGATGATACTAATACCCCTGTAGAAGTCAGAGTACTAAAAATAGGCACAAAAGCTTTCACAGATTTTATACAAATGAGTGTTTTCTTGTATCTCTTGGCATAATATATTCCATGAATTTATTATTACTGATATTTCCTTTTTGTTACATGAAAAGTTCCTTTGGAAAAAGTCCACTTACTCTGATAGTATTCTGTTGAGGTCCTGAGAGCTGAAAAAATGAGATTTTCTCCTGCTTCTCATGATTTCATAGACTTAAATCATAAACCCCGAAATCTTTTGAGTACAGATATTCATTTTAGAGTTCTGCCTTCGTACAGTGCCCCTACCTGTTCATTTCAGATTCCCTTCCCCAAACTTTTCAGCTCCATTATGTCACTTTTGATGTATAGAAGCTAAAATCATTCTTAGGGCTATAGGTGCAAACATAGCTAGCATGGCACTACACAAAGACAGAATATTTTCCTTTTTCATATTTATTTCGCGATCATTTCCAGAATTTTGTTGGTCTTTATAACTATAGTGGCACCTTGAGTTGATGGACTCAGAACATAACACATCATAATTAATCTCTTGGTGAGCACAGCATTGTACAATTTGAATTGCTTTTACCTAAGTATGTTATGCTTCACCTTTTGAAGTTTATCTTTTACTTTTCTGCAGACTTGGTTTCCAGAATGGTTCTTGTTTTGGTCGAGTTATATTTTTGGTTGTTTTTAAAATATTTTTGTACCCTCTCAATTCTTAAAAGAATATATAGCAACTCTTCAATTAATACTTATTATTCAGGACTTTGGTAAGATTAGAATTTTATTATTTGCTAGTCTTTGTGGCTCAGCTGATATTCCCTGCAGGCCTTTATTCATTAACCAGATATTTACTGAAGCCCACATTATGCCAGATATATATGAAAGGCTTGGCTCACGTTACGCCAGTCACCGCAGTAAAGGCTTGGATAAAGAGGGGACCAAGAGAGATAAGGTGCAAGCTCTCTTGAAACCTACATTCCAGTGAGGGAAGCTGAACCAAAAATCAATATATGAATTAACATTAAAATACATAAAACAGGGTGAGGTGATAAAAAATGACTAGAGGGTCACTTCAGATGGCATGGCAAGGGAGGACCTCCCTGAGGTGACATCTAAGCCTTGATCCGAATGGCAGGAAGAATATGGAGTTCCAGGGGAAACAACCCAAGGCAGGAACAGACCTGAGGTGTTCTAGGAAAAACAAGGAAGACCCTGTGAAAGCTCTTGAAAGGGAAATTAAGCAAGGGAGAGGTGCCCAGAGGACTGTAGGCCAGGGAAGGAGTTAGGATTTTTAGTAGTTTTATAGGAATCCACTGTAGTATCCTTAACAAGGGGACATGATCTGAATAATGATAACCTTGGCATAATGTGATGAAAGTGAGATGAGTGCAAAATGTAGGTCACATTTGTGCAAGGTTAATAAAATGACCCAAAAATCTGACACCTGTCAATGAGGAACATCCTAATTTGTGGCTGGCTAGACTTCCAGGACAATGGCAATGCCTGGTTTATCTGATGAAGGGAGAAAATACAGAATTGCAAGATGGAGGGAATGGGTAACAGGGTCAGATATTATTCAAAGGGTGAGGTGGATGAAGAGAGAAAAGTGATTGTTAGATTTGATAACAGAGAAGCTATCGAGGGCAATTGAGTTGATTTGAATGGTAGATGAAACAATGGAAATACAACAATCGTGTCAAGATTTGATGTGTATAGAAGGAGATAAATGGTACAGTAGCTAAAGAATGATTTGGAATTAGGAAGGTTTTTTAAAATTTTGTTTTGACAAAGTCAGATAGTATCAGAGTATGCTTGTATGCGTTGAGAATAATCCATACAGAGAAAAAAAATGACATTGCAAGAGCAAGTGAGAATAGTTGCAGGAGTGACATCAGTAAGAAGGTGAGAGATGTGTCCCAGAGTGCAAATAGAGCGTCACTCTTACATAGAAACCAGAATGCAACAACCTTGTTCATGTGACGCCTTAGTATGGTTTCTTGCCCCCAACAAGAACCCTTGATGATGGCGTTAGTGGCAAAATTAATTTCAAAGAATCCTTTACATGATGTCTCTTAAGCATTAGCAATCTCGGGAATCAGAAGTTGAAACTTCTCAAATGGGCATACCCAGGGGCAGTAGCAATAAATCTTCAGCATAGTTCCCAAAGTCCAGTAAGATATTTCTTAAAAATTCTCAGGGGCTCCTTTGACTTTAGAAAGTATGACATGATGTTATACCTAAAAGATCGTGTTACATACCATGGTCTGGTATGTAATTCATTTGGTAGGATTCTACCAAACGCTTAAAGAAAAATTAATACCAATCCTCCACAAACTTCTCTAAAAAATAAGAGGTAACACTTTCCAACTCATTCTGTGAGACTAGTATTACCCTAATTCTAAAACAAAACAAGGGTATATGAAAACCACAGACCAATATCTCTTATGAATACAGACACAAAAATCCTCAACAAAATATTAGCAGAATAAACCTAGAAACATATTAAAAGATTATACACCATGATCAACTATACTTAATGCAAGGTTGGTTTAACATATGAAAAGCAACCAATATAATATACCATATTGATAGAGTAAGGAACAAGAGCCACATGATATCTCAGTAGATGCAGAAAAAGCATTTAACAAAAGTAAACACCCTTTCATGATAACACTAAACAAACTAGGAATAGAAGGGAACTTCCTCAGTCTAATAATGCTGTCTGTGAAAAATCCACAGCTAACATCATACTAGGTAGTGAAAAACTAGATAACATCCCCCTGAGACCAGGAATAAGACAAGAATATCCACTCTAAGCACCTTTATTCAGTATTGTACCAGAGTTTCTAGCCAGGGTGATTAGGTAAGAGAAAGAGATAAGAGGCATTTGATTGGGAAAGGAAGAACGAGCACTGTATTTGTCATGATCTTGTACATTGAAAATCCTAAGAAACCAGAAAACTATTATAACTAATAAATGAGTTAAGCACAGTTGCAGGATACAAGATAAATATCCAAAAATCAATCATATTTCTATACATTAATAGTAAACAGCCTGAAAATGAAGACTACAATTCCACTTATTATAGCATTAAAGAGAATAAAATAGTAATAAAGTTAACAAAAGAAATACAAGACACATATATTGGAAACTTTAAAACAGCCTTGAAAGAAATTAAATAAGTGGAAAGATATCCCATGTTCATGGATTGGAAGACTTAATATTGTTAAGATCACAACACTCCCCAAATTAAATCTCTAGCTTTAAGTTGGCTCCTATCAAAATATCAGCTCCCTTTTTACAGAAATTGATAGACTGATTGTAAGATTATAGAAATGCAAGGGACACAGAAGAGCTGAAACAACCTTGAAAAGGAAGAACTAAGTCAGGGGACTTCTACCTTTGATTTCAAATCTGATGATATACAGTAATCAAGACAGTATGTTACTGGCAAAAGGACAGCAGCCTGCCTTGTGCTACCGCACAAGGATGGTAAGGATGCCACAGTGCTGCTGTCACTATTTAAGTACTCCAGATCCCACCTCTGCCACCATGACTACATTCTAATGGTCCCTGCATGTTTTTGTCACTCCCTCAAGACCCTGATACCCAGGCGAGCATCCAAATGAGGAGCCTGGGTCACAGGCCCGCATTTTCACTGCTGGGGGATAGGGGAAAGGGATGCCTGCCCACTTTTGCTACTGTGGTGGGAGGCAGGGCACTGTAGCATCAACTCAAGTAAGAAGCTGTCCAAATGCTGGAGAGCCAAAAATGACAGAGTTCCGCTAACATTTGGAGTAACTAAAATTAGAACCATCCTGTATATATCATAGCCCAAAATAAATTCCACATGGATTCAGAATGTAAATGTAAAGCTTGAGATCATAAAAGTATTTGAAGAAAATACACGTGAATATGTGTGTAATCTTGGTTTGGGAAACTTGCTAAGCATAATATAAAAATCAGAAAACCATTAAAAATGTCAGTAGAAAATATTATATAACTCATAAAGGGAATCATGATCTGTTAAATTTTAAAAAAAGCATATACACTAGAACATAAACAGTGATTATTTTTTTCCTCTGGGTAATGACTAGAGATGAGCCTGCCTTTCTTTTCTCTTTCCCTCATTCCCTCCCTGCCCCCCACTCTCTCTCCTCCTACTGAAGTTTATTGTTGTTTTTCAAGAGCTATTTTTAAATTTTGAAAGTAAGAATTCAAAGATATCTGGCCCTCGATAGATAAATTTTATGCTAAAGTCTATAAAAGTGAAAATTACTCTCCTTTTTTTAGATTTTATATATTTATTTTTAGAGAGGGGAAGAGAGGGAGAGAAACATCAATGTGTGGTTGCCTCTTGCACACCCCTAACTGGAGCCCTGGCCCGCAGCCCAGGCGTGTGCCTTGATTGGGAATCGAATCAGCGACCCTTTGGTTCTCAGGCCGGTACTCAATCCATTGAGCCACACAAGCCAAGGCAAAAAGTGAAAATAACTCTTGAAAGAGCAGGTAATTAGACTTTTGTATTTAGACACCCCTATTTCTATGAAAATGATGTTAAAGTGGCCATTGGAATGCAGTCCATCTGGTGGCACTTCAAAAGGAAGACCTGAATAGTTGGATGATGACTATAAGGACACACCCAAAATCATGATTTTTCTCTTACTTCCTCTGATGTTTTCTTGTTTTGCTTTGTTTTATTTTGTCTTGTTTTTAAAAGAACTCATCTGCTTGACTAGAGATGAACTAGTTAGTATTTAGGGTCCTGGCATCACAGGTAGGGAGTGTATCACAGATGTAAAGATTCTGCAGCACATACTTACTGTGGCCTAAATTTCATCAGTTTATGCTCTTTCTGCAAATGAGCTGCTATACCATTTCCTGGTCTAGCAGCCCTTAGACTAAGCCCTGATTTCTTGTTCCCACTTATCTTGGATTCCTATCTCAATATATGATGCTTGATGTCTCTGACAGAAGAGACCTAGTGGGTTCTTCCTATGTTAAAGGGGAGTCACCCAAATAGAATGAAAGGATTCTCACAGAGACCTTGACACCAAAGGATGAAAGGAGCCCTTCAGGTTCCAGAAAACACTATTATTGGCACATTATAGAAACAGACTCAAAGATCTGGAGAAGCAAAGAGGGAAAGAAAGAACACAGTAATGGCTGCCCTCAATTGCTTTTCCTCCTTGTAAAAGAAAAATAATCATTCTGACTGAATTTCTTTTTCTGAATGCCTTTAGACTTTACTATAAAGAAGATATGAATCAGTAAACATAATCTGGCAAGAATTTTCTAGTTGTCATGATCTAAGTTCTTCATTAAAAAAAAAAATCAAAGGCTTCCTAATAAGCCCTTTTTTCTATGGCCATTTCCTCAGGGACTCATTGAACATTTCTGTTATTTTTATTCCTAGGTCATAAACAGCATGACTTTGAACTTCTGTAGATTTCAGAGTCTCCATCCTTCATGTTAATATGGGAACCCCATTGCTCTGGACTAGAGTTAGATTGGTATACAACTGTTTTTTGGTGTTAGGCGACTTAGTTGTAGTTTTGCCTGCACCATTTTGTAGAATGGGTGTGAAACAGCTTGGGCATATGTGTATTTTTTGAGCTACTCGTTTCATGAGAACTTTGTAGTTTCCTGATGTTTGAATTTCTGCTATTTTTATCTTACATTTTTATTTTGATAACTTGGAACTAGTTTAAAAGGAAAAAACAGTTCCTTTTTTCCAGTACAAGCTAAGAAGACTTATTTTACCCCAATTTCCTTGACATTAAAGTATGAAATTGTGTTCATTGTTCATGGCATCTGGTGACACTGCGGTGACTGCTACATCAGTACCACAGCACTTAGGGATGGGGAAGTGCCAGGAGCTACACCGAGGCATGGCCCTTCCCCCTGACGCCCCAACCTGGGAGACAGGGGCAGGGGTATAACTGGTCAAGAGAGGGACACACGTGGCCAGGAGGGCTCTGTGCGGTGATAGCTCCTTCCTGCCTAGCAGTCCTCGGTGGCACCTGGGGATAGTAAGACTCATGCCGGTACTTTACTTGTCTCTTTCCAGGGGCGGCCTATTGCCAGTTCATGGACATGCTCTTTCCAGGCTGCATTAGTTTGAAGAAAGTAAAATTTCAAGCAAAGTTGGAGCATGAGTATATTCACAATTTTAAACTTCTGCAAGCATCATTTAAGCGAATGAATGTTGATAAGGTAGGAGACTAACTTGTACCTTCATAAAATGCATTTTCTTTCCTTAAAATTGTTTTCGTGTACAAATGTAAAAACAAACAATAAAAATCAATGGGATATATCTTGATATCTCCGCAGTAAGCTGGGGTCTGTACCTAGCATAAGGCATCAAACCCTAACTTCTTATATTTGGATGAGGTTTTTATTTAGGAAGATTTCTAAACTTGTAGTCATTAGACTAAAGACCCTAACAGGAATTACAAATATTAAAATGTTGTTACTCTGTTTTAGCATTGCAAATAACAAATTTTTATGTTTGCCAGATGTCACTGTGGTTCTTTGTATATTTTGTTACTTTGGAGAAAAAGCAGGTTACATGGAAGCAACACAGGTTTCAATCCCAGCTGAGCTGAGCAAGTTATTTAAATTCTTTGAGTCTCAGTTTACCCATCTATAAAATAGGGCTAAAACCCCTTCCCTGTAGTTAGATGAAATTAAAGTGAGGGAATATATGTGAAAGTGTCCAGCATAGTATATACACTCAAATTCTCAGTGTCCATAAATTGTCTTTTTCCCCCTTTGAATTTTATAATTTTGTCCTAGAATGATACAAACGAAGTTAGACTGTAGTCCTCCACCTCCCCCCAATAAAGGACTATTGCAAAAGTCCACACAATCTGCATGTTTCTTGCTCTTCATATACATATTTGATTCATATTATTTCTTTAGGATATCTCTCTTAGGGGGAATAGGCTTAGAAAGAAGTTAATTTTGAATAAGGGACAAGAAGTAAACCAGCAGGGGAGAAATGGAAAACTTTTCTTTGCATAGATAATAGCAATAAATAGGCTATGGAAATAAAATAATAAAGTCCTGGGTTACTAAGAAATACAGGTTAAATAAAGGAAAAGAGAAAAGTTTGGCAATGTATTTTAATTTAATGTAATTTATACCTTTCTAAATCAAAATATTCTTATCTAAATATTACTAACATCGGTATCTCATTTTCTCAGAATTTTTATTTCAAAAAATACTCTCTTTAACATCCTAACTTTTTGAATTCTTTTCAATTTTATTTTAATTTCCAGGTAGCTCCTTCAAAACTAGAGTGGTACAGGTTCTCCTTAACTTATCAGCAATATCATTTAAGGCTTTTTCCTTCATCTTTTAATATATGCTTCTAGCCTGAAATAAAAGGAACACCCTTTTATAGATTTATTGATGAAACATGCTAAATAACAATTTAGGGGCTCCATATCTCTCCAGAAATAAACATAATACAGAGTGGATGAACCATTGTTAGGAATATCGAAGAGAAAATTTTTATAGTGGAGGAAGGTTGGCCTTGATGACCTATGTTGACCTCTAGCTTAAAATGCTGTAATTCTACCCCAAGGTCTTTGGAGAGACACAGTGGTCCCTGTTCACATTTGTCATAGCCTGACAGCACATGGGAAGCTTCTGTGCACAGATTAACTTGCAAACTCAGATTTTGAACTGAGGCCTGGAACTTTCATTTTGATAGGGAATACAAGATTAAGTTAACGGAGGTTAAATGTCTACTTTGAATGGCTAAGGAAGCAGCATTGTCTAAATCTGTTTATAAATTTTCATGTTCGGCAGAAGCCAAAATATATAACGTGTCAATTAAATGGCATTATGCTCTAGGGCACTTTATTAAATAATATCAGCATAAACAGAAACCTGTAAGTCAGAAGATACGGAAATATTTAAAATACAGTACAGTTTAAAGTACAGCAAAAAGTCAATTAAGTGCATGTGTGGAAGGAGTTCTTCCATTGGGCAGACTTCCCTGAAATTGGTGAGGAACAAGAGGAAAAAAGATATCAGGATCTGAGTCTCCATTACTGGAAGAGTCTTCTTGAAAAATGTGGTCTCCTCCAAAAGTTTGCTTCTCTTTATTTTTTTTCTGTACTTGATTTAGTTTCGATTTTAGGTACATAAAAATCATTTTTGAAAAGATTTATTCCTAATAATTTAGTTTAATGGATGACCTAAAATGCTTCAGTTACTTTTTTTCTTTCAAGTTGTCATTGATATTTGAGGTCTTTCCACTTTTTAAAAGTGATCCTAATGACCTATCTTAGGATACCAATGGTATATATTTCCTAACGAAGCAGAGTCTTGCCGAAACATTAATTTATACAATTCCCATTCATTTCATTACACAGTGGAGCTGTGTTCTTTCAGCAATGGGCTTCTGTCCGAATCTCACACTCATACACACTCGCATACACACAGTTTGACTCACTCCCTAGCTTTTATAACTCTCATGGCACACATTCAGCTAGTAGTCCAACCCAAGCATGAGAAGGTAAGAATCTGGTAATGGCGCAGTCTGGACAGCTAGGCATCTTTTCATTTCCTTCAAAAATAGCTGCTGCCCACTGAATTAAAGCTAAACAGTCGCATCCCATATTTTTCTGAAATAAAATGAAGTGTCCTGTAAAACCAATAAAGGGAATACTAATTGGTTCTTTAAGTTGCCAATAGGAAAGAAAAGGCTGAGACTTGTCTCAGAAGTTGAGGTGAATGCCATGTCCCTTCTCCTCCAGAGTGCCTTCCATGACTGCCCCAGTCAGCCTCCGTTTCTCTTCCTCTGCATCCCCATGGCACGTTAGCTGTGCTCCTGAGTACCCTAAGAATTACCGAGCCCTGTATTGTGTGGTTAGTAGTTTTGGTGCTTCTCTCTCTGCATTGTTAATGAGCTGTGTGAAAGTGCATTTTGAGCCCTTAAATTGGTATTGGTATATCTATTTGCATTGATTTGAGGCTTATTTACTCACACTCTCTATAGCTACAATCCTTTTAAGAGTTTATTCCAGCACAGCTGGACCAAGTGCTACAAAGAAGAAAGGAAAACCCATCCATCTTGTAACAGCAGAACATCCCAGGCCCATGTTTTGAGGGGAGATGCTTTGGCAATAAACATACTATAAAGAGGTCCAGCCCTTCTTGAGACCTAAGGGTGTTCCTTGTTTTGTCAGGTAGTTCAGAATTATTAAACATTCCAAGAGAACCAACTACAACATGTTTGTGTATTTTTTTTCAATATGATAAAAAATATATATGAATTCTCGAATACAGTTGGCGAAGAAGCTGGGGGAGAGACCAGCACTTGTGAATTGCAGACACATAACAGTTACATTTAGGGACCTCTTCAGTTGTATGAAATACAGACAAACCCTAGGTTGGTGACTTACACTAAAATCACTTACGTAGTGATTTTATATTGCAGGTAATTCCAGTGGAGAAGCTAGTGAAAGGGCGTTTCCAGGACAACTTGGATTTCATTCAGTGGTTTAAGAAGTTCTATGATGCTAACTACGATGGGAAGGAGTATGATCCCGTAGAAGCACGACAAGGGCAAGATGCAATTCCTCCCCCCGATCCTGGCGAACAGATCTTCAACCTGCCAAAAAAGTCTCACCATGCAAACTCCCCCACAGCAGGTACAGTAACAGTGAACGCCGAATCACTTTCATCTTAGGAAATGGCTCAGGCCCTTCTGTGCTTGGCTGTGTTTAACTGAGTCTTCCCAACAATCAGTATCTTAATGCCTCTGGACAATTTTTATCATTGCCTATTTGACCACATTTATCTTCCTTGCAGCAACCTCTCTGTAATAAGTCTAACAGTGATGATTTAACTGTTAAAAAGCCAGAGCTATTCACTTTAAATCTCTGAAGCCGTATGTTAAAATAGTACTTTAGGGATAGATTTCATCTTCCTTGTTTGTTTTTTTTTCCCCTGAGAAATTGCAAGTCTGTTCAGATTTTGACTAAAATATTTTTACTGCTTAATTGCTGGCAGTACCTGCCAGAATGTGAACTGATTTATGCTTTTCTAGTATGAATCATCTGTAACCCTTCAAAGAAAATTCATGAAATCTATGTCCTGTCTCTTATAAGGGGCAATGCCAATTTTTATGCGATGATATTCAGCAAGACTCATTTATCCACCTTTGTCCAAAACTGAAGTCATTGAGGATAAATACCTAGAATTTTAAAGTTTTTTAAAATTTTTGTGGATAAACCCCTTCTAAAATATATAACACTCTTGCCCTAAGAAACAGATTTTACCAAGCAAAGTGTTCTTTGAAAATTAGAGTCATTATTATAAACACAAGGTGTGGTTCTGGACAGTTAAACAACGAAATCCTTGGAAACCATTTGTTTCCATCCCCAAAACCAGTAACCTTAATTTTGTAAATAATACAAGTTCCTTATTTATGCCCAGTCTCCAATCAGGATGGGTTAGGAATGGCAATGGCAGTACTAATGCTACGCAAATGCATGCACCTGTCTGGAATGCAAATGAGTACAGACCAGAGGTAAACGCTTGTGAGCCCTCAGTGAGAAAGGGTGAGTGCCCTGATGAGCTCTAGCATTGTTTGGGTTGGAAAAGGAAGGGCGTTCACAGGAGTAGGGAAGATGCCAGAAAGGCTTCAGGAAATGAAGACATGATGTGTCAGGGAAGTAGAAGGAAGACAGCAGAGTAGCCAACAGCATCTAAATCTGCTTAGGAGTGAGTCAAGTGCCACAAGGACCAGGAGAACCTGTTGGATTTCTGAATGTGGAAGTCACTCTGTGGAATGCTGGGGCCAGATGTGGGTTGAGGAATTAGAGGAAGGAAATTGAGACCACGTAAAAATCCAGCTTCGGAGCCATAGGGAAGAGTGAACATATATGAAATAAACTAAGCACAGATCTTTGGAGATACATACATTTAAGAGACAAGAGGAAAAAGAGGAAGCGGAGAAAAAGATGAACATCAGGGGAAAAAGCAGGTAAGCTCAGGATCAGAGAAGAAACAGTAGAAAATTTCTAAAGAGAGCAGCCACCAACAGTGCCGCATATTGATTGTGGAGAGATCAAATAGGATGAGGCCTGAACATAGGCCAAAGAGATCTGACTCCTAGGAGGCGATTAATAACCCTTCAGAGAATCGGTCTGTTAAAATGCTGATTGCATGCACCTAGATTGCAGTGACTTAACAAGGGCATGACATGACAAGTGTGAACATGATGCAGTAAGAGTAGATTCTACCTTCACCACATTTATCGAGAAAAAAACCTGACAAAAATAATGAGATTTTGTTGGTGTCGGGGAAAAAGCTGACTGTAGGGAGGAGAATGGTCATGTCCTTGATCTATTTTTGTTTGCTTTTAGGGCAGGGCACTGTGAGCAGGTTTGTAAGATGGGGGAAGAGCCCATGGGGAAGGAATAATTGAAAGGAGGAAAAAGGAGGGGAAATTGGTGGAGCATGAACTTGAAGCTGGAGGTAGAAAATGAGGTTAAAGAGATTGGTAGAGGTTTAGAGAGGAAGTATTAGGGAGAAGCTGGGTAAAAATTAAACCACAAGGAGTTTGGGGAACGAAAATTTATGACAGTTCAAATTGGACTTGAACCTTTGTCAGAAACTTGCATCAGTCCAGGAGCTGGGAAAGAGGAGTGGTGGGTTTTCTGCAGAGTTAGGGCTTCGGCAGGCAAGTGGAGTGGGCGGACAGGAAGGTGGTGAGAAAGCCAAAAGTGGCTGATATTTCTCATCCTAAGGTCTTCTACAGCTATTAATGATACTTGAAACTCAGCGGCCACTTTTCCAAGTTTTAAGTAGTGTAATTGGACAGGCCTCAGAATATTTGTCTTTCACAATCATAGTGTGTCCTTAAATTGGCACCAGCCCTTCTACTCCCTCAAACTGAGCTTATCATTAGGCTTCCTGGGCCTCATCTTCTAAGAATTCCCTCATCTGTCTTCACAAAAGCCACAGAGACACTTGTGCCATTTTAATAGAAAGAATGTCCGTGAACCTGAAAGAGACGTGTATGTTTTCCAGAGCTTAAAGCTCAGGAAACTCTAATTAATGTCAACAGAAAATAAATTTGGCTTTTAATGTTCTAGAATGCAGTAATTCCTGAGACGTGGGTTCCTGATATCTTGACCATGCTTACCTCATTGGCCTTAATCAGGGAGAAGGGATATTTGCAGAAGCCAAATTGGTCATGCTCTTTTTGATAAACTATGTTGTGACCCTTGAACATTGTGGCGTAGTAAAACTATGGAAAAAATTATAGCAAGGTGTACATTACATGTAGAATGTTGTTTTAAAAGCTATACTAAAAAGGGTTCTATAAATACAGTAAGGACCTCATTTTTCTAAAGGTCATATATCCAACTCTTGGGAATATAGTTTTAAAAAAAAATGTAAGCCAAAATGTCTTCCATGAGTCAGAACAGGTGTTGTAAAATCTGCTATAAATTCATGCACTTTACTCTTTATACACAAGAGGGTTCCTGTTATACTTATCTAGAATCTATTTGTTCTTTTTTAATTTAGACATATTGGACAATTATAGCAAACATGGGGATATGGTTTCTCAGAACATAACTTATTGGGGCAAGGAATACATTGATATGTATAGAAAGTACAAGAAGGGCTAAAAATACTTATTGAAACCTTCCTGAAGAGCCCAGAAGCCTGAGATCTTTATTAGAGAATCTAATAGCTTAATGCACCACAGTAACCCTCAGAATTCCCTTCCAATTCTTTTTTTTTTTAAGATTTTATTTTATTTTTAGACAGAGGCAAAGAGAGGTAGAGAAACATCAATGTGTGGTTGCCGCTCATACAACCCCTACTGGGGACCTGGCCCACAACCCAGGCTTGTGCCCTGGCTGGGGAATCAAACCAGCGACCCTTTGGTTCTCAGGCTGACGCTCAATCCACTGAGCTACGCCAGCCGGGGCAATCCATTCCAATTCTTTAGACTCTCTTTAATTTCTATTTGTAATCACCTCACCCATGAACTACTTCACAGTCTCTAAACTGGCCTCCCTGCCTGTCATCTGAAATCATTAAAGGCCATCATAGTCATACACAAGTGTGATTTTGTCCATCTAAAATTTAAAGCAAATGAAAGTGATTGATGAGGGTAGCGGTCAGCTGCCTGGGAAATCCACATTGCTCTGTCACCATTCTCTCCAGTGATGCTGGGTCAGTAGCATTCAGCAGTAATTGCTGTTCCCACCTCTGAGCTTGGTCACTTCTGAATTGTCTATATTAGTGGAAACAAGCTGTGGTTGGTATATTCGAAAATGGGACATAAAATGGTCTTTAATTATTTTTTTAATTTTGACTTTGGAATACTTGATTCAGTTTGCAGTGGATTTATCTCTCCCTAGATGTTTCCTTAGATTAATATTAAAATTAACTTGCATAAGCGGAAGCTCCAGAGCATCTGTGGCAAAGGGACTGTATTAAAGTGAAAAAGTGATCATGGAATGGATTGCCCACAGGTCAATCATTAAGAAAAGACTGTCTACCTTTGCAAGAAAACATTGTTTATGACATACAGACTACTCACATGTATAGCCACACACCATAGGTTGTTTGCTTGTGTATAAACTGGTTGCAATTCACATATTTGGTACATTCTGTTTTAGTGAGAATATGCTAGATTTTTCTGGTATTTCAGTACAGACACAAGATGTTCTGTGCATTCAGAGAAGCATAGAGTCCATTTGGTGTCTGTGTGTAGTCAGGTGACTTACCTAGACCGTAACAGCTTCAGCACAAGTAGAGGCTGTCACGAAAGCATGGATAGCTGCCTGGCAAGTCTTAATTCTATCTACATTGGGAGGAATTGCATCTTGAGTTGCTTTTGATCTAGCAACAAGGAGCATGTATTAAAATATACATTTTCATAATGATAGATATCTAGTAAGTGCATATATCATCATGAGTCATAGCGTTTGCAGGTGTATTGCTGTGGACCTTATCTGCAACTCAAGACTGCTGTTAGGGGTCAGTTTTTATGTGTGAGCACTTAGCTCAACCTAAAAGAAATTTGAAGGTACAGTTCCTATAGCAATCACAGCTCAGGCACATTGCAAATCCACATATATTAATGTATTTAACAAGTATACATCACATGTACATCACATATAGAAATATAATGTGATAGATTTAGAGTTGCCATGGAATTTGAGTCTAAGCTTTCTCTTTTCCTTGGGGACTTCAATGTTCCAGACTTAAAATCAGATTAATAGAAATACTAGAAAAATGCTTTCAAAAATGGTTTCAAAAAAGCAACCTAAGAAATATAATAAAGTATTTGAACAATCATAATTAAATCCATAAATGTAGATTTAAATAAATCCTGCGTTTTTCAAAAACTGTATTGACTATTTGAATTCTTTCCTTTTCGGTTATCTTTATTTTGGAGTTCCCTGAAGCTGTTCATGCAGCCTGAGCAAGGTGTCCAACTTTATTGATTTATTTGTTCAGCATTGTTGGAGCATTCGTTGAGTACCTATAATTGAAATAAGCATCACCTGTCACCCTCTATAGGGAAAAAAGAGTAGCTTTTATTTTCCCAAAAAGTTTTGTTTTGTTTTTTAGGAGAGGCAGTGAAATGTAGCAGTTTATAGTGGTTTTTCTCCTTGTTTTGATATTGAATTTCTGGCTCCGAATATGGTCTGTCTTGGTCAGTGTACCACATGTTCTTGAAAATATGGATTCCACTGTTGTTGGTTGTACAGTATTTTAGAAATATCAGATCAAGGTAGTGGGGAGTGTTATCAGACCCTCTGTGTTTTTACTGATCTTTTTCTTGTTGTCTGGTTCTGACAATTGCCGAGAAGAGGGTAAGATCCTTGGATGTAGGTCCTTGTCTTTCATGACTTTGAATACTTCCTTCCAGCCCCTTCTTGCCTGTAAGGTTTCTTTTGAGAAATCAGATGATAGTCTTATGGGAACTTCTTTGTAGGTAATTCTCTCTCTCCTTTTCTCTTGCTACTTTTAAGATTTTCTCCTTATCTTTAATCTTGGGTAATGTAACTATGATGTGCCTTGGTGTGTGCTTCCTTGGGTCCAACTTCTTTGGAACTCTCTGAGCTTTCTGGACTTCCTGGAAGTCTATTTCCTTTGCCAGACTGGGGAAGTTCTCCATTATTTTATCAAATAAGTTTTGAATTTCTTGCTCTTCCCCTTCTCCTTCTGGCACCCCTATGATTCGGATGTTGGAATATTTAAAGTTGTCCCGGAGGTTCCTCAGCCTCTCCTCATTTTTTAAATTCTTGTTTTTTCATTCTGTTCTGGTTGAATGTTTCTTTCCTCTTTCTGCTCCAAATCGTTAATTTGAGTCCAGGTTTCCTTCCCTTCACCGTTGGTTCCTTGTATATTTTTCTTTATTTCACTTTGCATAGCCTTCACTTTTTCCTCCATTTTGCGACCATATTTAACCACTTCTGTGAGCATCCAGGTTACTAGTGTTTTGAACTCTGCATCTGTTAGTTTGGCTATCTCTTCATCTCTTAGTTCTATTTTTGGAGCTTTGATCAGTTCTTTCATTTGAGCCTTTTTTTTTTTTTTTTTTTTTTTTTTTTTTTTTTTTTTTTTTTTTTTTTTTTTTTTTTTTTTTTTTTTTGGTCTTGGTGCGCCTATTATGTTGTGAGGGGTGGAGCTCATGTAATTGCCAGGGCCGGTAACCCAATCACTGCCTTGCAGTGCTATATGTGGGGGAGGGGTCAGAGAGGGAACAATGCCGCTTGCTTGGCTCTTGGTGGGCTCTCAGTTGCTTCCCCTGCTACCCACAACAGACTAAGCCCTTCTGGTGCTGATTCCCGGTGGAGTGGGTGTGTGTGTTCTAGGACCCAATGGGTCTCTCAAACGAACTCTCCTGTGAGACTGACAGTCTCTCCCACTGCCTCAACCCCCACAGGTTTTTACCAGTAGAGGTTTTGAGGCTCCTTTTTTGCCCGCCCCAGAACCCTGCATTGCATGGCCTCTCTCACTCCCCAGTTGTTCCCCCCGAACAACTCGCAAATGTGGGTTTGTGCTCGCAAATGTGGGACCGCAGGGTCCACCAGCTGCCACCTTGCCTGTCCCAGTCTGCCAGCTGCAGCCCTGATGCATGTCCTCTCCGCCCTGGCTGCCCATCTCCACCCCTCCTACCTGTCTGAATGAATTTTTCTTCTTTAACTCCGTGATTGTCGAACTTCCATACAGTTCGATTTTCTGGCAGTTCTGGTTATTTTTTGTTTTTAAATTTGTTGTTGTCCTTCTTTTGGTTGTGTGAGGAGACAGTGTATCTACCTACACCTCCATCTTGGCCAGGAGTTCTCTTAAAAATTTTTTAATGTTGCTACTAGAAAAATTTAAATTATTTACATGGTTTGCATTATATTTTTATTAAGTACTGCCATTTTATATAATCATCTGTATTGTAAAGAAATTAAGAGAAAAAATGGTGTATTTTTTATATTCTTATCATTTCCAATGTTCTTCATTCCCAAACATCTGAGTTCCCTGCTGATTTTATTTCTCTCCAGACTGAATAAGTTTCTTTAACATTTCTTATAGAGCAGATCCAGTGGCAACAACTTCCTTTAGTTTTCCTTTTTCTGTAAATATATTTATTTCACCTTCATTCCTGAAAACTATTTCCCTAGACAAAGAGTTCAGGTTGGTCTTCTCTTTCTTTTTTTGTCTCTTTCCTAAGCACTTTAAAGCTGTTGCTCCACTCTCTGTGGCCTCCGAGGATAAGAAGTGCATGCTTGTTCTAATCATTCTTCCCCTTTTAGGGAATATGTTGTTTTGCTCTGAAGTCAGATTTCTTTATCTTTGGTTTTCAGTAGTGTGGCTGTGGTATATCTAATCGTGGTTTTCTTTGAATTTATCTTGTTTTGGAGTTTATTAAACATCTTAAATCTGTAAGTTTATGTCTCACCATATTTGGGAGGTTTTCAGGCACTATTTTTTCAAATATTTTTTTCAGATTCACTGTTTCAACGTTCAGTCCCTCTGGGACTCCTTTTATCTGTATGGTAGAGCTTTTGAAATTATCCCACAGGTGCCCAAGGTGCTCTCGTAGTATATTCTCTCTCTCTCTCCCCCTCCCTCTCTCTCTTTTAACTACTGCTTACAGTCAATATTTTGTATTAGTTTTAGGTGTACAACATAGTGGTTAGATAGTCATACACTTTACAAAGTGTTCTCCCCAATATTTCCAGTACCCACCTGGCACCAAGCATAGTTGCTGAAACATTGTTGACGATATTCTGTATGTTGTACTTTATATACAACATATTCACACAACTCAACACCAAAGAAACAATTTAATTAAAAAGTGGACAGAGGACCTGAATAGACACTCCTCCAAAGAGGGCATACAGAGGACCAATAAACATATGAAAAGATGCTCAGTGACAGTAATCATCAGAAAAATGCAAATTAAAACCACAGTATTGCATCATACCTTTCAAAATGACTATTATCAATAAATCAACAAGCAAGTATTGGTGAGGATATAGAGAAAAGGGAGCCCTAGTGCACCATTGGTGGGAATGCAGATTCTTGCAACCAATATGAAAAACATTATGGAGTTACCTCAAAAAATTAAAAATGGGACTGCCTTATGACCCAGCAATTCTACTTTTGGGTATATAGCTGAAAAACCCCAAAACACTAATTCAAAAGGATCTATGCTCCCCTATGTTCATTGCAGCATTATTTACAAATAGCCAAGATACAGAAGCAACCCAAGTGCCCATCAATAGAAGAATGAATAAAAGAGCTATAGTACATATGCACAAAGGAATATTATTCAACCATAAAAAGAATGAAATCTTACCTTTTGCAGTAGCATGGATGGACCTAGAGGTTATTATGCTAAGTGAAATAAGACAAGTACCATATGATTTCACTTACATGTGGAATCTAAAGAAGAAAATAAACAAACAAAATAGAAACAGACTCATAGATACAGAGAACAGACTGATGACTGCCAGAGGGGAGGAAGGTCGGGGGACTGGGGTAAAGAAGTCGAAGGAATTAAGTACAAGTTGATAGTTCTCTCTCTTGTTTAAAGTCGATGGTTTCTATTAATATATCTTCAAGTTTACCCTCTTTTTCTCCATTATCTCCATTTTACTATTGAGCTTTCTAAAAATTCCAACTTTTGTATTTTTTCAGTTGTAAATTTTGCATGTTTTTCTCTGCTGAGTTTGCTTTTCATTCTTTGTGAGCATGCTTTACTTCACTGAGCATGGTTGTGATAGCTGCTTTAAAGTTCCTGCTAATTCCACCATTCAGACCATCTCACAGTTGTCATCTGCAGATTATCTTTTCCTGTGAGAATATATGACATTTTCCTGGCTCTTCGTGTGTTGAGTAATTTTGGATTGCATCCTAGACCTTGTGATGTCATGTTGTGGAGACTCTGGATTTTGTTATGTTGCTCCAAAAAGTGTTGATGTTTTTGATTTCACAGACACTTAACTCAATTAGAGTCCAAGTAAAAGCATGCAAGAAGTTAAATTCCACTCAAGCCTGTGTCTTTATGCAGGACTTCCTTTTCCTTATTGTTGTCAAGATGCAAGAGGCACAGGTACCTTCTTGTCCCTTCCTGGTCTTCCTACCAAGACGTGTCATGCCCTTTTATCCTTATGACTTCCCAGTGAGTACCTGCAAGATGCTGCTACCTCACTGTCCCCAGCCACCTAACCACGTACTGGATTACCCACATACTTACTTACTCCTTCAAGGATCACATGTTGATTTTAAGACATCATGTAGTATCGGCTCAAAATAAGGAAGAGATGTATTTTTCTTACCCAGCCCCATAATTAGCAAGACATCTTTTTAAACAGAGGTTAGCTCTTCTCTTTAATATGTGAACAATGTTTATAACTCTCACCCAATCCCTGCCCTATGTCAGCATTGCATCCCCTTGACCTGTTCATGTTAAGAACCCATCCCGTTGCTAAGCTGCATACCAGTTGATGGCTGCTCTCTTCGCTGCATTTAGGCCTGGAGAAGATGGAAAGAAACACTTATAATGACCTAATTAAATTCTTAGGGGACATCCCCTACTCCCTGGAAAGAGAGGGGTGTTGGTGGTTTTGTTTCTCCAGTTACACATCTATCGTATGTAAGATAGATAAGATACATTGCTAGGTATTGGGATACTTTTCTCTGTAAAAAATCATTCAAACTGCATTCCTCTACCTGTAATGATAAAACCACAGTAGAAAATGTGAGCAGTGCTCTGTCTTGCCAGGATACTAAATACCTATGAGTTTGGAATATTAGGCACAGAGAGGAGCAAAGAGTCATGAAGAATTCAGGAGTTTCAGATAGGAATCTTCTGGCACTGTCTGTGGAAGAGTCCAAGGGCTTCTTCCTAGGAAGAGCCATGCATTTTTCATTTCTGTCCCATTTCATTGCTTTCTGAGACAGCATCCTTGGCAGATGATTTACTGATTCAATTTGACAGATGATTTACTAATTCAACCCAAGATTTGATGTTTGACTGTGTGACTTGGTCTTCTTTTATGTTCTTTTCTCCCCTCCACACTATACTGAACCACAGTAAATTTTCACAAACCAAATTCAACTTGCATAGTGTGTGGAGGACAAAAAAGGCTCTACAGTGTTGGAAAGGCTGAAAGCAGAACACATGCTCTTCTCTTGGGATGGCATTTATTTTTTAAAACAGTAATAATTTTTAAAAGTTCAAAAACATTTTCATTCATCCTTGCTACAGGTTCTTGGGTACGAGTTACCATATTTTATTAATATTTATAAATGAATGGTAAAGCTGCTTGTACCGGGCCTCTTAACAGCTCCAAAACAGAAATGTGTATGAAGCCCACAATACTGAGCCCTAGATTAGCAGGACTACTAATCTCCGATTTCTTTTTTTCTTTTTTTAAGATCTTATTTATTTTAGTGTTACACAGAGGGGAAGGGAGGGAGAAAGAGAGGGTGAGAAACACCAATGTGCGGTTGCCTCTTGCACACCCTCTACTGGCCAGCAACCCAGGCATGTGCCCTGACTGGGGAATTGAACTGTTGACCCTTTGGTTCGCAGGCCAACACTCAATCCACTGAGCTATACCAGCCAGGGCTTAATCTCTCATTTCTTAATCCTTCAAATCAAATAATTTTCTGCGTAGCTGGTCTGAGTGATTTCAAAGTAAAGAGTAAGCCCCTTAGTCAAAACTGGCATGTATTTAAGCCTCCCATACTCTGTCCCCACACACAGGACTTTGCAGAAGAAGGCAGATGACTTTCATTGTTGTCCTGCCTGCACCTGGGAGCAAACCCTCTGTGCCCTTCTTAAACAGCATTGGGTCCTTTTATAACCAGTACTCGGATGCTTGCTTTACATTGGGTTAGCCCAAAAGTCCATATATTTTTTTCTGTAAAATAAAAGACACATTTTTCATTTTCACCAATAATTTTTCATTTTATCAATCTGGGTATTTTGAGTGTGCAGGCTCTCTCCTGCATGGTAGGACATTGATTGTTCTCAATTAATGTCCCAATCACTATCAGTTTCAACTGGTCTACCCAACCATGGAGCACCATCCAGCGAGAAATCTCCAGCACAAAACTTCACAAACCACTTTTGACACATTTGATCAGTCACAGCACCTTCTCCATACACTGCATAAATCTTTTAATTTTTTGCATTTCAGTTGCATTTTTATCTTTCTTGAACTAATAAAGCATAATATGCCAAAAATTTTGCATATTTTCTTTCATCTTCAATATTAAAATGGCTACACAAAAATTCACCAATTTTGATAAGTTTTTTTAGTGCACACTGATATGACAGCTGTCACCATGCAATCTAACAAAATTGTTTCGAATGAAGTTCAAGACAGTTAAGCGCTACCAGAGCCATGGTATGGAAAACAACAAGTGAACTCTTTGGCCAACCTCAGTATGTTGAAGTGTCAGCTGGGGCTGCAACCGAACCCCACGTATTACTGTGATGGATCGTCCCATCTCCCTCCAAAGGTATAATAACTTAATGTGTGACCTCTTGGCCTCACAGTAAAAGGCAGTGACTTAGGCCCTGGCCAAAGCGACTCAGTTGGTTGGAGTGTCGTCCAGTACACCAAAAGTTTGCAGGCTCAGTTCCTGGTCAGGGTACTTACCAATTTGCAGGTACGATCCCAGTCGGGCCATGTGTGGGAGGAAGCCAATCAGTGTTACTCTCTATCTCTCCCTTTGTCTCTGTCTCTTTCTCTCCCCATTCCTCTCTCTCTAAAATCAATAAACATATCCTCAGGAGAAGATGGGAAATAAAACTGCAGTGACAGCATTTATTGTTTCTTTGAGCAGAATATCAGATCACCAGTGAACCTGTGTTTCTTTATTATTGGTGCTTTTCTTTGTCACTGGGAATAGAAAACAGTTTTGACTTGAAGAATTTTCCAGGTTCCTTTTGAATTGGATGAATTAAACTATCAACGAATTCCATTTTGTCCCAGTCATTGCTTCCCAAATGCCTGACATATAGAAGGTACCTATTTAGTATTTGCTGAATTGATTTAAATTGAATCACTACAGTGTCCATTTGGATCAACATGTACCACTTAAGCCAACACATGGATGTTTTTGAAGTTCTCAGCAGTGATCTCCGTCACCTGAGGGGTCTCTTGTACTGTAGCTTAGGAAACATCATGGTGCACGTCACAGTAGTTCAGAGACCACAGGTCACATTTATGGGATTCCTTGATCTTTGTGAAAGCTTTACTTGAATTCACATTCATCTAGTTTTTCAACAAATAGTTGTTAAGGCACAGGAAGAGGTTTTGGAGAAACCGATTCAAGGAACTTGAAGTCTGATGAGGAACCTATTGTCTACAATAAATAGACAATAACAGTAAAGTGAGGTAAGTGTAGGAAGACCACCTGAAGCTGGTCTTGTGTATTCTAGAAAGGTTTTTTTGTTTGTTTTTTTAAACTGCTTCACCAAGACTTGTTGAGTAGAAGTTCAGCCAGGTGAAGGGTATGGAAAAGACCATTGCAACCAGAAGGAACAGAATGTCGAAGTTGAGAGAGAATGTGCTGTTTTCAGTGAAGGGCATTTTGTTCTGTGTGAATGTTGAGATGTGAGGCTGCAGAGGTGAGCAGGGCCCTTGTATAAAGGGTTAAGAGCTCATATCCATATTCTGTTGCTGCAAAAACTATTATACCAATTTAGCAACTTGAAACAACACACATGTATTATCTACAGCTTCTCAAGCCCCAGCAGAGCTTTGCTATGTTCTCTGCTTTAGGGTCTCACCAGGCTGCCATCCAGGTATCTGCCGGGGCTGTGGTCTAATCAGAGACTTAGATTAGAAGGGGGAAGGTCCTTTAAGTTGTTGGTAGTTTTCATAAAGCTACAGGATTGAGGCTTCTTTTTCTCACTGGCTGACCTCAGCTGCAGAGGCCACCTACAGTTCCCTGTCATGTGGGTTTTTTCCAACATGGGTACTTAAACATGGCAACTTCTTCAAGGACAACAGGGAGAATCTCTCCAATGTACATATCAGCAAAGCATCACATATACAGTACCATAACTATAGGTGTGACATCCCATCACCTTTACCATATTCTGTTGGCTAAAAGCAAGTCACAGGTCCCACACACACTATAGGAGGGGACCACAAAAAGGTGGGAGGACCAGGAGGCCGAGATTACGTGTTGGGGTGGGTAAACTTGGAATCTGTCAGCCACACTTTATAATGGGGACTGTATAGAGTCATTGAAAGGTTTTAAACACAGATTTTCTCTGTGGTATAGAGAGCACTTGGAAGGGGTACAATTATAATCCAGAAGATTAGCTAAGAAGCTGTTGCAGCAAACCATGTAGGAGAGGAGAGAGGCCTAAATAGAGGTGTGGCCACGTGGGATATAGAGATGTTAAAGACGTACAGTCCACAAAACTGATGGTGACTGGATATGAGAGGAGGGGAGAGGAGAAGCCAGAGATAAACGCTACGCCAGTTTCTGGTGTGATATTTGGTTGGTGGGGGCAGACACCTCTGGAGCAGGAGCCAGCTAGAGCAGAGGAAAGTAGGTGATTCCAGTGGGGTTTTGCTTGGGCTCTCACTTGCCTGAGCCCCAACCTGCTCTGTGACCTCAGACCACATCTCTCTTCGCAGGGGAGTAAGATGGGTAAGATGCTGTGTTAATGGGGGACAACAGATTTAAAACCATCAGAAAGACAACCTAAAGCACTGGTCTTGCCAGTGATAAGTCAGTGGATACTCTGAACATTGTAAAATAATTAAGGACGTGTGTTCCCCCAAAAGGACCATCTTAGCGTAAGCTTTTTGCTAAATGACTGCCGTCCGCCAGGAGCACAGCAAAGCCCATGGGGTCATCGGCGGTAGTCTGTGTGCTGGCTCAGCAGCTTCCCTCAGTGCTGCGAGAAACAGGCAAGGGGGTGCTCCCCCAAATTGTCGTTGGCATTCTGCCGTGTGTTGTTCTCATAGGGGTGAGGGATCCTCACCGTTTCTGGAAATTGCTCCGAGAATAATTTAAAAACAAAAAATTTGAACTAAGGAAGTGATGGGCTGACACCTAATGTGTTTTAAAGCGCACTTAATTTTCTACCTAGACATGAGAGGTGTGAAAAGTCAGAAGTTTATCGGAAGAAATTTACGCCATGTTCATATAACTATTTAAAAGTTGGAATATTAAATACTTGAGCCATTTCAAGATGAGGAGTTTTTTCCTGCATTTTTCCCTCTATGAAAAATACCCTGAAACCAGAGTGACTCAAGCAGAGCCTGGAAAATACTGGAGAATCACATGACGGCTAAAAATAAGCACATCATCTCCAGCAGGGACAGTAACCAGGGCAGAAGTAACCCGGTCTGCGAATGCTCATGCTGGCTGGACATGCTCAGTGGAGTCAGGCCTTCTTGCCCATCACAGGGACGGGCTTGGTGACTGCTGGTCAGGGAGGGGACCCCTCAGGCCTCACCAGCAGCTCCCAGGGCGGCGGCGGGGGCGGGGGCAGCAGCAGCAGCAGCAGCAGCCGCCGCCACCACAGCCGCACCCTCGCTAGGCCCCTGACTTCCAGTGTAGCTCATTGGCTTGCTCTCCCGGGCAGAGCGAGTTATCGTGCTGTGTAATGACCCCGGAGCAGTAGATTGGGAGGGACACTAGCTGACTCATAGTTCTTGTCACTGCCAACTCTTCCTTCAGTCCTCTTCTTGGAGTCAATAGCTCTTGCTATTGATCACAGAAGGTCTTTGTTGCTGTTGAGGTTACAAATGTAGGTTGTGTGAAATGGCTAGACATTTGGTGCCTGCTCAGTAGGGTGTGTGATAGGGTTTTCCAAACTGCTCTTTACCAAGGACAAAACTGTCCCGAGCACTCACTGCTCATACCCGGCGAGCTGACGGCAGGGCCCCTGAACTGGCCTATCTGCACCTGTCCTCACCTGCCCTACGGTCTGTTCCCCACAGAGCAGTCAGGGTGAGCCATTTAAAACTGAAGTCCGATCATGCCACTCCTCTGCTCAGGACCCTGCAGCACCTTCCCCGCAAAATGAGAGCCCACCTCCTGCCAGTGTCCTGCGTGACCTGCCACCTCCAGCACCTCTCACCTCCTTCCCGCTGCCGAGCCCACCGCTTCCTGGGGCTCCAGCAGCCAGCGAGCTCCCAAGCAGGCAGGAGGGCCTCTGCGTCAGCAGTCAGCCTTCCCTCTGCTGGGAATACTCTGCTCCTGGCTGCCTAGGAGGCCGGCTTCCTCTGCTCTCTTGGTCTTTGCTCAAATCTGACTTTCTCAGTGAGGCCTTGAAGAAGATGGGCTTACTCCAACTGGCCTGTGCTCTGTGGGGATCCTGTCAGTCGTAACTGTGGAGTTGTTGTTACAAGAGATATCGGTTGGCTTCTGTGTGTAATGAGCCTTTTGAGCCCAGGTGACTCCACACGTACCTGGTGTGGATCTGGCCTTTTTGTGCCTGGGCTGGACTCCCACCTAGAGGATTCGGTGTCCCTGACCCCGTCCTTCTGAGTGGACTGGGGCTGTGTGTGGCCCTGGAAGTCCCATGGGTCTCAGTGAAGAGCTGAGGCTAGAGATGTGACCCATGGTGGTCACCCAGACCTTCCCTAAAGTTTCTATTTAAAACTGCCACCTACTCACCCCTACCCGGCACCCCTGCCCCGCCCTCCTTCTCTCTTTTCCACAGCATTTACCTTCTAGCTCGCTAGGTCACTTACTAATTTATTATACTATTGCTTAGTATTTAATTCCCCCATTAGAATGGGAGTTCCACAGGGACCGGCATCTTCCGTGTTTCGTTCATTGTTTTACCCAAGTGCCTGTAGCTTGCCAGATATGCAGTAGGGGTTCAGGAAATATTTGCTGTGTGGACGAATGAATGGGGCCATTTAAGAAGCAGCACAGAGACTTGAGCTACAGCACACTGATTTTACAGTAGGGGGTATGCGAACGGGGGACCCCATGCTCTGGAGCCAACTGATAGGTTATCAGTTAATACATTTTTTAAAGATTTTCTTGAAATTAAATGAGTCGTATTTCCTTATTATTTCAGCAGTTTGGTTTTATTTCGCTAGTGTCTAGGAATGGGAAATCTGTGTACTTTCTCGTTAGTTGAGTCAGGTCTCATTTGCTGAGTAATAATAATGTAAGCTAACATTTATTGAGCGCTGACTACGTGCCAAGCTCTCATGTAAGAGCCTTCCGTCTGTGCAGTCCTGTACTCTGCCTAACTCTGGGAAGCGGACACTGCCCTTCTTCCCGAACATAAACTCAGGTGGCAGCAAAAGTCCCACCACCTGGCAAGAAGCAGAGCCAGGATCCCTGGCCGCAGGGCCGTGCCCTTACCCCTGGCCTCCCAAGGGGCCCGAGGAAGGAGGCCCAGGCCCTTCCACATCGGGAATACGGCTCATGCTCGGCCAGAGGGAGTGCCCCAAGCTGCTCAAAAGAGAACCCTGCCCACTTTGATGAGCTGACACTGAAGTAGCAAAAAGGAAGGTCCAAACTCCGCCACTGGTTGCAGTAGTGAGACAGAAGCCTTAAGGGCTGTGGACTAATTTCAGAATAAAAGAACCAGCATCTTAATGATCTCATGAACCAGGGCACCGTGGAATCCAACTCCAGTTCCATTTGGACTGACCACCAAGTGCTTTCTTTCCCCCTCAATGTGAAGGAATGGTGCCACTTTTGATGGGAAAGATTGGATCTTGGATTTTCAGCAATCAGAATTGTATGGGATCTGTCAGGTGTGTCACAGTGTGACAGCTCTGGTGTCAGTGTGGTCACAAGGAAGATCCTCTTCCTGTGGGAATTCTCTCTTCTCATCAGTCCAGCCCCATACCCTTTCCCCCAGCGTTGGCTTTATATACTTCTTTATTTAACAGTGCTGATTATCTCAGTTAAAAAATAAGATCTATTTGCCAAGGTAAAGGGGACAAGGAAGTAATGTCAGGTCTATGCACAAACAACTAATCAAAGTAAATGCGATGTATTTTCTGCCGTGCTTCAGTAGTTCGGTGGGGTTTTGTTTTTATCGAGATGTAATTGACATATAACATTTCATGTGTACTACTAAATGATTCGGTATTTGTATATTATTGCAGGCTGATCATCATCACAATCAGTCTAGTTAACATCCGTCACCACACGTAGCTATAATTTTTTTCTTGTGATGAGAATTTCTGAGATCTACTTTCAAATGTGCAATATGGTATTATTAACTCTAGTCACCATGCTATATAATACATTCCCAGGATATATTTATTTCATGACCTGAAGTTTGCACCTTTCTTACCTTCATGCATTTTGCCAATGCCCTGCCTCTCTGGGGATTGAACTAAGTGAAGACCCAGGGGTTAAGGGAATATTCCCTCAAAGTAGGGGATGATTAGAAGAGTGAGAGGTTGCTTCCTGAGTGTGTGTGTGTGTGCGTGCAAATGTTTTTAATGCCTCTGTGGTCCTTGTCAACAGTATTAATGTCATATTTTTAGCTCTTCTGTTTATGATTTTGGCAGACAGAATACAGCAGATTATGTGAGAAGAATTTCTGAAATCCATGAGCCCTGGCCATGAAGGATAAGCCAAGTACAATGCTTCTATTTGCTTCATCACTCTGAATTCCGTGGGCCTCATATGCCCGAAATGGTGTAGCATTTTCCACAGACATTATGCAAGCTACTAATTATTGACATCAGACACAGTGATGCTCTGGCTTCACTAAGGCAATGAAGCAAGCCTCTCTTTGTTTTTTACTACAGTGAAAATGTCTTAGAATCATATTTATACCCCCAATCTTAAAGGCATTAATTAAGACACAACTCTCAAAGACTACTAGCATTATAAATCATGTCCATATCCAGTGGGTAAAGTCAGAGAATTACAGGGACTTGTACAGAATTTATGTCTATTTTCCTGCTGCTGAAACTCCTTCTTATTTTGAAAGGGAAGATTCGGGAGGGAGAGAAAAGCTTCAAGGGAGAAACGATTCTTGTAAAACAGTGTTACCACTAATTATGTTTTCAGGGCATCATCAAATGCAGCTTGAAAAAAAAATTGAAATGTTTGATGGCTGCAAGAAAAAAATCTGTATCTGTATTATAGCCAAAATAGCTGCACTGTCTTTAAAAGGCATCATGTAAATGTTTTTCCCATAAGCATCAGGCAGCCAAGAGGCATGGGAAGGCACAGAGTGAAATCACTGATGGACTTGGGGGCATTTTAGGAAGCAGGAAGGCTGCTTTTGAGGACCCCAGTGTTTAACACCAGGATTGGATGCTATCCAAGGACATTATTGGGTCAGTTTACAAAATTGGAATGCAAATGGTAGCTTACATAAAAGCATTGTATTATATCAATGTTAAATATACTGATATTAATAACTATACAGTTTTCTGATAATGTCCTTCATATAGTGACCAGGTAAGTGGGAAAAGAATATTTGGCACCCCCAAAAGCCGGGTACACTTTAAAGAATGGTTGTTTGAAAAAAGACAGTAAGATTTTTAAAGCAAATAAGCAAAAACATAGCTTTTAACTATCTAATGAGGGTGATACATCGCAGGGTATTTTCTACTATTATTTATTCTAAAAAAGAAAACATGAAATCATTAAACATAAGGAAGAAATGATTTCATCTTTATTTTTATTAATTTTAGCATTTAGTATTTTTTTTATGTGTGTTAATCATGTTCTAGCTGTGTGGGATAGATTACTTTCATATCAAGTGTCAGCTTGTGATGATGTGAAGAGCTCACTTTACATTCTTTTGAAAATGAGCTTTTTAGTTTAACCCTTAATTGCATGTTTTTAAAGCTCTCAACTTCTGAAGATACTAAGATCAACCCCATGTCTTTTCTGTTCTTTAATTTCTTTGCATTTACTGGGGGAGGTATAAATGTACAGTTAACTAGTGCTAATCTCTCATATCCTCATTCATCAGATGTTTATTTCCCTCTATTATCAGCTTCTTTCTAAACAACTTAATCAGAATTTCAAAACCCCTCTAATTTTAAACTTCAAATACTAACTACTTAATGGATCTATTATTAAATTTTCCAAGTTTGTTCTCCATCCCCTTCTTTCTTCAGCCCGCACCGCACCCCCAGTTAGGAACTGTCTGGAGTGGGGCAGAAGATAGCCTTTGATTCCTCGTGTGGCAAGTGCAGTCTTCACCAACCCTGTCCTGCCCACTCCAGAGGACGCCCAGTCTGATGCTCATTGCCTTCACCTCTCTCCTCTCAGGCTGATGCACAGCTGCCTTGTGTGTACCAGGGTGAAAGAGCTGGCCCGAGCCCCAGCTGTCCCAGAATCCATGAAACACAGGCAAAACAGACCCCCACAGTCGTCTTAAAGCTGGGCTCTGTCGGTAGCAAGGGATGTTGTTTCCTCAAGGAAAAAACGGGTCATCTGTGAGGCCGCGTACATTCGGAACTGGGACGGCAGTAGCTGCTGTCATTTCTGCCGCAGCCCTGGGCTCTGCGGTGAGGCAGGGAGCACGCGCCGCCCGGGGCCCTCTGTTCCTCTCCAGCCTGCTCCCTCCGCTTATTTATAGTTTCCCTCCCCGGTAGTGTGGCCTTGCACAGGGCTCTGGCTTGCCATGACCCCTTCTGCTTTCACTTCCTATCAAACATTTCAGCTTTTTCTTTTCAAGCTGCATTTGATGGTGTCCTAAAAATACAATCAGTGGTAGCCTGTTTTACAAGTAACCAGCTTCTGTTCCTTCGGCGTTTTTCTTACAGTTTATGTGAGGCTGAATCAGGCAGAAAGTATAAGAACGGGGGTATGTCTGGAGAGCCCGGCTCTGCTGCTACGACCAGCCACATCATAGTTGCTGATGTGCTGGGGGAGGACTTCCCTCTGTGGGGGTGGGGGGTAGGTCACATGCTCCCAAGGGAAGTCCCTCCTGCAGGGCTGTTTCCTTCAGAAGAGGCCATGAACGTGGCAGAGACTTGGACAGCCTGGCCCAAACCACCTTGCTCCTTCTTCCTCAGAGTTAACCGTTTGCTGGCTGAATTTACCCACTTGAACTCTATGCTGATTCCATAGCTAAAAGGGCCTAAGTAGTAATGGAAGGTGATCTTGAAACCAAGTGAGAGATCTCTCTCTCAGAGGCCAATGATGCTGCTTGGTTTCCTGTGTGTATTGCTGGCTCTTTCTGGCAGTGACTTTGATGTTGGCGTCAGCTCCTTGAGTATCCCCTGGAAGCCTTACCCTGAATAGAGGCCTCTCCTAGGAGCTGTTTCATGAATTATAACGGCTTTTTTAAGTATCTCCTCTGGGTCAGGCACCGTGATTGGCATGGGAACATAAAGCAGTAAACAAAACAGATGCAGCTCCTACCTCGTAGAGTTTATCTAACAGGAGAAGTAGGCATTAAATAAATTACTAAAACAGTCTTTTTTATCTGGGGGATACATTCCAGGACCCCCAGTGGATGCCTGAAACCATGAATAGTACTGAGCCCTGTCTATACTATGTCTTTCCTATACATGCATACTAGTGATAAAGTTTAGTTTTATAGATTAAACACAGTAAGAGATTAATAACTAATTATAAAATGGAACAATTAAAACAATATACTATAATAAAAGTTATGTGACTGGCATTATTAAGTAAAATAAGGGTCACTTGAACATAGATCCCACGACAATCAATCTGATAACCAAGGTGGCTACTGAGTGACTCACGGGTAGATAGTGTGTACAGCAGGGAGACACTGGCTAAAGGAGTGATTCACAGCCCAGGTGGGACAGGGTGGGATGGCACAAGACATCACCATGCTACTCAGTCAGTATACAGTTTAAAACTTACGAATTGTTTGTTTCTGGAATTTTCTATTTTAATATTTCAGACAGTGGTTGACTGTGAGTAACTGAAACTGCAGCAAGCCAAACCATGGACAGGGGGCAGTATTGCATACCGTTGTGGCTGGCAGGTGCTGTGTGGAAGGTGTTTGAAGTTCTGTGGCCTCCCAGAGCAGTAACATCTGAGACCTGAAAGATGGTAGACTTAGTCACTCCAAGGAGGAGAGGAGGGCAGACAGAATATAGCCCGAATCGCACTCTCTGGTCATGTAGTCTAGAACGCTGCTTGTTCCTGAGAACATTGACCTTGGCCGTGGCTGGGGATGCTTAAATGACTTAAACTCCTACGAGGCCGTGAGCTCCTGGAGAGCAGGTATCTCCAAGTCCACTGTGTGGCTCATGGTAGGCACTTTATTAATATGTCTTCAGTAAATACAACACGTCGATCATAGACTTTGATCTGCTTTCTGTGAGGCATTCTTTATATTAAAGTATGACATATTGCTTGTAAAAAGGTCTGAAGTAACTTGATTTTTCGAAAGGAGCTTCCCCAGCTAGGCTAGCTGGTGGCTTCCCTCTGAGGAGGCTCTTTGCCAGGTCAGCGTGTTCCCACCCTGCCTCCCTTGCCACACACCATACTGTTTTCTCTCCCTGTTGGCTTGACCTGTACTTGGAGAACCTGGCTAGTGGGCCCTGGACCTAGTGCTCCAGCAGCATTTTGTGTGGGCTTCTACACAGACAAAGGACCCCCGTTGGTGAAACACAAATAAAGCAGAGTAGCACCTCTCTAGAATCCTCTGGAACATTCTCTCGCATAGGTGAGCTTTCCAGCTCACTGAACAGTGACCCTTTGAGTATTCAAACCTGTTTTAAGTCATTCCCAATTTAATCATTCTTTTTTCAGAATATCTTAGGGTAGGATGCTCTCAGTGCTTCTTGAGGGTGTGTATGACTTTGCATCTATAACTAATGACTCCAGGCACCATGAAGACATACAGATCTAGATTTTATAGTCTTCCTGTTTCCTACATTGTAATTAAGAGTGTTTGAAATGTGTTCACTGCTGTCAGCACACTGCGCCTTTATAACACTTTGCCTCTTTCTAATTTGTGGGTACCGATAAACTGCAAAGTTGGAAATAAACTGTAAAATTGTAAGCCATCTAACCAGGTTTTGTTTACCTGTTCATGTGTTTAATCAAACATTTATTCCTTCAACAAATAATATGTTCAGCCAAACACTGTATTCAGCACTGGTAATGCAAAGCCGAATGGGACATGTTCCTTGCCCTCCAGAAGCCTTCCAGGGGAAGCAGAGTGTGGGGTTCGCGGTGGAGAATTAGACCAATGGGAGCGCACGGGGGAGCAGCTCCACCAGACCGAGATGCTAGTCAGAACTGTGTTCACAGTTAGAGGGGACGGGGTGGGCCCCCAGGAGTGACCCTGAATTTCTTAATCCACGGAGTGCATCCGCTTCGTTGCATGTACCTTGTGCCTTCTGTTTTGGCTGCTGAGGTCATTGCCTGTGTCTGTGCCATGCTCTAGATACCAAGAGAGCTTATCGTGAGCCAAGCTCTAGGTAGGTGAAATCAGTGGCTTTTTTTTTTTTTTTAAACTTACAGCGTTATCATAAATGCCACTGAGTCACTTAGTTAGGGCACTCATCCCCAGGACTCCCCAGTGTAAAGGAGTGTCTTTTTCCCTGTATAATAAGTAATTTATAGGGTGATACCTTGACACGTGAATTTCTTAGTCCCCAAGAACATCTCAATGTTTGAGGGTCCATCAATAAACCTTCCTGAACCAGAGTGTTGCAAAATTGTGATTTTTCTAGTTCTAATATTTTTTCTATTGTCAGTGTTCTGTAAAGATCTTTATATCCGTCCCTTCCCCCTCCCCGATAATTATGGGCTAGACTTTTAATCAGTGCATTACACTACGTTACAGCCTTTTTTCTTTTCAGTGTGCAAGCTGTCCCAGGTGTGCCTAGTGGGAAGCCCCTTCAATCTGGGCCCAAAATCCTTTGATACTAAAATCCTTAAGTACATCCTGCTTTTGACACAAAATGCTCCAGGCTGACCTTGCACTTTCCTTGCCCTACCCCTGGAGTCCTCCATTTTTCAAGTAGCCCTTTCATTGCAGAATAAAATTTAGAAGCCAGGGCTTGGGCACCGGGAGTGCTCACAGCTACGGAGATGTCATTATTCCCAGGCTTTTTCAGTGACTAAAGCCAGGAATATATTTAAAAAGAAATACATACATCTGTATTACAATTTCTTCAAAAGTATTAATCTAGTATAAGGTGCTTTTTCTTGTCCATTAGAAACTCAAGTACGGTGCTACTTTAAGCTGATCTAAAAACCTTTCCTCTTAAAAAAAACCTTAAAATCCATTTGTGCATGTTACACTTATTTCTCCAGAGGGAGAAAGGACAACTGCATTAATCTCATGTTACTTGAGGAAAAAACAGTGCTCAGAAAGGTTAAATAAATTACCCAAGACGACACAAGCATTTTATCACATGCTCTCTTTCTGCGTGTATTTCTTCTGCTTCTCTAATGGGAAGGGACCGCTGGCAGTTTCTCTCCTCCGTTTTAGCAAACTCCTTCTAGATCATAGATTTGCTCTGTGTCTGAAAAGCATTTTTAATGTTGCCATTATTTATAATTTATTCTGCTTACTTTCAGGTGCAGCTAAATCAAGCCCAGCATCTAAACCAGGATCCACACCTTCTCGTCCCTCATCAGCCAAAAGGGCTTCATCCAGCAGTTCAGCATCCAAATCTGATAAAGATTTGGAAACACAGGTCATACAGCTTAATGAACAGGTAACGAGTCACCCCTGGCCCTGTGTTTGGGAGCAGCGACAGGTGTGAGGGGAGAGGGAGCAAACCCCTGTAGGCCTGGGGTGATTCTGGGAGAGAAGGTGAGGCGGCGTTGGGTGGCTGCAAGCAAGTACGAATGAAGGAATTGCTCGGCAGATAAAATCAGCGGCTCATTATGAATAAAGATGTTAGTCACAAATCTCAAAGCTACATTAAGACAGAAGGACAAATGACTGAGCCCCAGGTAAATGCAGGCTTGCAGGCCAGCCTCCCCTGCCCCCACCCCGAGTGCCTTTGGTAAGCTCCAGTCCAGACCGTGGCCTGTCTGTCCACTTCTGGCCAGTCTAGATGGTGTTAAAGGCTTTAGGATTAGGCTCCTTTCCTCCGTCCTTTTCTTCAACAGCTAGTTGTTAGGCTTGCTCTGTGTGACAGATACTATGCTTAATGCTAATAACATAGTGGTAGAAAGAAACAGACCCTTCCTCCCCTGATAGAACTCTCAGACAGCAGTTGTACAGGGTAGGTGATTACACAATCAAAAGCAAAAATCCTAACCCTTCCCACAATAGCCTAAATTTGTTACCACAGGAGCCCTGAACCCAATGTTGGGGTGATCAGAAAGTCCACAGTGTCAAAGTAGAACTTTGTTTTCTGTCCACTGTATTTTGCCATGTATAATGCATACCCACACTTTTGGCCCAAACTTTCAGGAAAGAAATCTTTCATTCTAATTTTTAATTCAGTTTTTTATTTATTTATATTTAGATACTTGGTTTTTGTGTTATAAAGGAATCGTAGCATTTATCTTTGAACATGTGGTGCAAGAAATTTTTTAAAGAATTAAAAACATTTATATAGATACAGAGTTAGTACTACCCATGTATAATGCACATCGTTATTTTAACCTCAAAAATTTGGGCAAAAAAAGTGTGCATTATATGCGGCAAAATACAGTAATATTCCATGTGATTATAGTAAATCTAGCTGTATTGCCTATGAAATTTTCTATACAAAAGCATAGGTACGCGTCCTATCTAACAATAGCTAATTTTGCCAATATTGAGTCACACAAAAACTAAGTTGTTTTTTTTTCTTTAAGGTAGGGGTTAGAACTTTATCTCAAACAAAATATTTTGCCCACATTCAGAGACATGTTTAAATGGTTCCTAGGGCTGAGCTGAGATCAGGAAATTGAGAGCTCTCTCTAGTTATAAAAGTAAAGAAAGAATTGGTAGGGAGGGGCCTGCTGCAAAAGCCTTGTACCCTCCACCTGAGTTAGGAGGAGGGTCTTTTATCCTGACTCCTCCTACCACTGGGAGAGTAGCCTTTATTGGAGGTCCTCAGGCTGTTCCCAGCCACTTGCTGGGCCATTCCCAGTGATTAATCTGATTCTTGATGAGCCAGCAAGAGTCTGGAAATGGTTTTTGAGATAATTGTATATTTGCAAACAAGAAACTAGTTTAAAAGCAGGCAGTTGCTTAACTAGCATGTTTCTTTACAATTCTGATCACTTTAATGAAAAAGGTGAAGCTGTAAGTCATCAGCTGGCAGGACTTTGATTTAGAACTTGGGGAATAATGGTAGCGTTACCTGCTGAGTCCCAGTTTGAGCCCATATAGAATTCCCAGTAATGCTCATCATTCTTGGATGAAAGGCAGTCGTGACAACCACAGTGAGCCTTGGACCACGTGCCTCGGCTGCACACAAACGGGGTTAGACATAAAGAGCACCAGGTGTGGGGCTGTAATACTTTAGATTTATAACTTTTTTACCCTTAGGAACTCCCCCTCTTTTGATATCTTTATAATCTCATCCTCCACCACACCCAGGTTCCCAACCCTCCAACCCAAAGTGTGACCACACGGAAACCCCCTCCTCCTTCCCGCCTCCCTCTCCCTTACGGCCTTAGCCAGCCAGCCCCACCGCCCTCTAGTCAAAACCCCCACATCCCTAGGGGACCCAGGCCTTGTCCTACCATCCAGAATGCCACTCTAGAGAAGACAGTGAGAAAAGAGGAACACTCCAGAGGTCTTCCTCCTCCTCGTTGTAATCCTTCACTGACTTCCAAAGGCGTCACTCCTGCACCTGCCCCCTGACTCATTCACTTGGAGGAGGAGCGTGCCCACCCGCCCCACCTCCCAACCCCCACCCCCTCAAGGGAAGGTCACACACCCCCTAAATTTCAAGCCTTCATTCAACAGCTACTCACTGAGCTCCTATTCTGGAGCCGTTTCCATGGTTAACTGTTATTTTTCCCTCCACATTCTGCCCTTGAAGCCTGCAGGGTGCCCCCTGAAACTGGCGGGGAGCCACACAGGCATCACTGTGTTAGAATGGAGGACACTAGGACAAGGAATGGCTGAGTGAAAATGCCCAGACTGAAGAGTGAATTACAGTCGTAATAGAGAAAGTGACAAGTGCCATAAACTTTAAGAATTCTCATTTACTTGGCCTCACGCCTTTATTCAGGCAGCCTCCTGTGGCCCACCATAAAGCACCACCGCACTAGACAACTCCAGTGACAGACATCAATCAGAAGGTATCACTGGAATAAGTAGGGGCAGTTTCCAGAGACTGAGCTAGCAAACAGGCAGTGGGGCGGAGTCCCTGCCGTGTTCAGGGGACTTAACCCTGCAGTGGGGGCACATGGGAGAAGAGAACTTTTCCTTCTCATCTGATCCCTTCGACTTCCTTGAGGTTCCATCCCCAGCATCCCCTCCACCATGTAGGCTTCCCACTGTGATATGTGGAGGAGCAGAGAGGCATCGGTCTTTATGAGTGGGGCTGTGAGCATGGAATTCGGTTGCCAATTTATCTTTCATCATATAATTTAGCTCCTGTTGGTTTTTACTAGGGAATGTTTATAGCTGCGCATTTATTACCTAATGCGTCTGGAATACCACCAAAGACGGACTGGGGCTGGGTCTCTCCACAGAAGCCTCAGGCCCTTGCTCAGCACGTCGCTGAAGCGTGCTGGAGACATGCCAGCCTAGTTTATGTTGTTCAGATGTGCCCAGAGACCCTTCTTGCCTGTGCAGGGGGAGCTGGCAGACACCTAACTTGCCACAGATCCATCTGCTGACACCAGTGCAGGCCTTAGATGGCTTCTGTGGCCAGGCCCGGGGAGGGGCTGGTTTGTACTAAAGCAGAAAAGGATTTCTAGAATAAAACGTTTCTTTTTCCTGGAATTGAGGCTGCTGGTTGCCTTCAGTTTTACCGATATCCAAGCAACAGCATTATGAGAAAGCAGAGCTCAGCATCAGCAGACGCGTGCTCTGCTGCTCGGTGAGCAGCTAGGAGGGCGTCCGTGAGGGGGCTCCGAGGGGCCGGGTCCCTGCATCTTACAGGACGGGTGCAGGTTGGGCAGGTGTGCAAGAGCGGCTGCACGCTGCCTGTGCTCAGTGTGTGTTTGGATGAATTACTAATTCCAGGCAGATAAACAGCAGGTACAAAGGCCCACAGTTATTAGGAAAAGGAAAAATTTCCATCCCAAAAGTAATTCTTGGAAATTCTGTTAAGGGTGGTTTTTCATATCCTGAAAGAGATTTCACCGGCAGAGGACCATGAAAGACTTAATTTGCCTTCTACAGAATATTTTCTGCATAAATGTAAAATGCATGAAGGGTAAAAGAAAAATTGCGGGGCTATCAGAGAGCAGGAACAGATCATCGTTGGGGCCTGAGCGTAGCTGCCTGGGAGCTGAACCCAGATCTGTTTTCACCCCCTTCAGCGTCCTTCGGCCCAGGTGACAGTGCTGTCAGGCTCTGCCTCACCGTTGCCTCCCTTCCCCCATTGTCACTGTGTCTGTCACCACCGCGAGAGGCTGCACAGCCCTGGAACGTCCTCGAACATGCAGCAAGGGGTGGGAAGGGGCTGGAGGGCTATTTTGCTGAGGGAATAGAGCTTCCATCTCTTCCTGCCTTTCCAGTGAAAATCTTCTACAAAACCAGAACTAGAGAAATTAAGACAAGATCTACTCAGCCAGGCTTTTCGTCTCACCTCCAGTTTTCCTTGTGTAGTCAGGATCCAGTTTCGCAGTAGAAAGCATTTGTCCATTTTGGCTCAGGAATGTCTCTGAAGGGGTCCAAAACTAAGGGTGACTCAGTACAGGTGATGTGGAGCCAGAAGTGTCCTCAAAACACGTCTAAAGTAACCACAGGGGCAGCCTCTCTCCTCTCCCAGCTCCCCTCCCTGCGGAGGATGGGCAGGTTAGAAGGAAGATGTGCCTGGCCCATGTTAGTGGGAGAGGAAAGCTTACTCAGCCCAGATGGAACTGCATCCAGCAGAATGACCCCCCGCCCCGGTTAATAAACATTCAGTTGACTTAGGGGAATGACTAGTGTGCTGCTGAGGTTGGACATTTTGGCCCAGGCTCAAGCTCCAAACAACAGCCCCTTGTTGCTCCCCAAGACTTGCACATCAGTTACGTTTTGCATGTCTGTCTTTTCATGTTTTGGGTCTTTCTACACAGGCATAGGTGGTCGCTTGTTTCTTACACTGTATTGCGGGGGGTTTCTTCTCCACCCTCACCCCTTGCAGGTACATTCGTTAAAACTTGCCCTTGAAGGCGTGGAGAAGGAAAGGGATTTCTACTTCGGAAAGCTGAGAGAGATCGAGCTACTCTGCCAAGAGCAAGGGCAGGAAAACGACGACCTCGTGCAGCGGCTAATGGAAGTCCTCTATGCCTCAGACGAGCACGTAAGTGTGTGGGGCCCCTGACTCTTGTGTTCCGAAGTGACACGTGCGGTCACAGTGCTGTGACCCATGTGCCTTAGGACACTGCCCTGTGACCTCAGTGAGAATTACAACTCAGCCAGGGCGTTTGAGATTCCCAATGGAATGAGCAGCATCGTCATCGCGATCCACAGACCGCATGCCTCTGGGACACACGTCCATAAATCACTCTGGGAAGAGATGGGTGGATGTGGGTGAGGGAGGCAGAAAAGTAGGCTTATGCAGCCAAATCTCAAGTGATTTTCAGTAGTCTGAGCAAATGAGCAGTAAGAATGTGCAAAAGGATTCTTTCTTCATGAAAGAGCAGAGTGGTTAAAGGAGAAATTGATCTAGGTGCTGTTTTCATCTCCATAAGCCCCACAGTGGCCTGTTTTTATTTCATAGCTGGTTGTCTTGGTTACTTATTGCCAGTACAGACCAGCTCTGTGGGGCAGCCCTTTGTTGAAAGGTACTTCTAGAAAGCCCGCTCTGTGGGGAGGGCCTGCCCACCAGGGTCACCACTCATGAGCAGGTGTGCGGAACGAGGCGCGGTGGAGGCACAAGAGAAGCAGGGGGGCGTTGGTTAAAGGGCAGAGACCGAGGCAGGTCATCCCAAGTCTGCTAGCGCAGGGAGGGAGTGGTCCCAGCAGCTGCGAGCAGGAGTGGGAGCCTGATGGGGCCTCACCTGCCATGGCACTGCACTGTAGAAGGCGAGAGGGCGGGCCGGGGTTTGGAGCTTCTCCTTCTGCCAGGCTGATGCTGGGAGAAAGGTTTGCATCTGTTTGCCCCGGAGGCCTGCGGGTGTCCAAGGGCTCTGTGGCTGCGTTGCCTGTGTTAGTAGTTCCACAGAGTGTAACAAGCCATTGGCAAGTTTACTTTATGTCTTACTCTAGCTGATGCCAGGCAAATGTTTGCTCCATGTAAGATTAAAATCCTAGCTACAAAACTTTCCTGAACTATAAGAAACTGTAAGGGGTTTGAGGATTCTCCACCACTTTTTTCATATTCCCCCAGATATTCTTTTTAAACTTCAGCCGTGGTTATCATTATCTCAGACTATAGATCTGGAAGCCCTGAGAATCTGCCTGGTCAGGTCCGAGAGAACATGATGGCCTCACTGAATACAGTTCTCAAAATGCTCGGATCTGGTAGAAGAAACCACGGGTTGCTTCGTAGTGTCTGCACCACCACAAGTGGGGTGGACATCATGATTTATCTGTAGAGAGAGCCTTGTAGCCTACCAAGCCACGAGGTGAATTGTGGTTCTTCTGTCCAGCAGCTTGTTTGACGCTGAAGCCACTGAGGTGCAAACAGCAGAGTCTGAGGGACGGTGCTGCTGCCTGTCTGTGACAGCAGCCGCTACCCCGGGGTAAGGCGCCAGGCAGGACTGCGTCTTGCAGCCCCGCCCTCCCAGCGGGAGGAAAAGCCTAATGTTAACCTTGAGCCAGATCTGTCCGCACAGGGAGTCCTTGTGTAGGAACACTCAAGTGCTCTCCAAAGCCGAGGGTTGACATGGACCGCTGAATCCCTAGCTAATGGCAGGCAGGGCCGGCCCTAGTGGAGAGCTCTTGGCTCCTGAGCTGCTTTCACGGGCGTGTGCCTAGATGACGACACTCAGCCTCTATTCTTTTCGCATCACCAGCCCCTCCCCATACCCCCTCATACGCACACAAACCTCCTCCCACTTGCTGCAGTCTTATTCAGAAAGCCATTCTCTCAGTGTATAGGCAATGAATGCACACACCCCAAGCAGCAGTAGTACTTTAAAGCATCATCAGTCATCAAGAGTGAATAATGGATTTAGCAGGTCTTTTCCTGAAACACTTGGTATCCTCTCCTTACCTTATCACTCTAACAAGTTGCTTGTCTCGCATCTAAGCCTGGCCCCGATGAGTAACAGATTATAACAAGGGGTCTGCTTCAAGCGATGTGCCGCCAGGTGAGAAGAACAGCAGCAGATCAGAAGCTGCACGTCATGGGCCAGTAGTGTCAGGGTAACCACCTGCAGGGGCCTGCGGCTCTGTGCGGGTTCCCAGCCGACTCACTTCTGGGTCTCATGATGCTCTTTAGTCACTGCATTTGTTTTTCTCTTTTAGAGAGGGTAGGAAACTATGTAGTAGGTTCTGTGAAGCTGTCCTTCCAAAACAGAAGGGAAAGGTTGGTGCACAAAGCCTGCTGACCGTGCCGGATGATCTGTCCTCTGATGGAGCCAGGAAGCGAAGGCATCTGTCCCTCTGTGTGTGCACTGGCTCCTGAGGGCAAGAGGGCCCCTGCGTGGCAAGCGGTTCCTGAGCCCGTGGTCTCCGCAGCCTGGAGGCGCCATGCTGTGCAGCAGTGGTGGGGTTGGGGCACCGCAGGGCCTCCGACGCGGTGAACTGTCTCAGCTAAAGTGTCTTCCCTTGCCCTGCAGGAGGGCCACCCGGAAGAGCCCGAAGCAGAGGAACAAGTGCACGAACAGCAGCCCCAGCAGCAAGAAGAATACTGACCTGTCTTGGCAGCTCTTGACACTTCCATTTTGCGTGGGAACTTTTCTTCTGGAGAAATGGAACACGTGTGGCCTCAAGCTCAACAGAAACCAGTTGTTCCCAGTCTGCCGGTAACATCAATGCACTGTCGCATACATATGCCAGCCACTGCACTCGGTCCCCATTTCCTTTGCCAAGACACATAGCAGTCAGCCGCTTGGCGGCCTACCTGAGAGATCATGGGGTCACATACCTTCAACTCCACCACTTGGCTGCGTGAGATTGGTTCTGCTCTTTTCATTTCTTTCCAGAACAACTTTCCCCACCCCGCTACCACCACCAACACCCCCTTTTTAATCCTGGTGTGAAACAATGGTAATTTGATATATGGTATTTATATTGGCATTTCGCAACCCAGTGTCACTAGATGTCACATACATTTGTGGTGCTTTGATGTTTGCAAGTCTAACCTTTGAACATAAATTTGGTAAACTAATAAATTGGAACAAAGGGAAAGAGATACTTGATATGAAAGCCATAATGACAGTGACTCATTTTATAGGGAAAAACATGGAGTCAGTTTCTCCCTGTACTCACAACACTAAAGGGAAAAAAGAATGGAACCAAGACTAGGACTTCAGGGCCCAGCGGTGTTCATACATCAGCATGTTAGACAGTCACACAGTGTGTTGTTGGTGTTTTCCTTGAGTGAGCGTCTTTAAAAACTATCTCAACTTGGCCCACTAACTGCTTGCCCCTGCCCTCCCCGCTCCAGGTTCTCGTGCTGTTTTCTTTCTCAGGGTCCCCTTTGGTGGGCAGCCCCTCCCCCCAAGAAGCTGCCATCAGTTACCTGCAGTCCAGAGGGGGCTGCCTAGGTACAGGTCCTCCCGCCCCCAGTGCGGGTTTCAGACCAGTCCTGTCGCCCACACTGAGGGGCTCCTACTGCAATGACTGCTGCGTGTGCGACCCAAGCGGCAGGGCCTGCATGACGCTGCGCGCCTGCTGGGAGGGGCGGCCTGATGAATAGGAGGCTGACTCCGAGGAGGCCTCCTGATTCTGAGGCCTAGTGTTGACACCAGAATGCCAGCACACAACATTCTATGACTCCCAGTACCTTCTGGAATAAGGCATTTCTCCTCTCGAGTACTGCGGCCCTCCTTGTCATTGCCCTTAGCTAAACCATTGCAGTTCATAAACCGAGGAAAAATGAATTAAAAGCATTCCTCTTTTTTTTTTTAAGATTTGCACATTTGCTTAGTATCTTTCCAAATCTTTGCCTCTTTATTTTTTTCTTTTTCCTTTGACAGATGATATCCCTTCCTGGATCATTCATTTCACTTGGTTTCTAACTTTAGATCACGTTCAACTTGTTATTTGACCTAGCAGGTGCAACAAAAAACAAACAAGTGTGCCCACCCCACTTTCCTCTTAACTGAAAAGCTTAAAATAAATTTCTGATTTATGTATCATAAAGCTTTGACATTTCTTTATTGATGAAATACTAATTCTAAACCCTCACATTGAAGCTTTCCACCAAAAGAAGTCTTCTCAAAATAAACCTTTTGCAGCAAAGTGGTATTTATTGAGTTATATGTGGAAAAGATGGCTTGTATTTTGAGGTGATTACACCACACTGGGCAGGACTGGACAGATGTTCCATGGAGCTTGGTTTCCCTTCCTTCTCTCTCCTGCTTGCTCTGCACTGTGGTGGCAGCTCACTTCTCTCGGGCCGGAAAGCCGGGCTCTCGGCAGTGACGTCCTCCACACTGGTTACAGGTAGTGGCGGTGCTGTATGCAGCCTCATGCTGAATGGTGTGTTCCCCCCAAGCCTCTTGCGCTCATGGAGTTTCCTTGTTTTAAAATAGCTTCTATGAAGAGGCACCATAAAGATTATAGGCCAGTGGTCCCTATGCAGTTTTGTGCCAACCCTGGCCATCTGAGGAAGACCGAGTGCTGGGCGCACATGATTGCTGTGTAACTTACATAAGCCCCACACAGCTGACACCCACTCCATTGCTCACTAAATCCCTAACCTTGACAGCTATAAACATACTGGCCAGATAGTTTGCAAAGATAACTTCCCCCAGTCATCATACTTCATTCTCCTACTCAGAGTCTTGGAGCATACTATTCATTTAATTAGAAAAGAGCTATAGATGCCTCTCTCTATCCCCGTCTGAAACATCTTCCACTGTGCTGCTTCACATGGGACAACACTGAGACCTGGGGGAACAGCACCCCAGCTTCTGTGCAGGCCACCTCTCACTTGCCTGGCCTGCTCCTTTCTCCTCGGTGGCTGCACCCCATAATTCCCCCATCACGGCATCCAGGGCTCGCTTTCCTCCACGGCCCGTCCTGCACCATTGTGCCGGGCCGAGAAGTGACCCTCAGTGTGTGCCCTGCCTCTCCCCCTCAGAGGCCAACTTCATTCCTAGCCTCCCCTCACACCTGCTGTGGCTGGTCATAGCACCCACTGCTCGTATCAGATAGGAAGTGATCGAAGCAGGGGGCAGAGAGAGCCTGTCTTCCAAGCAGAAAAGCAGAAAAAGAAAAGACAAACACCCTGTTGACCTGAGAGAAGTAAACTCCAGGAGGGAACCAAGAATAACTCCCTTCCCTGGTGAGTATCTATCTCCATTATTCCGTTAAGGTTTAATATGCATTCAAATTACTTTTACTAAATAGTACACCATAAAACTTTTGTTATATATTAAATGTAAACTGAAAGGAATGTAAACATATGTATTGTTAATTATAAATATAGATAAGTAATGACATAGATGAAAAGGTCTTATTCAGATGTATCACATTCGTTTTACATTACCCGCCTACTGTCGCATGGTAGAGTAGCTTTTTGTCTCTGAATATGTGAATAACTTGACTTGCGGTTATCTTTTTACATATTTAATAAAAAAAAAGTATATGTTAAAACCAGCTTGCATCTATAGGTTTCCTTTCGAGTGAGCATGTGTATATGAATAGACTACTTGTGTGGATTCGCCTTTTATGATAATTACACAGGGAGAGCGGTCTTTGTTTTTATTGATAACAAATGTTTTAGCTGGAATTACAGATTAGTATTTGATATCAAATGTAGCAGCTGTAATACCTTTTAAAATTTTTTACCAAAAATAAACAGAAAAACCATTCCCTTAGGAAACATTCCGCCTTCCAGCAAAGCCAAGCCGAGCTCTAGTGGGTCCAGGGCGAGACAGGCTGGGCCAAGAGGAGACACGAGGCGGGGGTGGGGAGCAAGCAGATGTGTCAAAGTAAAACTTTGTGGTAAAATGACCTGTGATTGGCAGAAGTACTTTGATTAAATATACTCCCCTCCTCTGCTTTGTTGATTTTAACATGAATGATTTATAGACATAAATGGAATATAAAACCTAAAAATTCCCATACATGTATTCAGAATTTTAATCTGACCCAAATTCGCAGCTTATTTGTAGCACTCTCTTTCGGTCTGACACATTATACAACTGAAATGGGACCGACCTCCTACCAATGGAACTATTTTTTTTACCAGCTTGAAAGTTTTTTCAAAGCAGAGGAATACATTGAGGCGGGAGAGGAAAAAAATGTATTAGCACTGGCCCAGTGAGCCACCTGTGGAGATGTATAGAACAGGTGAACACAATCTGTCAGGTTACTGAGGTTCAGCCTGTACCTGGTTTCCCTCAAAGGATGCCAGACTTCCCTGAACTGCTTTCAGGCACCACCTAGAGGCCGGTTTGGTTTCTGTCCTATCTTTGGGCACCTATTTTTCCATTCTCTTGTCTTTAGGCCCTCTGCTTTCCAGAGCAGGGAAGTGGGAAAACCACAGAATGCAAAGGTGCTACCACTCTTCCCCAGCTAAGCCCATTTCTCCCCTCGTGCGGAGGACCGTGTGCCATCACCCACTGTGAAATCTTATGCTCAGTACGCCTTTCCACTTAATTCACCAACCCACGGGCTTTGAGCACTGGTCTTCCACTTAGACATTTGTACACAGTCAGGAACACACGCAACTCATCTCACTTAAAAGGCACACTGGTGGACTCTAGTCAACACATCACCAATGGTTCCAAAGTGGTAAAATAACATGTTTGCGTCATTTTACTAAATCTGAGATCATCTCAAAGTAGCATTTGTTCTTACTGGCATTATGGGTAGGCCATGACTAGAGGGAGGGCTAATGTAATTCCACTAAATTTGGGTTATAAAATGATTGTTCTCTAAAATTAAACATACAGCTTCACTGCTGACTTTCTTATGCTTCCTCCTAACTGCCGGGACGCAGCTACTGTGATTGCTCTGTCCACTGCCACGAGTAAAACATTCACTGACCCAACCTCCCCGCACTAATGCACGCTGCCAAACAGCGCCCGTGCGAGAGCAGCGGAGCACTTCCCTGGACGGCTGACAGCTCCCGTTTCACGGAACTGGGAGCTCAGACGTGCCAGGGAATGCCCTGGGAGAGCTCTGGCTTTCTTGCCTAATGGAAGGCAAAGCTTAACACCCATTGAGCCCTGGAGAACCCTGACAAGGCAGCAGGCTGGCAGATCCCCCTTTTCCAAGCTCCGACCTGGACCCCACACCTGGTAGAGGGAAGGTTTACACAGAAGGTGCACCTGCCGCGTAAGGCCTTGCCTCCTCCTGTGTTAGGTTAGGGTTGTAACAAAAAGGGAAGGATCAGCTAGAGCTGACAAGTTGAATGCCTTTTTCTCTTTCCTCCAAAAGGAATGCTGAACCTTTTATGAAATTAACAAGTTTTAATTTCTTAAATCGGTTTCTTATTTTGTAACTATTGTGCCAAAACTGGGTATAAATTGTTTTTGAAAGGTAATAAGCTAACATACTTTTGAACATATGATATTCAGTAGGAACTAGCCTAGTACCTAAATGTTTTTTCAGAAACTAAAAAGTACACATTTCCTTCTGTGTAGCAGATGCCTTTCATATTTTTAGAATGTGGTGTTTCTTTAGGTTTTGAAGGCTATCTATATAATACAACCTCTTAAAAATTATTTTAACATATATTTATCTTATTCACTAAAGTGTTTTGGTCAAATCTGGCTGCTTTCGTGCCTTAATTTCTAACCTTTAGAAATTGGAAAAGTAATGAAAAGTTCCCATAAATGTACTGAGTTTTAATCTAACGCAAATTCACAGCTTTCTGCTAGGATACTCTTCTGATCCAATTTATTGAATATATGGATGAAATGTGAGCTCCTACCAATGGAACAATTTTTCTTTTACCAGCATAAAAGTTTAAGAGAAAGACCACAGAAAATCACTTTAAATGTTAGTCTCTTAAAAGACAAGCTGTCTCAAAGATAGGTTCAGGGACCTTCCTGTAGAAACAGATGCCATCTGCCATCTGCGCTTCAAAAGGGGCTAGTGGGGGGAACAGAAGGAAAATGAATTTTACCCCAGAACATTTTCAATTTTTCTTAAGAAAATGGTTTTGAGATTAGTATCACAAGATGCCAATTGGTCATACCTAAGACATTACCATGATATTCAAGGTTTCTAATTTTCCTTTCTTTTTAAAATTTTGATACCATTTACTTAGGGATGAAAAACATATTCCTTTTAAAGATTAATAAGCACAGAGTAAACGGTTATATTTGTCATACCTACAGTATATCAAAAAGGGCTTAAATGTAACAATTTTTCTCTTCTGAGAACATAATATTCAAGACCAACAGACATGTTGTATCTCCAACCATTTTTTCTAAGCAAAGACTTTATTTACAGTGTAGGTAATCCCCAGTTAGAACACACAGTTGCATTAGCCACCAAGTATTTAAAAGATGCCCTAAACATTTAATTTGAAAACAATAATAATAACCAGTTTCCATACAACTTAAAAATGGTACCATGGGCCACACTGCTATATGTTCAACACAGAACACTATGGAATAACCTCATTTAACTCCATACTCAACATCCTAGCTGATGTGAATGACTGTCATAATCTAGCAAACTTCACTGCAATACTCTGTTACCCAAACTGGTTTTCAGGTTGCTATGAAACGTCTCTCCCATTCTCTTATGTGACTGTGCTGAATCCACACAGAAAAAAGGGGGTGAATTTATGTGTAGAAGTGCCCTCAAGCCTGATATGGGTGTGCTTTTGGGTGAAACTTAATGTAGGCTCCTGAATAGTTATGCCTGTCAAAGCTGTTCCTAAAGGCGCTTCCAGCTCCCTTGAAACCCCTAGTGGGAGTTTCCTCCTCTTCAGTGGGAACCCCATTATGTATTTTCCTGCTGAGGGAAGGAGAGAAGACAACTGAAAAAGGAGATGATGGTATCATGCGACCCCTCTTGCCTCCTAAGATGTCTTAAGAATAACCCTGTATCCTTCAAGTCACTTGTTCCAGTTTAAAAAATAGCATGTAGGGGACTCGATCATGTCATCAGCTCAGGAGCTGTTTGCCCACTTCACAGGACAGGAAGGTGACAACCCGGGTCCTGGATAGAGGGGGCGAAGTCCAGCAGAGGCCGGCAGGAGGCGAGAGGCAGCAAGAGAGCCTCACTGAGGCTGCAGCTTCAGCAGGAGACAAGCTCCAAGTAGCCGGCCCATGAAGGCATTTTGTCACTGGGCCCATTAATGCCGCTGCTCTGGAGAAACTGTCCCCGGGAAACCGGAGAGGGAACTGGCTGCTGCTTCAGGGACAAGGTGTTTATTCCTGGTTACATTTATTTACCGAGATGTGTTCAAGTGTTGGCGTGCCCCAAAAATACAAAGTAAATGGGGAAATTACCAAATGTAACCACTCTTTAAATGTAACGCATGCAACCAAGAAAGCTACTAATACTAACGCAGACCCAAAAGAAATTTTTTAGCTTAAAAAAAAAAAAGGCATTGGTGAAGGGAGAGTGTTTTTGTTTTCTCCTCTAATTTTTCAAAAGCTGAGTTCTAACCATGGACAAAACAACAGTCGGTGGTGACTTTCTACTCCTAAAATATGTCACTATCGCTCAATTACTCCAAGGGACCCTTTCTTTAAAGAGGCATTCTGAATCCATACGTGCCCCAGCTGAAAAAAAATAAACTGAAGCAGTCTACACCTTTTTTAAAGCAGACCATTACACATGAGTGAGGCCATCCGAGTGAAGGGAAAATAAGGGCGGGGTAAAAATGAAGCCAGAAGCAGTCAGCAGCCTCACACCTGCACCAAGGTCTCCTGGGCTTTCCGAGGACCAAGAGTGAAAATTCACCTCCGAGTGCCCTCGCGGCCAGCACAGAGAGGGAGGGACCGATTACTGGGCCCAGCCTGCCCTCACAGCATCTCGCAGCAAATACAGTAACAGCCCGACAGGCCTGTCCCTATTAGTCACCAGGACTGTCCCCGGTGACATGACGCCTAGTGTGGGTCAGTAAAAACCAGTGTCCCAAAGACCAAAACCGTGGATGAAAATCGTTCCTACAGCTTTGTTGGAGGATAAAACACAGAGTATCCAGAGGGATGGGGGACACTGCAGGCCCTGCTCATTGCTGCAGAACTTTAGGGCAACGCTGCAGGGCAGGCGGTGGGACCTCCCACCCCCGGCTGCTACTAGGGGCAGATAGCAAATGTGCTCACAGATGACAGACTCGAAGGCTGAGGAGCCTGGTCCGGATACATGCCAGAGGAGGAGGCCACCCCACTCCTTCCTTGTGCAGGTGGGCAGAGGCCTACGGGCAGGGTCACGGTTTCCCCAGAAGCATTGTAAGGGTCTGACTTGTTTTTGTTTTTTCAGTTATCCATGGCCATTTACCGATAGGACAGTCTTCGGTGACATATTTCAGTACAAATATAAAGCGATTGGCTGTGAAGCACTCCCATAACCCTCAAAATTATCCTGGAGATAGGAAACATACTATTTGTCTGTGGACTAAGTCCAAACATAAGTCTGTAGGAGAGAAGGATAATATTTTAATAAAAATCTTACTACATCTATAAAACCCTTTACAGATCGCAAAGTGGTTTCACAAAGAACCATGTGGAGGGAAAAGAGAATAAGCTTTGAAAACGCTCTGCCCTGGAGTCAGATCCCAGCCCCCCCGCCCCCCCACTTCTAGCTGTGTGACTGTAAACGAATCACACATCACTTCACAGCCTCCGTTTCCTCATTTGAATATGCAGATTAAACCTACCTTGAAGAGTTGTTTTGAAGAATAAATGAGATAATATCCATAAAATGCCTTGAACATAGTAAATATTTAATAAAATAGAAGCTATTGTTACTAATTTTGGTGTTGATAGTCCTGTTGATTCCCAACAACACACAAACACACAAACATGGCCCCAGAGGGACAGTTCCCAGAGCTAGGCATACTTTCCTACCCGAAGTGAGGCATTCATGTGAAACTGGATATAGGAAATTTTTAAGAAGTAAGAGTCAAAGATTCAAAGGCTCCTTAGTCTAGGCCACTGACAATTGAGAACAGCCAGGGAACTGTTCTCAAGGAGAAGGTGCTGTGCCTGGTGTTAGGTTTCAGGTGGTGAAGGTAGACAGGTCCTGCTCGTTGCTGCAGAGCTTTAGGGCAACGCCGTCTCAGTCTCTGGAGACAGCTGCAGTCGAGGTGAGTGGTCAGAACCAGTGATGTGGATTGGAGGGTTAGCCCTCTCTAGTAACAGGTGGCATCCCAAGAGTAATTCACCAAGGAAGTGGATGTGCAACGTGGAGCTGTTCAAGGTAGAACCTGGAGCGAGGGGCTACTTTTTGGAGAAATTAAAGAAAAGCTAAGGAGATGTTGGGAAAGGTCTACTCGGAAGACCAGAGCAATGCGGGTCCCTGAATGGGTGGCATCTTGGCCCATGGATGAACAGGAAGGTGGAAGGATGGACAAAAAAGTGAAAGAAAAAAAAAAAAACAGGCGACAGCTTCAAGGAGGATTGACTGATCCATGATATCAAAGCCACAGAGGAGACACAGATGGTAAATGCTGAGAAGCCAGTGGAGTTGACAAGAACTGGGTCACTCTCAGCTTCAAACAAATACTTTCAGTAGAGTTATAGTGGACTCAAAACGATACATGGAAACTGCATGGAAGAAATCTAAAAGCAGAAGGAAGGAAGGAAATAAAAAGGAACAAAATCCAGGAAAGGCTTGGGGTAGTTAAGCCAGGACCACTTCTGTACGGCCGTGGTGGAAACACCCAATGAAAAGCAAAGGGAAACCGTGGGCGCTGGGACTCACAGGTTTTCTCATCTTCAAACCGCCCTGCTCATGGGACTATTCCTGGCCCATCAAAATAGGAGCCTAAGAAATCCTGTAATTCAGGGCTCAAAGAAACTACGGTAATGTGCATATTAAAAGGCCTATTCTGGTCAGATATTATTTTAAAGGAAATGTTTAAGTTTGAACAGATCTTGACTCACTATGAGGTACAAATAGTAATAATGTCAGAGTTTCGAAGATTTAAAAAAAAAAAGAATTTCTATGACAACCACATCTCAGCCTCCACGGAATATATAAATAGGAACTGGAATGAGAAAATTATAGAGAAATGTGACTTTTTCTGATTTGGAAACTATTTCAACTACTTTAATGTTTTGTTCATTTGGCTCTGATATGAGAACATGAAAATATTCCTCTATTTCAATAGCTTCTTTGTGTTACAAACCAAAATGAGCAGACCATCATTTGATGAAAGAAAACTGGAAACAAGACCGACTTATGACTAGCTCCACTAAGATGCCCCTGGCCCATCTAATACGTAAAGGACCACACAGAAAGAAAAGACCAGACGTGCATTAAATGCATTGTACAGCAAGCCAAATAGTGAAAGCAGATAACAGAGAATATGGGATCAATACATTTTAGCCTCCAGAGTGTAAAGCTTCAAACCAATTTTTAAGGGCCCAGTTTCCCACCTCTTCTCCAGCATGTTCCTTTAACCATGATAATTCCCAAGACCTGCCGTGAGGTTTGCTGTGAATTTGACTGGCGAGGGAAGGTAGAGTAGGGCAAGTTCAGACATCCCCAGCATCTCTTGGGATAACCTGTCACTTTCTAGAACTCTCTTAAAACCATAACAATCAGATATGCAAACCCAGGGACCCTACGGATTCAAGGTTAGGGTACACAGTGACCCAAACTCTTGCACAGTGCATTTGCCTTAAGATATTTTCATTGCAATTTAAGCAGTCTGGTTACATACAGCTCCCCCGTTAGCTGGGCTGTCTGACCCTGCCCAGGGACCGGTAGTTTTCTTCCTGCCCCCACATCCTCACGTCTTTGGTCTGGTGGCCATAGCCTCATGCCGGCTTTCTCTCTCTGCTCTGGCGTGCTCCTTTATCTCGCCTGGCTCCCTGAGCCTTGTCCTGAATGCAGTCATTCAGTCTCTCTGCTCTGCAGCCCAAGGGCCGGGCCAGCCCTGCCCTTCCCCTAAACCCTTCTCCTGCTCCAGAAACCCCAGCCTGCTGCAGCTCTGAGCCACTGGCCTATAAACGGAGTGGTTTGGGCATGGAGGAGTTCTAGCTGCAGGTGTTCTCCAGTAGCACTGAGATTCCTCCCACGTCACCCAAGGTCAACATCTTCGCAAAGAAAAGGAAAGCTACTCAACAATGTGGCGTGCCTGACAAAAACAACCACGTATGTGGGAGTTTATATGTTGCTGTTGAACTATAAGGCTTATCCCCTGTTTTAATGAAGCTAATTAAAATGTCAGTCATACCATGGTAAGTTAATTATAATTAGAGCATTAATGTCACCAGATTCAGTATATTTTGCTACCTTGTCCATAAGTAAACTTACATAACAATTTGTAATCATTGGCAGGTATAAATGTCAAAATATAAGTCACCCGATTTAAATTCAGGTTCTTTGTACCCAGGAATCTTCTATATGCAAACCCATATAAACTCCAAGGCTTTCTATGGGATCAGCAAATATGGGAAGGGCATCCTGAAATAGTTTCTGCCATCCCCAGCACCTGAAGGCCTGAAGCTCTCAACATAGATCCTGGCTAGATTAATCAGAGCGAGCTTGGTTCAAGGACTCACACCTCCACATTGGAAGAGCCTTTGCCAGGGAAACAGTGCTAGTGAGGCGCAGAGATCCTTCTAGGCACGCCGAAAAGGCAGTACCAAATTTGAATACAGTCTGGGTGGCCTCGTCAACATGTCCCTGGGAGTTAGGCTGCTCAGAGAGCGAGGAGGGAACACAAGGCAGGAGAAGCAAAGGGGAGCGAGGCTTCATAAAAATTATTTTTCTCTAGGATTTTCTTCAGATAAATACCTATTAAAAAAGTTGTATTGATCACAGTAACTCTTGGAAGTCTAATACACTTTCACCTTGGCCACACAGAAGTATTTGAGCTAAATACTCTTTCAAGAACTTCAAGGTCCTCACTGGTGATCATACCCTGGTTTCTCTGCCTGACTTCCACATGGTTTCCCTTCCACATGGGGGTCTCCTACCAACCGCTGGCCAAGGCGCAAGCCAACGAGGCAGACGAGAAAAGGACGGGAGAAGTTCAGATCCTGCCTCGGCTCCTACTGCGCTCCTTGTTCCTGCGAACGCCTAGGCCCAGCGGCGACAACAGCGACTCCTCTCTGTGCACAGGACCCACCTCAAACAGAACCTCTCCAATCGCAGGGTCTTCCAGAGAATCTGAGAAGTTGGGGACTATGCAAACAGTGAATTTCATAGCTGAGTTTTGAACCCAAACCAGTCTGAACCAACAGCGCCTAACTTTTTCCTCTGCACCTTTTAGTTTACCTTTCTAGATTTAAACTTACATATATAACTGTTACGCAAAGTCTGGAAAAGCAGGAATAGACATTTATAAAAAGAAATCTGTTCTAATTCCATGATGATAAGGTGTCCCATAGTGATAACAATAGAAATACTTTACATTTGTATTAGAAAATGATATAATTCTTGATTAGATACACCAAATTGCCGCCTGCCACAGTAGTAGTATCATTAAGATAATAATTGGTGTGGTTATTGTAGTCTTTTACAGAGATTATTCTAGAAGTGCCAGCTAACACAGGTTGTTTGGGGTTTTTTAAACCAGATCCCCAGGCTTCCTAATTAACACGTGATAGAAATTTTAAATTTCAAAGAAAATGACAGTGTCTGAACAGTAAATGATTTCAATGTCCCTCCCACAGGGTGCTGATTCTCCATGCCATGGCTGGTGTACACGTGTAATCATTAGCAGGTTCACTGGCACACAGTGGACCAGATGTGAACATGACCCCAAGTTGCTCATTTAATGACCAAGCTCTCCAAACACCGTCAGCCCTTAAAGCACTGGACCAAATGCCCAGATCAAAGCCTCTGGGCATGAGAAGGGGCCATGGAAGTCACTGTACCAACTGCTCATCCAGTGCATGAGTTTCTTTATAAGATCCCCACCATGCAGTCACCTGGCTACATGCCAGAATCTGCCTGTCACACCAGGCAATGCTGACTGAGAGCTCACTGCATCCCAGGGGAGGTCACAGTTCTGTCTTTGGACAGCTCTATTTCATAATCAGTTGTAACTATCAGGGTAAACAAATCAATGGTTCATCTGAGGATACAGGTACATGTTTAGTTCCCTCTGTAATGCAAGTCAACAAAAAAAGTCTGTAATTGAGTTAATCATAAGAGGATACAAACATAATAGTGACATATGTTTAGACTGGTTGAAGTACTAGGCTAGGGAAGAAATTGGCACCTAAACCATATAAATAAGCTCGCATTACAGATCCACGTAATGCAGTGCTTTTTAACTCGAATAAATTTGCCACCAATCTGAAAAAGTTTTCAGATTGCTGGTTCAGTACTGATAAGTAAATGCAGCACTTTGGCCGATGGACTGGGGTTTCATTGTCTGTACCACGGAGTCACTGGTCATGTTGCCCTCGAGGGGGGGTATGCAACCTGGAGCCAAAACAGTGATCCCAAAGTTGCTGAAATATTCAGGTGATTCATGCAATTCTCTGTAATAGCACAATTTAGAACTAGATTTCTAGAGAGAAAATATAGACATTGTAAACGTAGAATGTACAGGGTTAAAGAGTGACCTGTCCTCATGTTACAGGCCGCCCAGGTAATGAGCTGACACTCATTCTCGTCAAAAAGAGCATTTAAGAAGACCAGCTTTTCTATTCTTAACCTAATACTTTTTTAATCTTTAATATTTTTGTTTGTTTTCTAGTGTCTTTTTTGGGGGGGTGGAATGTTTTCCTTCAAATAGTGAAACAGTTTAAGGGTGCACAATCTAACTAAACAGCCTAAATCTGTCTTCCCTCCATGTACATTCTCAAGATTACAACTTAGATTCTCTGAGTTTAATGAGGACAAGACTGTTTCCCATTAAAAGGAGAAAAGAGTAAGGCAGAAATTCAATAAGTGTTCAAGTAAAATATAGCCATCCTAACATCTGTATTATATTAGAGGAGACACAAGACAAAACATTGACTCTTGAGGTTAAATCTAAATTTCCTGCTGCAGTTCTGAGTTTGAGAGTTTAGATTAAAAAAGCAACAAAGAAAATAGGACCAAAAATGAAGCAACTTTCAAAAGTTATAAAAGCCAACACTTAGTTACTTCTTCGAAGCACCAATATAGCCACAAACAAAAATCAATAAAAATTCTGAACTCTTTTGCCATCTCAACTCCTTTTCCAAGTTAGGGAGGATACCCCTGGGACCTGTGTGTCACAGGAGGCGCCAAAACGCCACCTGTGATCCCTCTCCTCTCTTGTGGGATGTTGTTGAATTTCCAAAGATGGTATGTCAGCTCCTTTTGGGATCTACTGCTTTTTAATTTCATACTGCAAAAAGAAAGCCCAAATTCCTGAGTCAAAGGTCAAAAAGCAGGACAAATTATCTCAGCAAAAACCAAAGAGGATGAGGCCAGAACCAGGATTCTGAAAACCCTATCTTTAAGGCTGCCTTCCTAGCCTGCAGTGGCTCTTTTCTCAAGCTACTGAGTAAGCTTACATTTTAAGAAAATAAGCTGACCAACCAGTTTTGGTGGCTCTGTGGATGCTTCTCTAAAATGCGATTGATCATAGATGAATCTGTTGTTTTGAACTCAGACTAAAACAGCCTCTCGTACCAAATCTGTGATAGAGGAGCATATCTCTAAACCTTGCACATGACAAAATTTTTTCAACCACGAAGATTCTGACTGAATCAAGGAACTCAAATTAGGAGAAATTTTAGACAAATCATATCAAGTTACACCTCAGTTTCAGCATCTAAGAAATACAGACTGAATGCTTGATCTTCAAGACCTTTACTGATATATCCCTGTCCCGCCTCAACCGATTATTAACCCTCTGCCACAGCCAAAGAAACCCTGTTGCTATTTTTCTACATCACTGGTTACTCCTTTCTGGTCTCTTTCTCTTGTTTGTTCCCTTCATGTCAGAAGATCCCAGCGCCCAGCCCATGGTTCTGTTGTCTGTTGCCAGTCACAGCCTTGGAGAGCTCCTCCAACCTGTATATTCCAGTGATTCTCAAATTTTATTTTCAGCTCAAACCTTTCTGCTGAGCTCCAGACATATATACAATGGCCTGTTTTCTAGTTCCATTTCAATGTCTAATAAACATTTCAAACTTATATGTCCCAAACTGAACTCCTGATTTTTCCCTTCTCCACCTCACAAACATGCTGCCCCGAAAAGGCTTCCTGTTTCTCAGCTAATGACAATTCCGTCCCTCTAGTTGCTCAAGGCAGGTCTTAGTGTCACACTTGACTCTCACTCTCCACATTTAATCCATCAGATTATCCTATTGGCTACAAGAAAGCCATCAAGAAAACCGTAGAGTACAGTCCATTCCCTCAGCACTTCCATATCTGCTGCCCTGGTCCAAGCTCTATTATTTCTTACCCAAGCTACCCAGTGGCCTTCTAAATGGTCCGCCTGCTTCTGATCCTGCCTCCTAGAGAGCCAAGGAGATCCCCTGTAAACATCAGTCACGCCATTACATTCCTCGGCTCCGGCTCCGCAAAGGCTGCCCGTCCCACTCCATGATTGACAGAAGTCCTCAGCTGGACTTGTTTCCTACTTCCCTTGCCTGCTCAGCCCGCTTCAGCTACAGTGGCCACCTGGCTGTTCCTTACACATCTCAGGCGCTTTCTTCCGTTAGGTCCTTTGCACTGGCACTCCTCTCTAGAATGTTCTTCCCTCAGATAGCCACAGGACTTCCTCACATTCTTTAAGCCCTTGCTCCACCGTGTCTTTCTTAGTGAGACCTGCTCTGAATACCTATTTAAACGGCAACCTCCCTCCTGCTTGTGCTCCCAATTGTCTTCCCCTACCTACCTTTTTTCATTCTTTAAACAACTTATCACTTTGTAATATTTACTTACTTTCTGTTTCCTCCCACCACACACACACACACACACACACACAGAATGTGAGCTCCATGTAGGCAGTGATTTTTACATTTCGTTCACTGAGTCCAAGTGCCTAGAATGTAGGCACACAGCCTACCAGTTGCCCGTCCTCTCTGAAGTTTTATTTGTGTCATGTTTCCCTTCTTAAACTGACTTTCCCTTACCTCTCTAGTAATGTAAACACCATTTCTCCTCCCTTCAAATTCCAATTTTAAAACTTGTTCCTCTGAAATCTTTTCTACATTAGCTCTACTCTACTGACCATGGATTTTTATGCACTTAGCCAACAACATCAAAATTTTGCATTAGCATCTTTGTTTGCAGACTATGAAGTCTCAAGTCATGCATGCATACAACTAAACTCCCAGTTCTTTAGCTTACAATAAATTTTGTTTTTTAACTAATGATTTGGTGCTTTTTTAAGACTTGACAATATCATTTAAATAATGGGCACAGTGTACAGGTTCAGTTACTTCTCTGTACAGATTATAAAACAAGCAAAATAAGTGTGAAATGTCAGGGACAGCCCTGGCTGGTGTGGCTCAGTGGATTGAGTGCCGGCCTGTGAACCAAAAGGTCACTGGTTCGATTCTGGGTTGGACACATGCCTGGGTTGTGGGCCAGGTCCCCAGTAAGGGGACATGTAAGAGGCAGCCGATGAATGTATCTCACACAGGATATTTCTCTCCCTCTCTTTCTCCCTCCCTTCCCCTCTCTCTAAAAATAAATAAATAAAATCTAAAAGAAAGAAAGGAAGGAAGAAGGAAAGAAGTAAATGTCAAGGATATTCTCAGACTTCTTAGAAGAAATGTTGCGACTGGAATTGTAAATGTTTCGTGCCTTTAGGAGATGCACTGATAAGGAGAAAGTGATTATCAGAGATTTCTTTGATCATACACAGCGTAAATACTGACAAGTTCACAAGCCTTCTTTGGTGAGAAGCCCAACCCATTGTGTCTCCTAAGAAAGAGATGTTGAATTCCTAACCTCCAGTACCTCAGAATGTAACCCTTTTTCAAGAAATATGATCTTTCCAGGGGTAATCAAGTTAAAACAGTCATTACGGTGGGCCCTAGCCCAATGCAAATGCTATCCCTATAAAAGGGGGAAATTTTGACACAGAAACAGACACAGAGGGAAGGTGTTGTGAAAACACACAGGGAAAACACCACATGAAGACAGAGGATTGGAATGGCGGCTCTGTGAGCCAAAGAATGCCTGAGGCTCCCAGGAGCTGGGGGAGAGGCCTGGAGCAATGGCGCCCGCAGGAAGAGCATGGTCCTGCCAACACTTCAATTTCAGCCTTCTGGCCTCCGGGACTGTGAGACAACAAACTTCTGTTTGAAGCCACCCAGTGTGTGGTGCATTGTTACAGCAGCACGATAACGTCCATTATTTGGGTACAGTAGAGTGAGCTGAGACCTGGTTAGATATCCACATTTTCAAATTATTCAGGTTGCAACGTACGCCCTGAGACTGAAGTGTTTCAACTGACTTTCTCGATCCCAGGGTGACTTTGTAATTATTACTCACGATTCTTTCACTGATAAAATACTTAACCTGGGATAAGGGAACTGTCTTCTACTATTGCATGAGGAAGATCCTCCCTTGTGAGTACAAGTGAAGGTCAGTCAATGCCCTTACAGTTTCTATAGGTAAGTCAGAAAACATTCTGCACTGTTAACTGGCAGTTATTGATATATGTTTGCATTGGATCAATACAAGGGAAAAACAATTTAGAACGTTGTTTAAATTGCATGACAACATTTAATTTCATTGGTTCAGATTTTAGAAAAATGTCTGGTTTAAGTTACCTGGACCAGCTGTCTAGAGTGCCTTGCTCTCTGGCTCAATAAACAATGAACCTTTTAGCTTTGGTAGCAGGTTCCAAACCATATTCTAAGAGGAACAAAAATAAGGGCCTATTCTTTTAAAGTTTATACTTCAGGTATAAACTCGGCTCAGTTCCCTTGCAGGCAGACTCGGGTTCTAGACCTTTCCTGATGTGAAGGCAAGAACTGAGCCTGCTGTCCCTTGGGAGCATGAAGGACCTGGAGTTTTTCCCCCACTGTGTCTCCAGATCAGATGACATCTGCCCACTTCTTCCTTGAGCCAAAGGTCAAGACCTCACTTTTTCCATTGCTGTAATGCTCACAGGCCTAAAAAGATAACGAAGTTTAAACATTCCTGTCAGTTACTGGGTATTTTTCAGCAAATGAAGAATACAATTAGCAAACTGGACACAGAAAAGATTTACTAATACTATACATTACAATAACAATCCTAACACCTATCAAGCAATTTTACTAAAGTGCCATATATGCCTTCTATACATTCTCTCTAATTGTCACAAAACTACACAAGAAGGATGTTATCTTCCATTTTACTAAGAGGAAGATGAAGCTCAGAGGCCTAATTGGCAGAATTAGGGTTTATAGCCACATCTTCCTGGCTGGCAAACTCAACCACTGAACAAGCAGTGTTACAAAGATCCCAGTACGTTCCAGAACTTTACTTGTACTATCTTTCCAGAATAGCCCTCATAGACAGGTAATGCTGCCATCCCCATGTCATATCTGAGGAGAATGGCACTCAGGAAGGCTAAGTGGCTTGTCAACTAACCTGCAGACAGTGGGCTGTGGAACTGGGTTTAACGTCAGAAACCTTTCCTTCCAATAAAAATAAGTCCCCTGTATCGAGGACTGTCCTATGCTATTTATAACCATTAGAAACCACCATAAAAGGTGGAGAGGGATTAACCTCACTTTCCACGTGAGGAAGGTGAGGTTTGGAGAGGTGACTTGACTTTTTATGTCACAAAGCTATCGAGTGGCAGAGCTGGGATTCAAAGCCCACGCGCCTGCCACCGTGTCAGGCTGCCTCCCCTGGGTCCCTTCAGTAACTAAGCCACTGTGTTGCGCGATATTTAGTCCTGTCCCAAACATACCCAAAGACATTTGGTATGTGACTTGTTACAGAATACAAACATTGAACCTCATTCAAACAGTAGGGACATTATTTTTCTTGTAATTCATGAGGAATCTTGAATTTCACCCTGATTCTTGCTGAAGTTTGGCAGGGTTACTCTGAAGTCAATGACCAATTGCTCTCAAGTCTCCATCAACCTAATTTTTGGCTTTCTATTCATTCTACCTATGAACCATTTCAGGGATGCATGTTTGAGCTACAGGTATCACCATGAGGTTGTGCTTGAGTGGGACCACCAAGAACCTGGGGGATGAGTTGTTCATGGCTCAGCCGTTCGGCCTTTTACACTTCAGGGGCCTTTCAGCATGAACCAAATGTCTCTGTGGACATTTTAGAATAGGGCTGAATATAAAGGACCATTCTACATAGACCAAAAATGCCCTGTGGATCTTTTAGGACCAAATGTCCACTCATCAGGCCAGTATCACTGAAACTCCAGGTTAACTTCAAGGGCCCTTTACAGCAAAGCAGAGCATGTGGGAGAGCACGAAGGATTAAATTAGAACAACTTGACGAGGTCGTAACAGGAAGGAAAAAATACGATCTTGGGCTGCAGCAGCCAAGCTTGCCTCATCAACGCACAGAGCAGCAAGCATTCTCTATTTCCCAAACAATTACGCTCAATTTGATTTACAAAACGGAAATGAAGAAATTTACATAAATGGTAACCCCAGCAGGAGGAGGGAAGCACACATTGCCAGGACTGAGCTAGGTATCAAATAAGAAAGACCAAAATAGGAAATTTCTATGTGTTTTATGCATTTTACTTCATTTTTAAAGGCTCATCCCTGCCTGTATTCCCCCCACTGCTTTCCCAGATAGTATTTCCTTGCCTCTAACCAAAATGTGGGTTTGGCAGGAAATGAGGAGGAGGTTCCTTTTGAATTCAGACAATTCCCCTATGGTGAACTCTTGGATCGGAACCGTGAGTTTACAAACAATATCAATCTGTGACATGTCAGTGTTACAAAATGCCGCTTCTCATGTGCTCTCATTTGACTCTCGCATCAGCCCTAGGAGGTGGACAGAGTCTTCACCATAATCCTTATTTTACTGACAATAACACTAACATCCGATCAAATGACCTGTTCAAGATCATATGATCAGTGAAAGCCAGACTGGAAGCCAGGTATTCTGTTTCTAAATTTCAGGTTCTTTCCACAAGAGCATCATGTTCTATTACTTGAGAAATATCTATTTTACTGTACAGTACTATCTCTTTTGTAGTCACCACATGACAAATTTTTGTTATTTTTGATCAGCTTTATTTTTAGAGCAGTTTTAGGTTCACAACAAAATTGAACCGAGTACAGAGAGTTCCCCATCTACCCTCCATCCCTGTAAGTGTGTATCCTCCCCCACAGACATCCCCTAGCAGAGTAATACAACTGTTACAATTCATCTAGAACTATAACTATTCAACTATAAGCACTTTTAACTATAAAGAGTCTTCAACTAATAATTCTATTAGCATGTTCTTATTAAATAAAATAGAATATACATAGGTGATGCATCTCTCTCTCTGGGTGTATGCTGTGCATTGGGGAATGTATCAGGTGTTTGCCTATTTAGGGACATTTAACTCTCACAACTGTAAGGAAACAATTGTTATTTTTATTCTTATATTTCATGCAACTGAGGCTCAGGGAGGCTAAATGACTTACCTATACCTATACATGGGAAGCCAGGATTCAAAATATTCCAAAGTCTGTGATATTTCCAAGGCACTGGGCATCAGGAGAAAGGCTTTGTAAACCATCTCACTCTCCAATTAAGGCAACTGCTAGAACGATCCTAGCTCTGCCGGCTTCCTTAGGAACCTACGCCAACCTTTAACAGCCCCCAGTCAGTCAGCTGTTCATTTCCTGAACACAGCAAAAAAGAACGAAAAGCAAGGTGCCGCTCAGCAAGTAGATGACCGAAATGCAATTGACAAGCCACATCAGCGTTAATACAAGGAAGCAGCTTGAGGCCCCCCTTCACAGTGCGGGCGGTGAGGCTCTTTTCGCCTCTCTAGATGCAAAAAGTCTTTGCTGGCTTCCACCATCCATATGTGACCCTCAACCTCTAGCCCCAAGTTAAAGGAATTTCCTTTTTCTCATGAAGTGACAGTCATAAGATTGAGTACCAAAAACAATAAGAAGGGGAGGGGTGGGGGGAGGACAAGAAGAAGAGGGAGGGAGAGGAAGGGGAGCAGCGGGGAAAAGAGGGAGAAGAGGGAGGAAAGGCAATGCCCGGTATTTTGGGAACCAACAGCTACCCAGGGCTCCACCCCCCACCACCGATACACTTACCACCAACCTCTCCATCTCATCCCTCAGTAAGTACATGAAAGACCTCTAAGGGGGGCCTCCCAGTCTCTTTATTTGTCTAAACTCTCCCAAAACATCATCCGTAGTTTCAACCAGGCCTGGGTGATCAGAGGAACCTTTCTAACAGGCCTTTAACTTTGAGGGCCTCACAATAATCACTGCTGCTACACTACTCCAACATAACAGCAACAACACTGATGCAACGAGTAACAACGGTAATAATGATTTACTGAGCTCCCGTTACCTCTCAGGTGATTTACATATTTAATCCTCTCTGAAACCTTACGATAAACAGTCCACAATCCTAAAATACAAAAGTTCTGAAAACCCAAATGCTTTTTCCTAAATATAAAGAAAACTCTTTTGGTGGCAAAACCTAATTTGATCCAACAATGGGTTGTTGTTTTTTTTTTTTTAATAGACTTTATCTCCTTAGAACAGTCATACATTTTGGTGCTAATAGGTTAACATGTTGGATTCTGGGGCACTGCCCCAGGCTTTACTGGGATGTAACATGCAAAGTGATACAGAATATATGCACTTTTTCTTTCTAAAATCCAAAAATATCTAAGTTCCAAAACACGCCCAGCCATAAGGATTTTAGATATCTCCACTTTTCTGATGAAAAACTGAGATTCATGAAGAATTCAGTTTTATTACATATTTCCTCTAGCTCATCAGAGCCCTTTTACTGATTTAATAATCAATGCTTAATTTTTTTTAATTCGGAAAAGTGTAGCTATTATGTGCACATATAGTCTAATGGTTGTATTTAAGTGGATAATTTCAATGTACACCCCCATCCTAACTATTATAAGTGCTACTGGCTTGCGGCTGATCAGAGAGGGCTAATTTTGCATTTATCATCTGTTGTTACTCTGTCCAGTCTCCGGTGAGGAAAATTCAGCAATATCTCTAAGAACAATGATTTACTATGTACCTGTTACTGCTCTAAGCACTTTACATACACATTACATTTAAACCTCAGAACAGCACATTGAGATGGGCACTAAAGCCCCACTTTATAAATGATGAATCTGAGGCACAGAGAAGTGAAGTCTAGCTAGTAAAGTAACAAATCTAGGATCTGAATCTCAGTAGAAGTCAAACAGGCAAAAGTCCTTTTCTTCACAGTGTGTGTGGAGAAGAGGTGGCACAGAAGGTAAATAAATAACTAAATTATATAGTATATCGAAAGGTTAATAAGTCCTGCGAAGGGGATAAAACCTGAGCCTTTGACTGCTATACTGCACTGTCTCTTAGTGAAAGCAATGCCAGGTCTGTGTCTAAAGGGTGAAAGAGAAGAGAAATTTCAGGATGAATGAACTGAGTAGTGAACTCCATAATCAAAGCAATGCTATAGATTAATTTTTTTAAGAATACATAAGAACTCCTAGTTCCGAGCATCATGGAGTAGCAAGAATTATATTTACCCTTTTGCCTGAAGGTTTCAAAAGCAAATGCAAAAAGACAAAATATATGAAATAATGGTTTTCAAGATGCTGGCTATCAGACAAGGAAGGAGAGTGATCCCTCAGAAACAGAGAATAAATAAGGTGAGCCCTATGCGTTACCTAACTTACTGACTTGAGAGAAACCGCAGGACATGGTGCAGGGAGGGGAAGCGGAGGCAGAATCCCTCTGTGGGTGCCCCTACACCAGTACTTACTGGGAAATACGTAGCTCTAACTGCCTCTACCAGAAAAGGAGGAAGGTCCCAAATCAATGACTTCTGCCTCTGCTTTAAGAAACTAAAAAACAAAAGGCAAATTAACCCCAAAGTAAGCTGAATAAAGAGAATAATAAAGATCAGAGCTGAAACTAATAAAATAGAAAATGAAATAATAATAAAGAAAATCAGTGGAACCAAATCCTGGCTCTTTGAGAAGATCAATAAAATTGATAGCTCTCCAGCCAGACTGATCAGGGAAAAAAGAGAGGAATCAAATTACTAATATCAGGAATGAGAAAGGGAACATGTCTACAGAGTTATATTTATAGGATAAATAAGGGAATATTTTGAACTTTATTCCAGTAAATTCGGCAACTTGGATGAACGAGACACACTGCTTGAAAAACACCAACTATCAGAGCTCACTGGAAAAAAAATAATAACCTGAGTAGCCCTATAACTACTAAAGAAATTGAATTTGTGGTTTAAAACCACTGGAAAACAGCAATAACAAACATCCAAGCCCAGGTGCCTTCGCTAATGAATTCCATCAAACATTTAAGGAAGAAATAATGTGCAGTCATAGGCAAACTTTTCCAGAAAATGTAAGAGGAAGGAATACTTTCCAATTCATTACATGGCATCACCATTATCCTGATACGAAAACCAGATGAAGACAATAAAAGGAAATAAAAATACAGAATGAATGTCCCTCATGAACAGAGATGCAAAAGCCCTTTTAAAAAATTTTTAGCAAGTTCAGTCTAACAAGATATTAAATGGATAACACATCGTGACTAAGTGGGGACTAGCCCGGACTGCTAGGTTAGTTTAATATTTTAAAAAATCAATCAATGTAATGTACCATTTAGCAAACTGAAAAAGAAAAACCATATGATCAACTAACATTGATTCTTGATAAAAATTCTCAGTAAATTAAGATTAGAAGGGAACTTTCTCATCCCAGTAAAGGACATCTATTACAACTCTACCGCTAACCTTATCCTTAAAGGTAAAAGACCAAACACGTTTCCCTCAAAATCAAGAACAAGACAAGGACTTCCACTCTCATCACTTCTATTCAGCATCAGGCAGGAGATGCTGACCAGTTCAAAAAGGCAAGAAAAGGAGAAAAAGGTAGCTTGATTTAAAAGCAACAAGTAAAACTGTCTTCATTTGTATATGACATATTCTCTATGTAGAAAATCCTACAGAATAGTTTGAAATGCTACTAGAACTGGTATGTGAATTTAACAAGTTTGTAAGCAATACACAAAATCAATTTTATTTCTGTATACCTAAGCACTGTGATAATTAGAAATTGAAATAAAATATCATTTACAATAGCATCAAAAATATGATAAATCTGACATAAGATGTATAAGAATGTACAATGAAATTTAAAAAATTGCTGAAAAAATTAAAAACCACTTAAATAATTGGAGATTATTGTTTATGACTCCAAAGTCTCAATACTGTTAAGATAGCAGTTCTCACCAAAATGATCTACAAATGCAGCATAATTCCTATCAAAATCCCAGCTAGCTTTTTGTAGGAAAGTCAAGCTGATTCTAAAATTCACATGGAACTGCAGAGGACCTAGAATAACAAAAGAAAAATATTTTTTTTAAGAACAAAGTTAAAGGACTCACACTACCTGATTTCAAGATGTGTTATGAAGCTACACTAATCAAGACAGTGCAGTATTGTCATGAAGATAGACAAATGCATCAACGGAAATGACTAAAAAATTTATAAATAGACCCAACCATATAAAGACAACTGATTTTTTAAAGATGCAAAGGCAATTCAGTGAAGAAAGGATAATCTTTTAAACAAATGATGCTGGAATATACATAAAAGCGAATTTATGTAATACTTCACACAATACAAAGATTCATTTAAAATGTATCATAGACCAGAATGTAAAGTCTAAAACCATTAAACTTCTCGAACAAAATATTGATGAAAATTTTTATGACCTTTCATTAGGCAAAGACTTCTTAGCTACAAAACCAAAAGCATGATTCATAAAAGAACAAATTCATAAATTAGACTTCATGAAAACTAAAAACTGTTAAGAGATTAAAGGCAAGCTCAGACTGGAAGAAACTATCTGATAAGCATATATCTTACACAAGATTTATACCCAGAATATGTACATAATTCTCAAAAATCTGAAATGAGGACACCAACAATCCAATAAATATATGGGCAAAAGATGTGAACAGATGCCATCAAAGGAGAATTATGAGTGGCAAATAAGTACGTGAAAGGATGCTCAGCATCATTAATAATTAGGGAAATGCAAATTAAAATAACAATGAGTTATCACTTCACACATATTAGAATGGCTGAAATTAACAAAGATTCATAGCAGCAAATGCTGGTGATGGTACTGAGCAACTTTAACTCTCGGGCACTGCTGGTGAGAACGTAAAATGATATATCCACTTTGGAAGTTTCTTAAAAAGTAAAATATATACCAGTTTGTTAGTTTCTTAAAAAGTAAAATGTACACCTGCCCTTGAATCCAGCTATTCCACACAAAGACTTGTACACAAATGTTCACAGTAGCTCTATTTTTAATAATAAAGAAGGAAGCAACCCAGATGCCCATTAACAGGAATTGAACAAATTGTGATATATCCATATGACGGAGCAATAAAAAAGAACAAAGTCATGATACACATACCAACAAGGAGAAATCTTAAAATGATTATGCTGAATGGGAAAAAGACGAAAAAGAATATGTACTATAGTCCTGGCCACGTGGCTCAGTTGATCGGAGTATCATCCTGTACACCAACAGGCTATGGGTTCGATCCCTGGTCAGGGCACATACCTAGGTTGCAGGTTCAATCCCAGGTTGAGATGCGTACAGGAGGCAACCGATCGATGTTTCTCTCACATCAATGTGTGTGTGTTTGTTTCTCTCCCCTACCCTGCCCCACTTCGTCTCTCTAAAAAATCAATAAATATATCCCAAGGTGAGGATTAAAGAAAAGGATATGTACTATATGGCTCCATTTATATGAAACCCTAGAAAATGCAAACTAATCTCTTGTGACAGGAAGTAGCTCAACATGGTCACCTCAGGTTGGATGGGTGGAGGTGGGAGGGTCAGGAGGAAGAGATTACAAAGGAGATCAAGGAGACTTTTGGGGGTTAATGGACATGTTAACTATCTTGACTGTGGTGATGGTTTCACCAGTGTGCACATATGTCAAAATATATCAGTACTATCTGCACATACTTTAAATGTATAGTTTATTGTATGTCAATATACCTTAACAGAGCTGGGGGTTTTTTAAATAATATAATACATAAGAAACTAGAGACTAAACTTCTCAAATCTGCTGATATTATATCACTTTTACAGACCGGCATAACTAACTGAAAATAAACAAGTCAGTCCTGTACAAAAGCTGGAAAGGATTTAGTTCCTCAAAAGAATGTTTTAAGTGAGTCTGATTCATAGATGATCAATCCATTTTAGACCAAGAAGGTAAAGTTTTGCTATCTTTCTTTGACTTCCTTATGAAAAATCAAAGTTTCAAATGTCTTACAACCTTTGACATGATCAGTTACTTTGTTTATTATGTGTTCTGGTGATCTATTATTACATGAGAAATGACTGCAATAGTTAGTGTCTTAGATGCAGCTTGGGCAGAACTCAGCAGGAACAGTTCACCTCTGCTTCATTCAGCCATCTTAGATGGAGCAAAGTTGGAGGAGGAGTATAAGCATCTGAAGGCTCACTAACTCACAAGACTGGTGGTTTAAGCCAGCTGTCAGCTAGGACCTTAGCTGGGCTAGAGCCACAGCGCAAAGCCTCTCTGTGTGGTTGGGCTTCCTCACAGCATGGTAGCTGAATCCCATATGCTAACAACCAAGAGGGAGCCAGCCAGAAGATGTATCACCTCTTCTAACCTAGACTTTTGCATCACACACTATTATTCTGCCACATTCTAATCTCTGAAATAACAAAGGGAAGTCCATATTCAAAGAGGGGGAATTAGAATCCACCTGTTGATGGGAGAAATATCAAAGAACTTGCAAATGTGCTTTAAAACCACCATGCTATTCTTATTGAAAATTCCTCACCATTTCTTTCAAATACATGATCAGAAGCTTTCATGGAAGGAGAATTGCATTGTGGCTCTGTGGCACTGGGTTCAAATTCCAATACAGATTTGAGACTATCATACAGGTGCTAATTTTTCATGTTAAGACTACGAACAGATGATGTGGAAGTGGGACCAAAGAAGACAGAGTGGGGAGGGAGGCAGGCTGAACAATTCAAGTATTTAGCAAAGAAAGGCAGTGAGACCCCAGGCAAAAAAACACAGTACAGTGTTTAGACTCCAAAAAGAATGCTTAAAGCCACCAATGGGTCAATCCTGTAAAAACAAAGTGGAGAATGGTGGGCAGGCCAACAGCTACCAACAAGGAAATCTTGCAGCAGGTAGCAGGTGGCTTTACGGCCAGGACTGGGTTTTGGTACCCTTTCATGGGCAGAACTGTGCTTTCTCTGGACAGCAAACATTCTGCTATTATTGCATCAGATCATACGCACCCAGCATTGTGTGCTTATATGACCAGCTCTCCTACTAAACTAATATGCTCCGTAAGGGCAGGGGACATGTGTAATTTATTTTTGCATCTCAGCACCTTGCATGGTGCCTTTGGTGCCTGGGACTCAGCAAGAGCTTATGAATAAATGGAATTAAACTACTGAAGTCAAAGCAGGGAGCCAGCCTCCAGGGAATAAAAGTCTAGGGCAGGGTATTAGGACAGGATTTAGAACTGAGAAAAATAAAGGCCCAGTTTATTAAATTGTGTGGTGGACTAGGTCCCAGGAAGCTGATCCAGGTTGAGGTTCTGAGTATGACTGGCCACGAGGCTGACCTGCCTGAGCTTTTTAAAAAGGGTTCCTTAGTTTCTCTGAAAGATTAAGCCTAAAGCCTGGGCTGTAATCTCACAGGGCAGGAACGAGAGTCAGGGACAGAAAGATCTGTGGCTTCCCCATGTGAAAGAGAGCACCAGGCAGTTTGCGAGACCCCTTTCTGCGTCTAAGTCATTCTGCTCAGAGGAGGGAGGTGCCTATGGACTTGATGCATGTTGGACAACATGCCCAAGAATCTCCCACTGTACCATGTGGCTTCAGCAGGCCAGGCCTCCCTGTGAGCTCATCTATCCGATTGCCCCAGGTTTCCACAGACATCAAACAGAGCTCATCACCATGCCCAGACCACCGTGTGCCTCCGGCGTTTCCTGACTCCAAGAAACAAAACCAGCACCATGTAGCTCGCCATTCAGGAACACACTTTGTCCTAGGTGCTGCGCCACAGTCATTCCCAACTTTCCATCAAGTCCTGTCAGCTCCAACTCTTTATTATCACTCAGAACTCTCTCCTCTTCCAAGAAACGCTTCCCTGACCCTAGAGTTGAAATGCCCCCCTCCCATCTTCCCATGGCACACCTTAATCAGACCACGTCAGATTTATGCTGCCCACTAGATCCTAAGTAACTTCACATCCTGGACTATGTCTTATTGCTATTGGTGGAAATCATGTTCTTTCATGGGATCTCCAGGAAAGCATTCCAAGAATCCCACACATGGCAGGTTGTGGAGTGGTAAGATTAGAAGGCTGTCCCTGGGTACCCAATGTCTCATTTCCATCTCCCCACCATGGGAAAAGTCCAGCCTTGTCTTCTTCAAGGCCAAAACAAAGGCCAGTGTCCACATACTCTATGCTGTTGGTCTAGCACTAGCAGTCAGTCCCTATCCACGTAGCTTAGCACTGTCCCCGGCTACAATCCATTGCTGTGTTGCTATACCCAAGCTCCCACTTGGAGCCTGCATTTGGAGTCTGTGGGCTACTGGTTGCACAGCGGCTAGAGCCACATGGTTACTATAGAGAGAGAACATGCGAACAAACGGGGAGCATGTGTTACTGAGCAAGAGAGAAAGGGGTTTGTCTTTGTTAGGCTCAGTTTATATTATCTCAGGCTTGGGAAGGACTAGGTGCTTTCTTAAAAATAGCCAATCAACTTCCCAAGTTTTCATGGGCTTCAGATGGGTCCAGCCCCTAACCAATTCATTTCCTTCTCCCAGGCTAGACTGCCAGGCCTCTGTGGTGGCCATCTGGGCACCTGCTGCACATGTGCTCACCTCCCCATTTGTTGTTCTATCCCTTCCCCCGGAGATCTACAGGGAATGGATCAGCGATCCCCTGGGGAGTGTGACAAACTGTAGCTTCCTGGAGAAGCAAGCCTATACTCCCTAGTTCATTATACTTAATAATGTCTGATTCCCTTTGCTCTCATCCTTTATTAATACCTAGCTACCTGCACTAACATCACTACTCTGCCCAGATGACATCGTTGTTCAACAAATGTTTGTGGAATAAATGAACAAATTAAATATACACACAGTCATTGTAGACTGTGTCTTCCTCCCAGCACTTCCTAACCCCTTCCCCTTGTTTTTCTTACTCCATAGCACTTATGTTGTGGTTTTGTTTTTAATCCTCACCTGAGGACATTTTTTTTCATTGCTTTTAGAGAGGAAGAGGGAGAAACATTGATTGGTGCCTTCCATACACCCCAACTGGGGAACAAAAATGAAACCCAGGCATGCATCCTGACTAGGGAACCGAACCCACAACCCTTCAGTTATAGGACAATGCTCCAACCAACTGAGCCCCATTGGCCAGAGCACTCCATAGCCCTTATTAGCTCTAACATGCTATAAATTTATTTATATCATTTATTTATCTCTTTGTCCTCAACAACTGCCACCACCACCAAGTGTAAGCTTCATGACAAAAGTGAGATTTGACTGTTGGTTTACCCCTGAATCTCAAGTGGGTAGAATAGTGCCTAACATTCACTAGGCAGTTAATAAATACAAACAAATGAGGACTTCCGGTCAAGATGGAGGCATAGCTACACTTTATCTACTCGCACAACCAAAAGAAGGATAACAACAAATTTAAAAACAAAAAATAACCAGAACTACCAGAAAATCGAACTGTATAAAAGTCCGACAACCAAGGAATTAAAGAAGAAACATTCATGCAGACTGGTAGGAGGGGTGGAGGCGGGCAGCCAGTGTGGAGAGGACATGTGGCAAGGTGGTACCTGGCAGAATGGGTGGTCCCTCATTTGCATGCAATAAACCAGGAGGAACAACTGGGGAGTGAGAGAGACTGTGCAACCCACAGTTCCGGCGCAGGAAAAGAAAGCTGCAAAACCTCTACTAGTGAAAACCTGTGGGGTTTGTGGTGATGGGAGAAACTGCGAGTCTCACAAGAGAATTTGTTTGAGAGACACACAGCGTCCTAGAATGCACACAAACCCACCCCACCTGGGAATCAGCATCAGAAGGTCCCAATTTGCTTGTGGGTAGTAGGGGAAGTGACTGAGAGCCAGCTGAGAGCCAAGCAAGTGGCATTGTTCCTCTCAGAGCCCTCCCCCACAGAGCCACAGGGCAGTGACGGGGGTTGCCCCACCCTGGCAAATACCTCTGTCCCTCACAACATAATAGGTGCACCAAGACCAAAAAAAATGACTCAAACAAAAGAACAGATCAAAGCTCCAAAAATAGAACTAAGAGATGAAGAGATAGCCAACCTAACAGATGCAGAGTTCAAAACACTTTTTTTTTTTTGGTAATCAGAATGCTCACAGAAGTGGTTAAGTATGGTCACAAAATGGAGGAAAAAGTGAAGGCTATGCAAAGTGAAATAAAGAAAAATATACAGGGAACCAACAGTGAAGGGAAGGAAACCTGGACTCAAATCAATGATTTGGAGCAGAAAGAAGAAATAAATGTTCAACCGGAACAGAATGAAGAAACAAGAACTCAAAAAAATGAGAGGCTGAGGAACCTCTGGGACAACTTTAAATGCTCCAACATCCAAATCATAGGAGTGCCAGAAGGAGAAGAGGAAGAGCAAGAAATTCAAAATTTATTTGAACAAATAATGAAAGAGAACTTCCCCAATCTGGCAAAAGAAATAGACTTTTAGGAAGTCCAGGAAGCTCAGAGAGCCCCAAAGAAGTTGAACCCAAGGAAGCACACACCAAGGCACATCATAGTTACATTAGTCAAGATGAAAGGTAAGGAGAGAATCTTAAAAGCAGCAAGAGAAAAGGAGACAGTTACCTACAAAGGAGTTCCCATCAGACTATCAGCTGATTTCTCAAAAGAAACCTTAGAGGCAAGAAGGGTCTGGAAAGAAGTATCCAAAGTCATGAAAGGCAAGGACCTACATCCAAGATTACTCTATCCGCAAAGCTATCATTTAGAATGGAAAGGCAGATAAAGTGCTTCCCAGATAAGGTAAGGTTAAAGGAGTTCATCCTCACCAAGCCCTTATTAAATGAAATGTTAAAGGGACTTATCTAAGAAAAAGAAGATGATCAAAAATATGAAAAATAAAAGATAACAAACTCACAACTATCAACAACTGAACCTAAAAATACAAAAACAAAACAAACTAAGCAAACAAGTAGAACAGGAACAGAATCACAGAAATGGCGATCACATGGAGGGCTATCAGCGGACAGGGGGAGGGAGGAGAATGGGGGAAAAGGTACAGGGAATAAGAAGCATGAATGGTAGGAACAAAATAGGTAGGGGGAGGTTAAGAACAGTATAGGAAAGGGAGAAGACAAAGAACTTATATGTCCAACCCATGGACATGAACTAAGAGGGGAAATGCTGGTGGGAGGGGGGTGTGCCGAGTGCAGGGGAATAAAGGGGAGAAAAAAATGGGACAGCCGTAATAGCATAATCAATAAAATGTATTTTAAAAAAAACAGAAATGACCACCAGCCTCTGTAGCTTAGCTGGGTTCGGATGGCTGTGGCATTGTCTAGGCAGTGATCCTCCTAGGTTCCCTGGCAACCATGCCTCCCTGAGGGCCACCCTCTCTCCACCTACAACACCTTTCCTCATTTGACTGAACAGTAGCTTGTTTGAGGGCAGCTACTGCTACAGCAGCACCATCCACCAAAGGAAACACTTCCCATGCCAGCATCTGGAAAACTCACTTAGCAAGCTTTCAATCCTCATGTGCCAAGAAAAGTAATCTTTTACAAAGTAGCTGTGATTATAAAACATTATTTCCAAAGTGCATTTAACAAGGAACTAGTTGGTAGTTAAAAATTCAAATGTTTATGAAAATTTAACATTTAAAAAACTTAGTTTCAGGAAATACTAAATCAGGGTTAGTTTTCTAAGTCAATGGTAAAGAAAATCACCTTTATCTTTGTAATAGCAAAATCAAGATATGGGGGGATATTATGTTGTTACCTTTGTAATAACAAAATCACGGTTAGTCAGAAAAACTACGTTTTTACCTTTTATAAAAAATTCAGATGGAGTTTTTTTTAGAGGTAACTAAAGTGATTTATTCATGATAGTCTGCATCTGAATGCCAATTCTTTCGGCACTTACCGTATGGCAGACAATTTAGATACGTCATGGTGTTTAATTCTCCATGACTCTGGGATATAGATATGACTAGATCCATTTCAGAGTAGAAGAAACAAATTCAGAGAAATTAAGTATTTGCTATAACGATTTATTTCTTAACAAAAAGAAAGAGATCTGAAATTAATACGGCAAAATGATTAGATTTGACAAAGTTAAGGAGTGGGTGAATAGTTCTTGTATCTACTTCTTTGTGAACTTGAGATATTTCATAATAAATAAATAATAAAATGATAGCAATAATTTGACTATATTACAGTGCTATCTAAGGGCCGAGCCCAGATTTAAATTCACATCTGTTTGAAACAAAAGCCCATATTTTTTCCCCACAATACTGTGCTGTCCCTCCAAAATGGAAACTATTACATTAGCTTGAACTGTAACTCATCATTAGTTATTATTAGCAGGAATAATAATATAATATAGTACCTTTTTTTCAAATGCCTTTGAGATGGTTCAGTAACACTAGACCAGGAGATTGTCAAAATTATCCCCTATTCCCAAATAGCATCTTAGAATGTAACCCACAAACTCAGAACCAACCTCTCTTTTTTATAGCCTAACATAATTAAAAATAAGGAGCATTAAACTCAACAAATACTATGGTCAAAGAAAGAAAACCGAGTAAACTAAAGAGAGTAGGTGGGTAGGAGGTGAGGGTGAGTGAGCTCTATAAGAGGAATGAGACAGGATCCTGAGACTCGGAGGGTGGGAGAGGAATGACCACATGAAGAAAGGAGCCGTGAAGAGAGGCCGATGAGGTGAAATCTAGAGATGGAGAAAGACAAGCGTTAGAGAAAATAAAAGGAGTATAAAACAAGAAAAAATTAGAAATTAGAGAAAAGAGAGGGGCAAAGCAATAGTAGGTAAAATGAATGAAATAAACACGGCAGATGCAGCCTCCAGGGATTTCACAAATCAGTTCCACATCCCGCCATGTGGGTCCCCCCCTCCCTTTCCTGACATTAACAGGATCAGCAACTCTGAGTGATACATTTTGCAATCGCAGGGTAATAAATTAAAAGCATCAGTGAGCAAACAGACCCCTCGCAATGAAAATTAAGCACTGAGGAATGCAAATTAAATACCGACATGACATAATACTTAGAAATATGGCATGTGGCACAGAAACATAATGTTGTTCAAGAAACATTTTCAATTCTGCAGCAAGCCTCCAGACCGCAGGCTGCTGTTACTGATTTTATTTCTTCTCCCCTCTTAGTCCACCAAGCTGTAGATTGGAATCTGCCTCCATCTTTACTTCCGAACAAGCAGGAGGAATCCTCATGAACATGCCCCTTCACCCCCATCCCCAAGTGCCAACACCTTTAACAGGAAGAGCCATGGGCAGAGTAGCAAGCAGCACTGACACGCCAGCGAAAAGGTGGGCTCTTCACAATGTTTCTTTCTCTCTCCCTTCCAGGGAGTTCATCATGTGCAAACAATGTCAGAGCCTTTTTTAACCCTGCAGCTGTAATCAATTTTCTTCAGATTCAGCAGGTTCCTTTTTGTAGATAAACATCTCTCTCTAAAAAGATAGAGGTTAAAAGGCATGAAGCTTTAATGGGAGATTTAATAAAAATATTAGCTTATATTGCCAAATTAAGAACGTGTTCTTCTTCAAATGGAGATTAGTTGTTATAAATAGGTATTCTGTAGCCACTTCATCTGCTTATAGAGAAGGTTTAGGTTAATTCCAGTTAGAGTAATTCAGTAAGGACTTAGGTTAAATCCTTACCAAATGCCTACTTATGTCAAGGTACTATGGCCTCCTAATCCACACATTATAATTAGAACATCAACCATACGCTAGATGGCCTGTTAAAGTGAGGGTCTCCTTTACATATACGCAGTTCCTAAGGAAAAGTGACCTGAACATATTAACAGCAATCACCATTCACCTACTCTGCCATTATTTCAACCTTCTACCACTGAGGACCACCAACCACCAGCCTCCCACCATGGGTGGGAGCTACCTAAGCTGTCCTAGCACCGGGGCCTTTGATGCCCCCTACCATCCCTTTCCCCGCCTCTGCTGCCCCATCAGCACTGCAGTCTCCTTCGGCAGGTCCAATCTCTCTCTAGGACTGACCCAGCACCCTGCCCACACTGCCTCTGCTCTCTGGTCCCTGCATGGGATGCCCTGGTGTGCAAGCCCTGAGGGCTGCCTTACTGCCACCACATCAAGGGAGGGGCAGACACTGGTCTCAGACTCAGAACTGGGTTTGAGTCCCAAGTCCTCCGCTTACCAATTGTGTGACAATGGGCAATTTATTTAACCTCTTGGAGCTTCCCTCTCTTTACCCTTAAAATGGGGAGATGATCTGGTCTACCATCTTCACGGGATTACTGTGAAGACCTTGTGAGCCTCCTCAATGGGAAAGTGTTTTCTAAGTTCCATAGTGATATATACTTATTCAGAGGTAACCTTTTTAGAAGTACAAGGTGGTAAACAGTGGTCCAATTTTAGAGATTATAGTACACTGGAAAGTCAGCCTGAACTTCAGGAGGTATGGACACAGTCCTGGCTCTGCTGGGTTACCCTAGACAAGTCGCTTAACTCCTCTGAGCCTGTGTATGATTTACTGCTTTTACTGACCCTCAGGTACTAATAATCTGAGAGTCTAGGGCCACATTGTTCAATTGCTCATGTGTTAAATAAGATTTTAGGGGCAAGTGTGGGGATGGAACTAACACGATAACGTTGCTTATATGGAAACATAAGTTCTGAGAGACAACAACTGGCTTACCAGTGAACTTTTGGAACAAAATCAATTCATCACAATTTGGAGACTGTTTGAATCACTACTATAGATTTCCATTAGAAAAACATATTTGATGAAGTTAGTAAATATCTCCCACCCTCTTCTGGAGTTGATTTTCCACAACATTTGTGCTTTGACACTGGTTGCGATACGGGGTGTACTCAGGTTCTTAGTTAACCAAACCACCACCATTGCTAAGGTTAATGGCTGCTTCCCCCTTGGCAATGGGTGTGTGTGTGTGTGTGTGTGAGGGGTGAGGGAACAGGATTGACAGGCATTTTACCTAAAATCTGTATTACATGAAATTATTATAATTATGAAAGTTTTGAATTTTTAGAAAAAGAAATCTGCAATATCGACAGATACATCCCTTTTTAGCCTTTATTTTCTTCCTCACCTTGTCCTGACATTAACTTCCTGAAAAAGGAAAAGGTGGTATAAACCTTCAAGTTACAATAAAGGCAACTGGATAACTAGTACTCTCTGAAACTGAAAAATGGAATAAAATACAATGAAAAGACTTTCCCTTAATTACCCTCCCCAAAGCAGAGAAGTTGTGGATGCATTAATCCTGAACAACTCATGCTACAGTAACCTTTTGATAACATAAGGGAGTGTGAAGAGACCACGGGATATTCTTACCATGGAAGTTCGGGGTTATATGACAAGAACTTTACTCTGAGCAGAGGACAGCTCAGGTGGAGGCAGAACCAACAGACCCAAAAACCTCATGTTAAAAACTGACATAGTGTGTTCACTGGCTCATCTCACATGTTGCAAGACCGGGATTTCAGTCTGTGGTTTTTAGAATGAAAATAACACGGTTCAAGAGATCATAATCATTCAAAGACAGATGACTCTAAGGAACCCCCTCACACATCTTCCCTCTATGACGAAGTAAGCTGTGTGCACTGTGAAGAAGGTAGTAGGCAGTTCCTTACATCCTTCTGGACAAAGACAGACTCTGTGTGTGTGTGTGTGCGTGTGTGTGTGTATTTACATACACAAGCAGTCATGAAAGAGGCCCTGGTCCCTGTGTCTCTGCAAGAAGTACCGTCACTATACTCTACACACAAGGGACTGTAATGTGACTCCAACACTGCAGCTTGGAATGCCATTTCTCTTGAAAATAATCTTACAGAATCACAATGTTACAGTTGGAAAAGACCTTAGAGATAACAGGATGTCCAACCCCTTCGTTTTCCAGATGAGCCAAAGCATCAGGACAAGAACCCTGAGTCCTGGATGGCTTTGTGTTGCTCCTCCGGGCACTGCCTTCTGTGTCCATTACCTGCTTTTCCATTTAGTCCTCAAAACCACCCAGAGATTGACAGATTACACAATGGCTCAAAGTACAACCATGTGCCACATAGCAATGTTTCATTCAACAGACCACAGATGTCATCCCATAAGATTATAATGCAGCTAAAATTTTCCATCACCTAGTGATGTCGTAGCTGTTGTAACGTCACAGCTCAACATGCTGCCCACATTTGCGGTGATGCTGGTGTAAACAAACCTATGCGTATAGTCACATAAAAGTACAGCACGTACAATTATGTACAGTGCATAATACCTAATAATGATAACAACTGACTAATGCTACTGGTTTATGAATTCACCATATTATACATTTCTTTAAAAAGATTGTATTTATTTTATTTTTAGACAGAGGGGAAGGGAGGGAGAATGAGAGCAAGAGAAGTATCAGTGTGTGGTTGCCTCTCGCACGGCCGCTACTGGGGACCTGGCCCACAGCCCAGGCCAGGGGTTGTGCCCTGCCTGGGGAATCGAACCAGAGACCCTTTGATTCGCAGGCCGGCGCGCAATCTGCTGAGCTACACCAGCCAGAGCATATACTTTTAAATCATATTTTAGAGTGTACTCTTTCTACCTAATAAAAAAAAATTTGCTGTAAAAGTGTGCCGTTACACTGACAGCAGCCTCATACATCTTGTGCTTACATCGTCTTTTGCTCACATCATTTTCTCCTGTGCCTGACTTAATTTTGTATAGTTTTGTACTGTAACATGCTGTACAGGCTTGTAACCCGAGAGCAGTAAGTTGTGCTATATATGCTACATGGCCTAGGCGTGTAGAAGGCTATACCATCTAGGTTTAAGTGCCCTCTATGATGCTCACATGACAAAACTGCCTACCAATGCATTTCTCAAAACACAGCCCTGTCATTAAGCAGTGCATGACTGTAAATGCTTATGAAGCCTAATAAATTATAAGCAGTTTGACTTATTAAATATTTTACAAGATTTTTAATGACTGCATAGCCTTTTGGCTTCTGGATGTACTCTAATTAATTCACCAGTGCCCTCTGTTTTATTCATCTCCTTTTCGCTCCGTTGATAAGGGAGGGAAATCTGCCCTAGGGCTATGGGGATGGCTGGACACATGACACCCAACATTGGACAGATTAGACTGACGGCAACTTATTAGTCACAGATACTCGCAGTCCAGGGAGGACGGTGCATGCCACACAGGGTCACGTGGGGTTGTGCCTGGGAACAGAGGAAACGGCAGGGTCTGTGGACGGCAGGCTTTACAGTAACCGGAGATGAGATGACCTCTGGTGCCCGTGGACGGATGTGCAGGCTGGCCGGGGCCTGAATCCTGCTCCCCAGGGATAAGTGGCACTCTACCTGTTCTCTGGGAGGAGGGGCAGGGTTGCTGCCTAGGGTACTTTATCCACAGGAGAATGGGAAAGGAACTTGCAATGACGCCACTGAAGCCCCTATCCCCCGGTTTCAGATGTCAAGGCAGCACGTAGTATGGCACCTTAATTCTAAGTCTTTACACCATACCCTGTTGTTTAAATTACCAATACTTCATTCTCATAAACAAAGCTGCAATGGGCGCCTTTGAACACCTGTCACATTACCTATCTGTTATTTTCTAAGGAAAAATTTCTCAATGCTGAACTTGAATGGGAGAAAACAACAATAAAACAAACACGAATCTATAAGTAGATACACTGGTTGGGGCTATATTCCATCCCATACCTGTCAAATAATATTTATATTCTAGGCAGAATTATATATTCCCTTTACTTTAACTAGATGCTGAATCATTATAAAACCTATAATTTCTTACCAAAAAAACATTCAAACAATACAAAGTGGTATACAATAAAAAACAAAAGTCTCCATCACCTACACCCAAACCCTACTACCATGCCTCTCCCCAAAAGCAACCAGAAAAGGTTTGTGGATATCCAAGAATATTATTTTTAAAAATTGTTTTTAGTCTAACAAATGGGAGAACACTCTACCTTATGGTAAAACTGCATGGAAGTTCATTAGATGGATGCTGTATTACTTTGCTGGGGCTCATAACAAAATACTACAGACTAGATGGCTTAATCAACAGAAATTTATGTTCTCACAATTCTAAAGGCTAGAAGTCCAAGATCAAGATGTCACCAGGTTTGATTCCTCCTGAGGCCCCCTCCTTGGCTCGCAGACAGCAACCTTCTCAGTGCATCCTTACATGCCCTCTCCTCTGTGGGCATGCCCCCTGGAATCTCTTTCACTTCTTATATGAACACCAGTCACACTGGATTGGAACCCCACCCTTATGACCTCATTTAAATGTAATCGCCTTTTTAAAGCCTGCAAATATAGTCATATTCTAGAATACTGGAGGTAAGAGCTTCAACGTATGGGTTGGGGTAGAAGGCGGGGGGACACAATGCAGTCTGTAGCAAATCCATTACAGATTTTGCTTTTTTCAGCTTTTTACTCTTCTAACAATGCTGCGATGAACATTATTGTGTTTGTACATATGAGTATGTCCATAGAATAAAGTCCTAGAACTAGAACTGCCAAGTCAAAAGAATAAAATTTCATATATTGTCAAATTTCCCTCAAAAACACTTGTAAAATTTAAACTTCCACCAACAGTGTATGAAAGTCATTTCCCCTCACAAACCACAGCATGTTATCGAACTTTCTTCATCTTTGCCAATCTGTAAATTAAAAAATGAACTCCTATTTTGATCTGCTTCTTTTAATTATCAGTGAGATTTTATACAGTATGTATTTTTTATAATAACATGACTATTGTTCTTTTTCATACATGGTATTATATTTACGTGATTAAATGCTTGCGTTATACATATTATTTTAGAGAATTAAAGTTGCTAAAATGTCTTTATTCAAATCTACAGTCAGGTAATTGGAATATTAGTTTCAATATATTTAATCCAATTTTTAGAAGTATGGCCACATATGTTTTGCATAGAGTCAGCTCTAAATAAGTACTTGCTGAATGAAATTGATCACTGATGGCATCTGTTATCTATCATCAACAGTGATAAAGCCAGCCCCTCATTATCAATGCATTGCTGAGTGGTTGTGTATCTCTCAATAATTTTGAGTTAATTGGAAAACATCTTCCTCTACCAAGTCTTTTCCAGTTGATATATATGCCTGGTGTTTTCAAATTGCATTGGAAGAGAAAGGTTGTTTTTAATTTCAAAATTACCTAAAAACATTTGGTAAATAAATGAGCTCTAGTTTTAACGTGGGACTTGTGCAGGCTTAGCTTTTCCCATACGCTGCTGTGTTTGGCGCCTCCGGACGGCAGGGCGCCTCCGGACGGCAGGGCGCCAAGGCGGCCTCAAGATGGAAGTTCGTGCCAGAACGCGCAGGTGGCGTCAACAAGGGCAGAGTCAAATGAACAGGCAAGATGCTGGGAAAAGATGAGTATGCTTGCTATGAAATAGGAAACTTCAAAAAGAAAAACTCCCAATGTCCAAAATACGTAAAGAACTCATACGATTCAACACCAAGCAAACAATCCAATTAAAAAACAGGCAGAGGACCTGAACAGACACTTCTCCCAAGAAGACATACAAATGGCCAACAGATACAAGAAAAGATGCTCAATTTCACTATTTGGGGAAGTACAAATTAAAACTTCAGTGAGATATCACCTCACACCTGTTAGCGTGTCTATTATCAACAAGACAGGTAGTAGTAAGTGTTGGAGAGGATGTGGAGAAAAAGGAAACCTTCTTTACTGCTGGTGGGAACGTAATCTCATACAGCCACTATGGAAAACAGTATGGAGCTTCCTCAAAAAATTAAGAGTTAAGTTACCATATGACCCAGCAATCCCTCTTCTGGGTATCTACTCAAAAAATTTGAAAACATTTATTCACAAAGATATATGCACCCCTATGTTCATTGCAGCATTGTTCACAGTGACCAAGATGTGGAAACAGTCCTTTGATAGATAGTTGGATAAAGACAATACGGCACAAAACCAAAAAAAGGTGTTTATATATATATGCGCAATGGAATACTACTCAGCCATAAGAAAAGATGAAATACTGTCATTTGTGACGGCATGAATGGAACTTGAGAATATTGTGCTAAACGAAATAAGTCGGTCAAAAAAAGCTAAGAACCATATGCTTTCACTCATATGTGGGATATTAAACTGAAACTCATAGACACAGACAACAGTACGGTGGTTACCAGAGGGAAGGGGGTGGGGTAGTAAAGGGTAAAGGGGGCCAAATATACGGTGACAGAAGATGATTTGAGTTTGGGCAGTGGGCACATAATGCAATATACAGATCATGTATCATAGAAATGTACACTTGAAACCTATATAATCATATTAATCAATGTCACCCCAATAAATTTAATATTAAAAAAGAAAAATTGGCAGCAGGATTTTGGTATGAGTGTATTTATTGGGAGAGGGCCTCGTAGTGAGGGAGGAAATCATTTTCATATTTAATAAACTATCTAGGTTTCCTAAGTGCTTTCTCATAGCCACAGAAATATTTATGAACAGATACATTAGTCAACTCTGTTTGCCACATGTAAGTCTAAACGTGCACATTAAGTTTGCCATGTTTCAGGATTTCATCATGTTTTTGGCAAGAGTGTTTACACATAAGGAGACCTTTTGTTAAACCACATAACTCTGATCTTGTTTATGAGCTCTAAAATTAAATTATCTCACATAAATACTCAGAAGGTAATTTTCATATTAGTCTCAATGGTCCACAGTACCGCCACAAAAGACCCAGTCACAATTCATTCTGTGACACGGGTGGCCTGTCAGCTTGGTGCAGCGCGCTGCTTCGTGGGAGTTTCATGACCTGCAGACTCTCACGCGTTCGGAGAGGGAGTGTAGCTGGAAGCACTTTAGCTGGATCTGTGGTAAAAGCATTTGCTATTGAATAAAGGAAACACACTAATGCAAAAGAATGAAGACTATAGTTCAGAGCCTGCAAACTATCTCTGTAAACGGCCAGATAATAAATATTTTAGGTTTTGTAGGCTACTACTAAACTCTGCTGTTGTGTCACAAAAACAGCCACGGACAATACGTAAATGAATAGATGTAGCAGTGTTCCAATAAAACTTTATTTACAAAATAAAGTATGGCAGGCCAGCTTTGGCCTATGGGCCGTGGTTTACCAATCCCTGCTCCAGACTGTATCAAGCTTCCCCTTCCTCTGGTATTTTCTTTTCAAACATACACAGTTACTATGTGTCGGGCCCTATTCAGCTTTTTAAAAATCAATGTATTTAATTTCTAAAACAACTCTACTAGTTTATCTTCCCATTTTATAGGTGAGAAAACTAAGGCACAGGGAGGATGAGTAGCTTCCCCAGGCTGGTACACCTGGTAAATGGCAGAACGAGAACTTGAGCCCAAGGCAATCTGACCACAGAGCCCACAGCTTGCCATCCACTCCTGTTATGTTTTAAACTTGCTAAGAGCTCTCAAAACTTCATCTACCCTTCCGAGGACTCCCGAAGTTCCCCAAGCCTGGCCAGTACCCAGAGAAGGTTACTTTTGCTGCTGTTTGTCTAAGTGAATACCCAGGTTAATTCTGGTTCCACGCTGGACTTCTAGCAAGGTAAAAATCCAGCCTTTCATTTGGAGGTCCTCAAATACCTTAATAAGATTTCTAGAGTTTCAGCCAGCAATTTTTTCCTCAATTTACCATAGACCTAGAAGTTAGCATGTCCCCTAAGGAATAATTTGGGATAAAACTGTGCCACTAAAGTATGCTATTTAAGAAACAAGACATTAGAAAATTGCCATATTTCATGTAAAATTAATGACTACAGAAATAAAAATTTAGCTCAAAATTCTCCTGTAACACAAAAATTATGGGCCATCCAGATGAGAAGAGATGACGGTTGTCACTATGAGTAATGGGATACACTGTCACGGGGTTTGGAATTTTGCTCTTGTAAGTCTGAATGAAGTAAACAAACCCTGACTGCTAGCGTTCTGACAGGACTTCGAATTTAAGTTGCTGCTTACATAACATTCTTCATGATTTGATCTTCCCTCCTCATCCCATCATACTATCTAGATTTTTCTTTTGATCAAAATTTACCTCTTTTGATAGGGTTACACCACCATCCCATCTAATTAAAGAAGAAAGTAAACAGAACATTCCCTTTTGAAACATGGAAATTTCCTGTGGTTGCCAAAGAGAACTTGAAATGCCTTAAGATTGAGAGTATACATTCGGTCAAATCAGCAATTATAAATTAACGGCTTTGTGCAAGGATTTAGAATGTAAGTACAATGAGAAAAGAAGTTATTCTCTGAAACGGCCTCTGGCAAAGGGAAGTGGGTGTTTTCATGTCCCATTCACAAAAGCCAAGGGCGAGTCCACAAATGTTCCTATGGCCTTTACTGCAGAGAATAGAAAATTCACTGTTTCTATGTGTTAAAGGGCTTCAGCTTTCATATCCTGGGAGAACAGAGAATGTTTGACTCTGAAAAGGATGAATATTTTTGTAAGTTTAAAAAAAAGATATTTTATCATGTAAATATGTCTTGTCACTCACTAGAAACCACCACTACGGTATCTGACTGGGGTCCCTCAGGAGCTCCGTAGTTTGCACTGAACAGGAAAGACATGAAAGCGCAGGGAAGTAAAAAACATGTGAGGCCTACAGTGAGCCAGGTTCCGTGCTAGGAAATTTAACATAGTAACATCAAAGAACTAGCTAGTTTAAAATGTCAGTTTTGGCCTTCAAGTATTGAAGATTGTTGATTATCATTTAAAAGATTTTCTCTTATTTGTAACTGCATGTGGCGATGGATGTTAACTAGGCTGATTGTGGCGATTATTCTGCAATACAGTTGACCCTCGAGCAATGCAGGGTTGAACGGCACAGGTCCAATATACAAGGTGTTTTTTCGACAAAGTCGGGACTCCGTATCCCTGGGTTTCACATCTGCAGATTCAACCAATTGCAAGCCAAAAACAGTATTTTTGATTTGTGATCAAGAAGCCAAGGACGTGGAGGACCAACTGCATGCATTGTTCTACACCAGCGATTTTCAACCTTTTTTTCAGGGCATACATAAACTACTAAAATTCTGTGGCACACCAAAAAATGTTTTATTTTTTGCCAAGCTGACAAAAAATATGTATAATTTTGATTCATTCACACCGGACGGCTATTGTTGTATTGGCTGTTGTCATTCTTTTATTTGACAATCTAAGGAAAAAAGAGATTAATGACCCTGACTAAATAGTTAGATATTATATGTTTTAAAAATTCTTGTGGCACACCAGTTGAAAATTGCTGCTCTATACCATTTTATATAAGGGACTTGAGCATCTGCGGATTTTTGTACCTAGGGAGGGGAGTTTCTGGAACCAATGCCCTGCAGATACTGAGGGACAACTACAGTTAAGTTTTGGGGGGAGTCAAAAGTTATACACAGATTTTCAACTGCTTGGGGGTCAGCATCCCTAACCTCATATTGTTTAAGGGTCAACTGTACGTACAAATATGTCAGAGTTACGTTGTACACTTGAAACTAATATTATATGTCAATTATATCTCAATACAAAAAATAATAATAGAACATTTTCTTTTGTTTCAATTGCTGTTTGGAAAATTTTAATTTTATTATGAAAACGCTTTTTTCTTTTACACTAACACCTTCATCTAAAAGAGGCCAAGGAAGACTCTCCCATGAAGAAGGCTCAGTCCTTCTCCTCCGGCCTGGACGGAGGCGTAGGTAAATACACTTTGTCTCTTCGCACAACCAAAAAGGCTGCGACAAATTTAAAAATGGAAAACAACCAGAACTGCCAGAAAATCGAACTGTATGGAAGTCCAACAACCAAGGAGTTAAAGAAGAAACATTCATCCAGACGGGTAGGAGGGGCAGAGCCAGGCATCCAGAGCAAAGGGGACATGGAAAAGCGGCAGCTAGAGGACCAGGTGGGCAAGACGGCAGCTGGCAGCCCCACATTTGCGTGTGGGTAAACCAGGAGGAACAATAGGGGAGCAATACAGACTGCGCAACCCACGGTTCCAACATGGGAAAAGAAAGGCTTAAAACCTCTGGCCATAAAAACTTGTGAGGGTTGTGGCGGCGGGAGAAACTCCCGGCCTCCCAGGAGAGTTTGTTGGAGAAGCCCACAGGGTCCTAGAACATACACATACCCACCCACACCCAGAAGCCAGCCCCAAAAGGTCCCAATTTGCTTGTGGGTAGCAGGGGAAGTGACTGAAAGCCGCCTAGAGCCGACTAAGTGGCACTGTTCCCTCTCCGACCCCTCGCCCACAGACAGTGCCACAAAATGGCACATGGGTTGCCCTGCCCTGGTAAATACCGAAGGCTCTTCCCCTTACAACGTAACAGGCATAACAGGCACACCAGAGACAAAAAAAATATGCCCCAAATAGAAGAACAGATCAAAGCTTCAAAGATAGAACTAAGTGATAAAGAGATAGCCAACCTAACAGATACAGAGCTCAAAACACTGGTACTCGGGATGCTCACAGAAATGGTTGAATGTGGACGCAAAATAGAAGAAAAAGTGAAGGCTATGCAAAGTGAAACAAAGAAAAATACACAGGGAACCAACAGTGAAGGGAAGGAAACCAGGACTCAAATCAACAACTTGGAGCAGAAGGAAGAAATAAACATTCAACCAGAACAGAATGAAGAAACAAGAATTCAAAAAAATGAGGAGAGGCTTAGGAACCCCCAGGACAACTCGAAAAGTTCCAACATCCGAATCATAGGAGTGCCAGAAGGAGAAGAGGAAGAGCAAGAAATTCAAAACTTATTTGAACAAATAATGAAAGAGAACTTCCCCAATCTGGCAAAGGAAACAGACTTTTAGGAAGTCCAGGAAGCTCAGAGAGTCCCAAAGAAGTTGAACCCAAGGAAGTACGCACCAAGGCACATCATAATTACATTACCCAAGATGAAAGGTAAGGAGAGAATCTTAAAAGCAGCAAGAGAAAAGGAGACAGTTACCTACAAAGGAGTTCCCATAAGCCAAAACTATGAACAGTAAAATGACAACAAATTCACAACTATCAACAACTAACCTTAAAAACAAAAACAAACTAAGCAAACAAGTAGAACAGGAACAGAATCACAGAAATGGAGATCACATGGAGGGTTATCAGTGGGGAGGGAGAGGCTGGAGAGTGGGGGAAAAGGTGCAGAGATTAAGAAGCATAAATGGTAGGTACAAAATAGACAGGGGGAGGTTCAGAATAGTATAGGAAATGGAGAAGCCGAAGAACTTATATGTATGACCCATGGACATGAACTAAGGGGTGGGGAGATGCTGTGGGAAGGAGGGTGCAGGGTCGAGGGGAATAAAGGAGAGAAAAGAATGGGACAACTGTAATTGCATAATCAATAAAATATACCTAAAGAAAAGAGTATCTGTCCTGCTTGAAGTGAAGAATTGTGCCTGACGATCTGTAGCTGTCATGAGAGCAATGGAAGCTCTGCAGCATTTTTAGTTATCAAGCCCTTCCCTTCCACCTCCCACGCCCTATTACAAGTGAATCTATTTTTCAGTATGAGCACTGTGTGTGTTCACAAGAGTAATAAATGAGGCATGCCTTTGCCAGCAGCTGGAATACATCCCCTCGAGAAGTCATTTACATCATTAAACACTGGAGCATCTGAACGTGGTACACTGTGTGACTCACTCTTGCCTCTGAGGTAACTCCAAAGCAGCATCATATACTTCCTGCAACTGCTTGATTAGATCACTCTCCATCAAACCTCCCATCGGAAGCTGGAGAGCTGCTACAAACACCAACTCACTGCCCTCTCGCACTCCCTGCCTCACTTTTGCTAAAAGCTCACTTTCCTTGACTTAAACTAATTCAATCTTTTTGCTATATTTTCTGTGTGCCCTGGATATTGGCTAGATTAGCTGAGCTGTTTTAAGTTTTAAAATAAAGCCTGTAGGACTCTAATTATAATCTTTTACAGAATCCCTATAAACCCAATGACGTACTGTTTGCTATATTTAAACAATATATGCTTTCTCTGCACAGATAATTCAAATTTCCTCATAATCTCCATAACACCCCAATGAGGAATATATTACTATCCTCCTTTTACATAAGAGGAAGTGAAGCCTCAGAACTTAGAAATGGATAAGAACGGTGATAATGATTCAAACCCAATTACTGATTTCTGAAACCTACTCTTCTTAACCATCAGGCAATACTGCCCATAGAGTTCTCTTTATCTGGAGTAGTTAGCATAAAACCACACATAATTACAGCCTCAGAAATTATCTTCAACTGTATCTTTTTAAAAATCATTTTTGTGAGGTAAATTTAGATGAACCAGCTCTTAATTTATTTTGGTTGCGGACACCACAGAGAATTTGACAACGCCATGGTGCTCCATCTGGAGAAAAAAGCACACACCACACAGGCAGCAGCCCAGATGGCCGCCAGCCTGAAGGGGGTCCCCACTGACAGACTCGACTCCTTCTTGGTCGCAGGCTGATGTTACCAGGCCATCTCTCTGCAGATATCACCCGCAAGCCCTCCCACTCTTTGCCTTTATTTTCTATTGAAATGAAATGTGCCATCACTACATTCTGGCCATGGCACACAGAAATGATGCAGAACAGACTTCCTACATGGCTCATTCCCCATGTCTTCAACAGTGATGTTAGAGGCCACGTGACCTTCCTCTCCCCATCAGCCTTAGCCCTGTAGTATTATTTTGCTGCTGTCAGTACAGTTTCCCTCCTATTAAAATACCCTCAACTTGTATTTTAAAACACACATAATAGTAAGGCACAATTCATTTTCCTCCCATGGAACCATTCAGAGAGAAAGGATTTAACAACAGGGCATAAGAAAAATACTTAGGAGAAGCTAGATATCAAAGGCAATCTAGAATTGCACGGAGGTTAGAGCCCAGGCTTTGGAGAAAGGCAGGTAAATAAGATTGCTATAGGTTTGGGTCTGGGTTCTGCCACCTGTATCCTCTGTGACCTTGAGCCATTTACTTAATCGCCTATTTAATCTGTGAAATGGGGATAATACCACACACCCAGCATGGTTCAAGTTAATGTTAAGGTTACATGTTGAAATTAGATGAGAAACACACAGCTTGGCACATAGCAAACACTGGATAATGGGTGGTATTATTATATTATTCTTAGTAATTATCAATGGACTGGTTATCTGGCATGGTTATAAAAAGTGATACTCTGGTCAATAGAATGTATCTGGCCAATGTGTGTGTGTGTGTGTGTGTGTGTGTGTGTGTGTGTGTATATATATATATATATATATATCTGTTAAAAATAATATGTAGAGCCCTGGCCTGTGTGGCTCAGTTGGTTGGAGCGTCGTCCCATGGACGCAAAGGTCATGGGTTCAATTCCTGGTCAGGGCACATGCCCAGGTTGCAGGTTTAATCCCCAGTTAGATTGATGTTTCTATCTCTCTCTCCCTTTCTCTTTCTTTAAAAGCAACAAAAAAAAAGTCCTCGTGTGAGGATTAAAAAAAAGTAATATGTAGAATTAAACTATAGACTTTTTACCTATACAGAGAAGAAAACAACCAATTGCAGTACTGATTTTTAAGAAATTAGAACATAATAAAAATGCTTAAAGATGAAATCATATAGCTTATTCTATCTTTAATAATTTGGAAAGATCCTCTGGGCTCAAGATTATACTAATAAATATTAACCATTATTATTATATAATAAGTATGCAAACATACAGAGCAAGAGAGGTTTCCAGATGATAAAATATAATTTATTGTTTTATTACAGAATATTCCATGATGTATCTTTTTATTAAGAAGTCATCTGGATGACATATTTTTAAAAGATACTGAGATTAAAATGGGTACTCAATGAATGCTTATTAAATTAAAGGCCAAATTGAAAACCATAGATGCCAAACCTTCATGTATTCTCTCTGATTATGTCTCACAAGTCCCTAGCAGGTCAAAGAAGATATGTTTACTTTATGTTTGAAGCAACTGTGTGCTAGAAAGCTTAATTTGCCACTGTATACATTTAGTAAGTTGTGTAAAGTAACTAGTAATTAGTACATCAGCATTCCAATCTTGGCCTGACTTCAAAACCCATGTTGTTTTTAGTCACACTCTGCTGACTGCCAAATTTTACAATAAAAAATATGTAATTTTCAAACCAGTCAGGAACTCTGCTTATAAAATGTCTTACTCTCTCCACTGTCAATCTTATAACCTGGGGAGAGGGGAGATGTTTACAGAATAAATATGCAGAATGTTCTGTCTCTTGAATAAACAGATTTCAAAATCAAAAAATGGGAGGTAAAAAATACCACAGAACTCTGATCCGAGACAATCCCATTCAAAACCACAGCACCGTTTTTCCGGCTTATCCTGGTGGCTCATATAAATGGGTTGCGCCCCAGACCCGTGAGGACACCGGTTACAAGCAGAGCTTGGCAATTTGATGACTTACTCCTTTGAATGAAGCTGTGCAAAGGGCACACGCAAACTGTATGCATAAATCAAGAAAATTTCTCCAACCTTAATGAATCATGTCTTTTAGGAGGTAAGTCACAGTTAAAAGTTAGTTCATATGCCAATTAAGGTAGTTATAATCAAATAATTTGCCTCTGCTTGGAATAAAATTTAATCAATCCAGGATCATTTCCTTTCCATCTGTGAAAAAAAAATAGTAGTAACTTATTTATGTAATTATTACCAATAATTTTTTTAACAAAAAGTATTAGAATTCAAAGAGTAGGATAGAAATTCAGCATTGATAGGCAATTTAACATGGATTAATAACAGGCACTTCCATTGGTGTGGCTAATAAGAAATAGGTACTAAGCTTAACCCTTGAAATGTCACCTGAATAGCCATGCAGGATAATGCAAGGTAAAGACTTAAGAGTTTGCTAAGTCTCACAAAACACAGAGAATGAAGAAAGAGTTGATTTCATTGATTTTATCACCTCGATACCCCAACTTCTCAAAACAGTTGAGATTAGTTGCCTTAGTTATCTGCCTTAATTTTTCTGTTAAAACTAAACTGTTATCAAGAGTCAGAAGTGTAAATACAAATGGAAGCACAATGTGTGAAGGTAAAATAATGCACAATTAAGGCCCAGTTGAAAAAGCTCCCCCCCCGCAAAAAAGTCATCCAGGTGCCTTGCCTTATTCATGACACTGTGCCAGAAATCAATGACAGAAAAGAACCAGTGAGCCCTGGTTGGTGTGGCTCAGTTGGTTGGAGCATTGTCTGGTAAACCAAAAGGTAATAGGTTCGATTTCTGGTCGGGGCACATGGCTAGGTTGTGGGTTTGGTGCCCGGTTGGACATCAATGTTTCTCTCTCTCTCCTTCTCTCACTCTCCACCCCTTTCCCTCTTTATAAAATCAATTAAAAAAACAAATAAACAAACAAACAAACAAAAAGTGAGGAAATCTCAACCAAAGCCAAAGATTTCTCTGGAAGTCGGTTCTCTTTCTTGAGTGTAGCCATATCAGGCAACCCAATAAGGAACCATATTTTTCATCATGTTATAGTGCACAGGCATGCTCAAAGTTAAAATGAGTGTTTTAATAGAAACTGTATCATAACACTCCACCTCTGAACCTAACGAGGGCAATGAAGACATGATATACATAGGTTTCTAAGTAGTGTCAGAATTCAACAGTGTAGGAAGGGGTGATTAGATCTCAAGAAGCCTCCTTTACTGCCTGCTTAGGATTCACTTTTTTCCTTAATCTTCCTTTTAAAGTTATATAAGTACTAAAGAATGTTTGGAAGATAAAGAAAAGTCATTACCCATATCCCTGCCACCTTAAAATAAGATTACAAATATTATAAACTGTAATGTTCCCACCTAGACTTGTTTTTTCACGCATACAAAATCTTTTATTTTACATCAGGAGGAATATATAGGGTTAAGCAAAAGGTTTAGAGTTGTGATTACATGAAACACGGTTAATTCTTGTGTTATTATTAATTATTACATTATTCCCCATACAAACTATAATCCTACTTTGACCCACCCTGTATCATATGCACCTTGCTTTTTTCCACCTAAACTGTTTCTTGACATTGCTTTCGTAGTGGTATTTAGATCTGAGTTAGTCTTTTTAACTTATTTACCCTGTAGAATACCAAATCACCTGTTTGCAAATTTTATTTTCACAAACAATACCACAAGAAGCATTCTGGTACCCATATCTTTATGCAGCTACACAAGTATATTGGTGGGATCAGTTCCTAGAAGTAAATCTTCTTTAGCTGATGTTTTAAGTAGTTTAAGTCATAGTGTCTAGTGAATTTTTCAGCCTAAATATTTCACATTGAATACTGCACACAGCAAACATGTTCCATGTTTTATATAACCTCCAAGATTTAAATTTTTAGTGGTTTATTGTTTTTTGTTAAGGGGATATACTCAACCTTTCCTCTCATGTAAGGCAGTTCAACATTCTTAATTATTTTCTTCAATAAATAATGCGTGGTCTACCCTCACATACTGTATCATGCCTAGGTCCCCACTCTGGTCCTCCTATCACTGCATTCCTCTTTATATAAAGGCATCCCCACTCTATGCCCTGCCCAGATGGCTCAGTTGGTTGGAGCGTTGTCCAGTACACAAAAGGTTGAGGGTTCAATCCCTGGTCAAGAGAAATACCTAGGTTGTGGGTTTAATCCCTGGTCAGGGCACATACTGGAAGCAGCTGATCAATGTTCCCCTCTCACATTGATGTTTCTCTTTCCCTCTCTCTCTCTCCCTCTCTCTCTGTCTCTCCCTCACCCCTCCCTCCCCTTTCCTCTCTCTCTAAAATCAAAAAACATATCCTTGGGTTAGGATTGCATAAAGCAAAGGGCATCCCCACTGTAGAACATGCTCCAGGTCCCCATGACCCTGGAATTCCTTACCTAAATGACATTATATATGCTACGACATGGGTGGGCCTTGAAAATATCATGCTTAGTGAAATGTACACTCAATTGTTTGTGGGGTATTTTAAAATTTCTCAAACAGGTTATCATCTTCAAAAAATTTAAGCTTTTAATCTAACTCTAAGCATCTGGGTTTTCTATCTTGCTTCAGCAGTTCCCTCCCTCACTCCCACATTCCACCACGTCATAGAAATATTCCCCTCTAGCTTTATTCACTACATTTACATCTTTAGTCTATTCCCCATAAGTGTATCTGTACAAACATAGCAAAAGGATGCACATCAAATTGTTAGTACTGGATATCTAGCACCTTTATAGTATTTATATAACTGGATCCTTTCTATAACTGGATACAATCTATATGCATTATTTCATAAAGAAAGAAACAACAAATCATATTCTCTCCAGCTCTAAGGAAAACAAAACGAGAAAAAAAGCAGTAAATGTAAAACATTGCCATCTTCACTGCCAAGCCGAGAAGAGGAATAAAATAGAATAATTCATTTGGGAGTATTCAGAAGTACTCAGCAGAAACCAAACATCAACCCAGATTCTAAATAACCTGTCTTTATAAACTTTAGAACACAATTTTAAAAAATTTTTTTTCCTTAAATGGTTTCTCCAAATGGAAGAGTAAATAAATTTGTATTCCATCAGGATAAAATGAACCTGTGGTTCATCTGAGGATCAAGCTTGGGCTAATTAGTAAAAGAGACCAGATCAGAGGGTGATAACCAGCCCAAGGGGGAAACAGCAGCACATGGTTAAGCAAGCAGATGGCCACTTGCAATTTAATGAACAAATACTTTTTGATTTGGATGAATGGACCAACTAGGTAAGGGAGGTCTATAGCCGAAGCCCTTCCCTTGAGAGCCCTGGATGACTGGACTGCAGGGATTTGTTCAGGTCATAGCCCTTTTCCTCCCAGAAGTGGCTTCCATAATTCACAAAAAGGCTAATGTTTATATCAAGTAAGCGCAGGCCAGGTCCCACACGCCTTCAAGGCTGTATGCTAACTAACTCTTTACGTCTAGCCTCAAATAAACAGACTAGAAGAGGAAAAGCACTTTCTTTTTCCTCCAAAAATCCCATTTAAAAAGCAAAAAAGATTGGCAGGAACCAAACCTTACTGAAATCATTGTTTTATGTATACCTTAAGCCAACGTTAGTGAAAGTTTGTTGACAGCCCTTAGAAAGTAGAATCAGGCCTCAGGACAGGGCCCAAGGGCGGAAATGGTAAACTCAGTCAAGAGGAACAGGAAGGAGCCAAAAGCATGCTTCTGCCTATTTCTCAATTTTGCTTGGAATGAGGAACTCGTTTACCACTCATGATGGGTTCTAAGGGATCTTCCCTAGTATGAATTGTCCATCCAAATCAAAAAGTGTCTGAGTGTTAAATTGCAAGTGGCCATCAGGCAAAACAGAAAGATGTCCCAACAAAACCATAGACATTTCTGACAAGGTCTAAGTAGAATGTATACATCTAAGTATTTTCTTTTTCATGTAAACATCTATAAAAACAAGATAAAGAAACAGATGTTGGCCAGCTTTGAATTTTTCAAGGAGTTGCAGCTCAAAAAATAAATTTTTAAAAAACTGGTGGATTTTAACATCAGTTTGAAATCCCTGCCATTATCTCTTGGGTTTTGTCTTTATGCTACCCTTTCTAGCTAAAAAAAAAAAAAAATATATATATATATATATATATATATATATAATTTATTTATTTATTTATTTCACTGTACTAATCTGCTTACAAACCAGAGTTTTCTGATTACACTTTCTCCCAAATTCAGTACCCTCTTCATTAGCAGAAAGTTACCTTGCATTAAATTGAAGGTTTATGGAGGGGGGTGGAAAGGGTAAAGAGGGGATAAATGGTGATGGAAGGAGACTTGACTTGGGGTGGTGAACACACAACACAATGCACAGATGATGTGTTGTGGAATTGTACACCTGAAGCCTGTATAATTTTGTTAACTAGTGTCACCTCAATTAATTCAATAAAAATGAAAAAAAAGAAAATTTAAAACTTAAATAATTTTCCCCCAAATAACTTCACAAATATGTCAAACAGGAAAAGGAAGTTGGAGTTAGGAATTGGAGGCTATAAGAATTTTTTTGTTTCTAAAGGATTGGCTGTGACTGCCAACAATTTCGTGGTTTTAGCTGCTTTCAAAAGGAGGAATGTGATAATAGCTCCTGGGTGAAATAATTTTGGCTGGACTTGATTAAATCTAAGTTTAAAACTTGGAGAGAACAGCTTGGACTGCATTTTTTTTTTTAAACAGCTATGCATTTTATCTTACTGTGGCCTTGCCAGATCCAGGGCCTTTGCAGAGTCTGGCACTAGATTAGACACTAACAAAGCAAGCTATACTGCCCTGGGTAATATGAGTTATGTAACTCCAATCAACACTAATGAGTGTGTGTCTCACTAAAACCTTGCAGGTGTAATTTTGGAAAGAAGTCCTAAATGATTCTAAGGTTCCTTTCACAAAGGGCTATTTCATTAAGCTCCCAGAAAGCAATCAGTCCAAAAAAGAATGGATGATAAACACTGGACATGTTCAGCTGGCATTTTTATTTACTGTCATTTTCTTTTGGTAAATAAAGCATTTTACACTCTATAGAAATGTATCTAGATTTTGCATCCAATAGTTTAAGCTGTGTTCTTGACACCATAATTTGATGACTTCAGGACGTATGATTTTAATACCACTGATGTAACTCTAGAATCCTTGAAAAAACAATCAACTATATGTTAGTGAACTTCTGTAGCCTCCATTTTCCAAATGTCAGAACAAATAACACTGGTCCATGGGTTTCTGGTTCTAGGACAAGACGGCATAACCTCTGCCTGTTCCCCTGCTGAGCGCAGCTAAATTTGTTGAACATTATACATGAAACACACATAAGACAACTCTGGGTGTTATTCAAGTGCTGAGAGAAACAAAAAAAAATTCCATCTCCACTGTAAATATCCGTCAAGAATGAAGGAGAAATCAGACACTCCAGATGAAAGAAAGATAAGAATTTGTTACCAGCAGACCTGCCCTAAAAGAATGGCTAAAAAAAGTTCTTAAATCAGAAAGGAAATGATAAAAAAGGAATCTTGAAACATCAGAAAGAACAAAAAGAGTAAAAATTTAGGTAAATACAACAAACTGTGCTTGATGGTCAAAGTAAAAAAAGTAACGACTTTATTTGATGTGATTCTCAATGTATGCAGAAGAAATATTTAAGACAATTACATTATAAATCAGAGCAAGGGAGTAAAGGGACCCAAAAAGAGGTGTGATTTCTATACTTTATTCAAACTGGTCAATGTCAGACCAATATATTTATTGACTTTAGAGAGAGAGGAGGGGAGGGGAGGGAGAGAAAGGAACAAAGATGTAAGACAGAAACATCATTTGGTTACCTCCTATATGTGTCCTGACCAGGAATAAAACCTGCAACCTTTTTTGGTGTACAGGAGGGTGCTCCAGCCAACCAAGCCACCTGGCCAGGGTTCAGGTCCTCTTTTTATCTTTAATTCACATCAGCTAGTTCACACCCAAATTGTACAGCTATTATCTGGGAGCCTGCATGGCTAATAAAATGTTTTCAGCATCTCTCTGACACATCTAAGAAGACATTGGCCTGCAGGATGAACACAAAAGTACTAGGCACTGAGCATATCAAGGTGCCAGCATGGCAGCTCTACCATCTGACCTTATTCATGCCTTACCTTGAGAATCAAAATATGCCTCCCAAAGCACAGGATGTTTACAACCCTGTATTATTCATTGAACAAAAGCCATATTACTGTTTAATAAATCAAAAGCCAATTAGGAAAACTAACACATGGACAGCCAGACAGACCCAGAGGAGCAGGGTATGAAGCCAAGAAACAAATCAATTACATATGGGTATTTTGCATACGAAAACAATATTATCTGAAATTAGTTGGTAAAAGATGGAATATTCAATAAATTGTGCTGTAACAACTCAATAGCAACCTGGAACAAATGAATGAAAGACCCACGCTCTTCAAATTGTAAATGAATCAAAGACTTAGATGTGAAAATAAAGCAATAAATGTACTAGAAGAAAATAAAAATTTCTTTTATAACTTTGAAGTAAGGAAGGCTTTTCCAACCATGATACAAAATAAATCACAGAAGAAACAACTGACAAAATCACATAAAAATTGAAAACCTCTGCATGGAAAAATAAACAAACAACAACAAAAAAACTCACACCAAAAAAGAATTAATGAGGAAAACATATTCACAGAAAACAAAAAAAAATCAATATCCTATTTTTAAATATATATGGTTAATAATGGTTGCATTGTTAATAGCAACAAAAGTTTGAAAACAACCTAAATGTATACCAGTATGAGGCTGATTATTGAATATTATGATTTAATCAATTTTACATGATAGAATATTATGCAAAGAAAGCTCTTTAATAATATGGAAAGATATCTAGGTATGACATTAGTTTTTTTAAGTGAAAACAGTATATAGTATGCTACTCTTTGAGTACAGGGGATAAAAAATGAAAACATTTGATTTGCTTATATATGCACAAGGAAATTCTGGAATAATACATAATAAACCACTTATACTGGTTATACAGAGGGTGAGCAGTGGGTAGAAGTTAGCAAATAACAAAAACTTTTCATTTTATACCTATTTTTTGAATATTTCAAAAATTTATCTGTTAAAAGGAAGACCATGTGCAAACATGGGAAGAAGACAGCCATGTACAAGCCAAGGAGAGAGTCCACAGAAGGAACAAAACTTGCTGGCACCTTGGTCTTGGACTTCCAGCCTCCAGAACCATGAGACAATAAATTTCTGTTGTTGAAACCAAAAAATAAAAATCACCTGTTTAAAAAGCTGAGTTAAAAACAACTTTTAAGGAGATTAGTAAAAGATTATTTTATTCATTTTAACCTCTATTAAAAGGCATCCCAAGCAATTTTTTTAGCCTGAAAATATTCCAGTAAACACCTCCTAATCAGAGCCCGGGAGCTTTAAGATTCTACAAAGAGCCCCTGGGTCAAAATGCTGAAAGTTGACTTCCCATTCAACAGTCTAAGAAATTAGTGAAAATTTACTTTAAGATAGGAACAATGATCAAATATTTTAGCAAATTTTAAAGAATCTTATGAAATTCTGAGATCTAGAAGTGCCACACTATTTTAAAGGGACATAAAATATAAGAAAATGGTAACAATCAAAGTTGGCAATTGGCAGGGAAGGGAAAAGGGCTATTGCAGTAAGGGGACTCACAGAAAATACCAAAGATCTACAGCTATTAATACAACAATCTAACACTTGAGAGAAATATTCCAACAGTTCATTGCCTGTGTGTATATGTACTGTGTGTGTGTGCTGTGTGTGTTTATTTATCCAACTTACATATTTGCTCATTTATTTTATTCATTCATTTATTCCAGCCTGGGAACTTTCTCTTTCATCTTAAGGAAAATAAATTTAAAATTAGAAGGGAATTATATTCTCAAAATTCACAGACCTAAAAAAATAAAAACCAATTTTATGTTGTTTTTTTATTTATTTAAGGTATATTTTATTGATTATGCTATTACAGTTGTCCCATTTTTTTCTCCCCTTTATTCCCCTCTGCCCTGCACCCACCCTTCCTACCCGCATCCCCCCACGTCGTTCATGTCCATGGCTGGTACATAAGTTCTTTGGCTTCTCCATTTCCTATACTGTTCTTAACCTGTCTATTTTGTACCTATCATTTATGCTTCTTATTGCCTGTACCTTTTCCCCCATTCTTCCCCCTCCCCCTCACCGCTGATAACCCTCCACATGATCTCCATTTCTATGATTCTGTTCCTGTTCTACTTGTTTGCTTAGTTTGTTTTTGTTTTTAGGTTCAGTTGTTGATAGTTGTGAATTTGTTGTCATTTTACTGTTCATAATTTTGATCTTCTTTTTCTTAGATAAGTCCCTTTAACATTTCATATAATAAGGGCTTGGTGATGATGAACTCCTTTAACTTTACCTTGTCTGGGAAGCACTTTATCTGCCCTTCCAGTCTAAATGATAGCTTTGCTGGATAGAGTAATCCTGGATGTAGGTCCTTGCCTTTAATGACTTTGAACACTTCTTTCCAGACCCTTCTTGCCTCTAAGGTTCCTTTTGAGAAATCGGCTGATAGGCTTATGGGAACTCCTTTGTAGGTAACTGTCTCCTTTTCTCTTGCTGCTTTTAAGATTCTCTCCTTACCTTTCATCTTGGGTAATGTGATTATGATGTGCCTTGGTGCGTACTTCCTTGGGTTCAACTTCTTTGGGACTCTCTGAGCTTCCTGGACTTCCTAAAAGTCTGTTTCCTTTGCCAGATTGGGGAAGTTCTCTTTCATTATTTGTTCAAATATGTTTTGAATTTCTTGCTCTTCCTCTCCTCCTTCTGGCACTCCTATGGTTCAGATGTTGGAACATTTCGAGTTGTCCTGGGGGTTCCTAAGCCTCTCCTTATTTTTTTGAATTCTTGTTTCTTCATTCTGTTCTGGTTGAATGTTTATTTCTTCTTTCTGCTCCAAATCATTGATTTGAGTCCCGGTTTCCTTCCCTTCACTGTTGGTTCCCTGTGTATTTTTCTTTGTTTCACTTTGCATAGCCTTCACTTTTTCCTCTATTTTGCAACTATACTCAACCACTTCTGAGAGCATCCAGATTACCAGTTTTTTGAACTCTGCATCTGATAGGTTAGTTGTTTTTCTGGAGTTTTAATCTGTTCTTTCATTTGGGCCATATTTGTGTCTGTGCTCCTGATACCTCCTAAGGAGAGGAGCCTTAGGTACTCACCAGGGTGGGGCAACCCGCATCACTGCATTGTGGTGCTCTATGTGGGTTGGGATCAGAGAGGGAACAGTGCTGCTTACTCAGCTCTCGGTTGGCTTTCAGTCACTTCTCCCAATACCCACAAGCAAATTGATCCCTTCTGGAGTTGATTCACAGGTAGGTAGATTTGTGTATGTTCTAGGACCCTGAGGGCTCCTCTAATGAGCTCTCCTATGAGGCTGGGAGTTTCTCCCACCACCAAAACACCCACAGGTTTTTACAGCCAGAGGTTTTGAGGCTTTGTTTTCCTGAACTGGAACCCTGGGTTGCACAGTCTATCTCACTCCCCTGTTGTTCCTCCCGGTTTATCCGCACACAAATGTGGGACCACCAGCCACCACCTCACCCACCTGGTCCTCCAGCAGCAGCCTTATCACATGTCCTTTCCACCCTGTCTGCCCATCTCCGCGCCTCCTACCAGTCTGGATGAATGTTTCTTCTTTAACTCCTTGGTTGTTGGACTTCCATACAGTTCGATTTTCTGGCAGTTCTGGTTGTTTTTATTTTTAAATTTGTTGTCCTCCTTTTGGTTGTGCAATGAGACAAAGTGTATCTACCTGTGCATCCCTCTTGGCCAGAAGACTGAAAATCAGTTTAAAAAGCAGTTCTTTACAGAACGTTAACCTAAATAGTAAGATGGGGGAAACATGTTTACAGCATTGGTGATTGTGAAAATCGAAAGTAATCATTTCTAAGCCACTGAATATTAAACCCAGAAAAATTATAAATACGTACACTTTCATAGACTTATCATATCTGTCCAAGCTTTAGTTATAAATTATTTATATCTTAACTACAGAAACACTATACAATTTTTCTAAATTTAAGTGTTTTTCCTTGGGAGAAAGAAAAAGGAGGAAAATTTATAATGAATAATATACACTCTAGATAGAAATCTGATGATATAAAACTGGAGATGAAGTATTTGTTATGGGAAACAAATTTTATCCTCCTTTTGTCTGCTGTAAACTGGTATACCTGTTAAATAATATTTATGTTGATATGTGTTGTCTTTTATTTTCCATAATCCAAGTTGGGGTTTGAAGTTTCTCCTCCATGTTCCCAAGGCACTCTGAATACAGTACCTTATTTTGTTGTTCTGCAATTCTATTGATGTCTCTGCCTCGCCTTCTACAATATACGGGTTTCCAGGGGACAGGAGACCCTGTGTGTTTTACTCAGTGCAGTAGTCACAGAATCTAGCAGAGTGCTTGGCTCAGTGGTGCTTAACAAGCATTGTTCGTTTAATTAAATATAAAAATAACTAGGTGTTATACCACACATTTTATAAATTAATGACATTTTAAATATTCAACTTTTTCATTTAGGTCAAAGTTATTTAATTTTCATGTATACTATCAGTTTTTAAAAGTAATGACAAATTTACAACACTGAATAAGCATAAGAGAAATTGAACCTTGAGAGTTTCACTGTAAAATTTTCCAAAGTTAATTTTCTTTCTATTTACACAACTCAAGTAATAACATCTTTTTACAGCATCTTTGTCTTCTTGTAACTCTGTGGAAAAGTATTCCAGACTACTTGGTTGTTTAGCCTGTTATATGATTTTTCTTTATAACTCAAATATTTAATGAGTGCATTAGATATTAAAAACCCAAACTTTGTGCTCAGAAAGTGTTAAATGTTAGTGGGAATGAGAAATTATACTGCAGGCTCCAATGGGATCCTTCTGCAGTTGCCCTGCTTTATCTGGCCAACAGGTGGCAGCAGGCTCCAGGGAAATATGTCAATAACCCTATAACTGCCCCTATGAGAGAACAAAGAACTGCTGAGGTGTGGAATACAGGTAAACAAAAATCTGTGTAATCTATTGCTTCTGGCCAAACAGTATTTCCAAGCATTATAGGTAATTGTATGGTTTCAACAATTTTACAACTAGACCCAGTGTCACCCTGTTACTATTATCACCTGCTTGCTCATTCCCAAGGATAACACAACATGAACTCGCACGGTTCTTGCCAAGCCAGAAGAGAGAGGAAAGGAACAATGGGACATTAAGAAAGAAATTGAAAAATGCTTGAGTGATCAGGAACATCTCTCATATGCGCATTTGATGATCTTTTAATATAATAAACATGATAAATATATATTTTTATTGTTTATAATACTAATGCTTTATATATAACTATATTAACATAGATGCTAAAAATAATACAATCTAATTACAAAAACTGGTGATTTTAAAGATGATTAATTTACTCATTCTTTGTACAAATGAATGCTTCAATAAAAATAGAAGAATGTATCCCATGGTATGTGTACTTCTGTTTAGAGTGACATTCAACATCTTGACATTTTACTACACCTGCAGGTTGTTACTAGCATGTAATCCTTTCACAGGCTAATAAAATTATGGTAAAATGGTGTGCAAGTTAGAGTTAAAAAATAATTACTTTGAGTTTATTTTGTTTGGTTAGATTCAGTCATTAGCAGAATGCATCTGCTTGTGTGTTTTTCTAATTTTATTTTATTCTGCTATGTTGCCATACTTACCTACACAAACTGTTAATTAATGGTATCTTTGATTTTAAAAATTTATGAGGTTCTGACATGCTATTTACAGGGTTATTATTCGTAACTCCAATTTCCATGCAGTTTCCTAGTAGACTGAGAAATCAGTTGCTATTTAAACATAAAATTAAACTGCTTATACATGTTTAACAAGTAATGGATGTAAGACTTACTTAAAATTATACAGGGGAGTAGCCACTAAGCTTAGAAACATGTAGAGCATGAGTCCAATAATGAACTTGAATTTCAAATGAAACTCAGAATTTGTAGCATACCACCTTCTCGTGCACCGTCCCTGCTAGGACTCACTGTTGTCTCTGGTAACACAGCACTGGAAAAAGTAGAATCACAGTATCACTCAGTTCTACTGTATAATTCACTGAGTCGGCGAGTAATGGGACCAACTGTGAGATCTTTCCCTACCCCAGTTGTATGCAAGCGGTCTAGACACTTGCTAAATGTCAGCGTGAAGATGGTGATGATGACATTGGTTTGGTTTGGTTTGCTAAGACATGGCACAAAGGAAATTTATCAGATACAGAACCGTATTTGGTAACTATGTTTTAAGGATAATTTCTAAAAATAAGTACTTTTAATTTTAAAGAGAAATGAATAGTATGATCAAAGTACTTTGCTGGGTTCAAGGAATACTAACATGAATAAGTCAAGAGATGGAAATCATAACAGAGTCCTTCCCTGAGGGGTAAGGAAGATTTTACCAGGAAGATAATGTATAAACTGGCCTTGAGGGATGCTGAGGATTTCAGCCAAAGTAAGAAGACCATTAAAGACAATAGTCAGAGCAAAGATAAGGAAGTCGAACAGAATATGATGAGAGAAATGGTGCCTCAGCTTTGGTGCCCAGGTACATGGGGGGATTGGCTGTTGGGTCAGAAGGAAAAGATACTGAATGGCGCTATAAGGGTGTGCACCTTATGTTCTGAGGATGCAGCAAAGCAGCAAAGATTTAGAGACGATTACATAATCAGGTTCACGTTAAGTGTCCAGCAGCAATCTGAAAAATACATAGAAGAAAGAAGCATAGGAGGCAAGGAGATCATTTAAAAAGCTATTACATGGAAGACAAATAGTCCTGAATTGAAAACGACAGGACAAACCTGAGCTATTTCAGATGATGATTCCAAAGGATCACTGTTTTAAAGGACCAATTCCTGGTGTCTTAGAATGGCCCTAAAATTTCTGCTTAGTCATGACAGTGTGAGGCAAAAAAATACATAAATAAAAAGAAGTCAATAAAGTAAAACAATCATTCATTATAATAATTCCATAATAATAATTCATTCTGAATAAAATTAAAATGGAGCCAGGTAGTCAACTTGGATTTAGTTGTGTAAATGTTGAAGCATTGGTGGACTATCCAGGTTAGGTGTTTACACAAGTTGCACATTAAGACTCGGGCTTGGTAGCCTTGGTCGATGTGGCTCAGTGGGGTGGGCATCATCCCACAGACTGAGAGGTCACTGGTTGGATTCCCATTCAGGGCACATGCCTAGGTTGCAGGTTCAGTCCCCAGTCAGCAGCAGGTAGCAGATCAATGTTTCTCGTTTCTCACACTGATGTTTGTTTCCCTCTCCTTCTCCCTTCCTTCCCCTCTTCTCTCCCTAAAAGCAATGAAAGAAAGGCTCCAGATGAGGATAAAAAAAAAAAAGACCTGGGCTTAGTAGATGTAATGTTGTGCTAATAAAATATATAGCCCTGGTTGGTGTAGCTCAGTGGATTGAGCACTGGCCTACGAACCAAAGGGTCGCTGGTTCAATTCCTAGTCAGGGCACATGCCTGGGTTGTGGGTCAGGTTCCCCAGTGTAGGGTTTGCAGGAGGCAACTACATGTTTTTCTCTCTCTCTTTCTCCCTCCCTTCCCCTCTCTCTAAAAATAAATAAATAAAATCTTTTTAAAGAAAAAGAAATATATATTTGGCCTTCATCCTTGGCTCCTAACACAGGCTGAGCTCTTAACCTGTGGAGCCTGAGCCTACTCTGGGTAGTTAATGTCAGAACTGAATTAAATAGTAGGACATCCTGTTGGCATCTGCAGAGGACTGGAGAAGTGCTTGCTGGGGAAAACTCACATATTTGATGTCAAAAGTGTTATGAGTAGGAAATAATTTCCCTTCTAGTAAACAAGGCAGGTGTGGAAATGTGAATCTAGGCGTCATTTATGTATGAGTAGCAGAGTGAAATCACTCCCTGAGGGAAGGCGCATCCATGGAGGAGAGGAGAGTGGCAAAGACGAGCTCAGCAAAAGCCTGCATAAGGAGGCAGGTGGTAAAAGGGGGTTAGCTGGGCAAGGCATAACGGGGTGGTAGAGAAAAAATAGCATCCTAGAAACGAAATTTTTAAAGAGTGGATAGACTGTCAACAGGGACAAATGCTAGAGTTCATGAAAGATAAGGATTGAGAAGAGGCCTTGGGCTTTGGCAACAAGGTCACTATCTTCAGCTTCAGTGGAACGGTAAGAAGAAACTGGATTGGGTCAGGCTGAATGGGAAGCAGGGACTATGTATCCTGCTCTCCATACTTCAATAATTTCCAAAAATTGTACTTTAGTATAAAAGTAAATTATATTGCCCTGGCCGGGTGTGCAGTTGGTTAGAGTGTCATCCTGATACACCAAGGTAATGAGTTCGATCCCTGGTCAGGGCACATACAAGAAGCAACCAATGAATGTACAAATGGGTGGAACAACAAATCAATGTCTGTCTCACTGTCTCTCTTTCACTCTCTCCCTACCCTCTCTAAAAATCAATTTTTTTAAAAGAAGCATGTTATAGCTTAAAATATTTTTCAGTACACTTTCAACAGGGATAGTAATGTGTAGCACATTTAGAATGTGCAAAAATGTAGAAACTTTAGCTCTGAAAGAGGCAAGCATCAGCTGTCTAAAATGTCACTATAAAGAACACCTCCTTTCCCCAATAGCATTGTTAAAAATATAGTTTTGTTTTCAATGTCTTTTTATACTGTACTTAAAGCACAACCACAAAAAGCAGAGAGTACAATAAACCACTACAGCCAGTGTAAAATAAATCCAGAATCTCTAAATCAAAGGTTAAAAACGGAAAACTCAAGAGATCCAAAGAAAACAATATTTTATATTTAATATCTATTTTTTCAGAATGAAATTAAATGGCATTCATATGTTCATCTTAATCGTAGTGCTCTTTATTTCATTTACTAAAAACAACACAAAAACACAAAATAAATAGAGTTGCCTAGAAGTAGATAGGACGCTAGTTATGTTAAATTGAACTCTAATTCAAACCACTGTCAAATACTTTTTGGTATCCCCTGACAAGAGAGCAACAAAACCATTTCAAAGGTAATATGTCCTCTTACATGTCAACAAAGTGAAGCCATCAACAATGTGAAAATACTCCTGTGTTTGAGCCTATCTTCCTGGAGGAAGAGAAAACTAAAATTCAGCTGCCATAACTTCCCTTTCAAAGGGCGATTCTGGTGGGATTTGTCAAAACAACCTATTAGGCTTGACGACTAGCCAATCAGACATAAATATAAAAACCCAACACCCCGCGAAACAACCTGGTCGTATTTACCTCCCTGTGGTCGAGTGGCTCAATTTCCCATTCACAGGTAAAACACTTGTACGTCATCAGCAGCGCGAGCCCAGCAACCCCCCTGCTGCTCTTCCAATCTAAACTATCTCACTGAGCGTCAACATCAAGCCTCTGGGTAACAGGATTTCCCTCCTCAACATGACAGTTATGGCTTATCGTTTCTGCTTTTCTTTTTCTTTAATGAATTCCTAACACTTTTATGACAAAGGAAAAAAGCTTTGTTTGTTTGTTTGTTTGTTTGTTTGTTTAAACAGTTCATTCGAGTCACTCAGCGAGGCCCCCATTGGGATCTTAGAGTAGGAATCCCAGTAGATTACAAGGTCTATAAGCACAAAAATGAGATTTTTGTTGGTTTTGGACTCTGCTGAATGTCCAGCACCTAAAACCGTCCCTGGTACATGGGGGCATCTGGACATAATTGTTTGAAGAATGAATCCAAATACATAGGTCAGACTCAGAAGTCTACACTTCGTTTACCACATCCCAGTTTCCCAAACTAATTTGATAAGAATCACTTCAGGTATTTGTCAAAAATATTAGTTCCTAGAATTCTTCCTAGGTCTTCTGATTAAAGACAAAGAAATGTGTGTTTTTAACAAAGACCCTAAATAATTCTTACAAATCCAGATCTGTGGAAATGTCCCTTCTCCCAATCTCCACACTCTCAACAACTCAATCACTGCTCCCCGGCGCCACCAATGCACCTTCCTTGAGCCCTGTTCTAAATGGGTTAATTCACCTGATGCTCATAACAGCCTTACAACTATCCTCATTTTTTCAAAAAAGGAGACTAAGGCATAGCAAATTTAAGAAATATGCACAAGGTTACAGAGCTAATAATTGCAAGGTCAGGGAACTGAACCCAGTCTTGCTGCAGAACCTGAACTTATAATGAATGTATTACTTTGTCCATTCCCACTTGTCCCATTTGTCCCCTAAGTGCTGGCCCGAAATGTTCCCTTTGGGTACTATTTCCACTCCTGGTAATGAAATTCAGCTTGCAGTCTCTAGATATATAATCACAAATTTCAAAGTGGTTGATTATATAAATAAAGGAAGTGCCACCAATAGATATTCAATTGAATCTTTAATATAACCAAAAGAATTAGCCATTTATAAAGAATGTGCTATTACCTGTAGAATAATCCCAGTCATAAGAATGTAATATAATAAGTTTTTAAAAGCAAGAAAAATTCAGAAAAGGTAAGCAAATTAAGTTGTACCTCCTGAAAAATAGTTAAAATAAAAGTATACAGTATTTGACATTCAAGAGGCCCGAAGATAACATTGAGCAGTATATAAATTAGTCATTTACCACCATGCTGCATAACAAGATTGAAAGAAATTATTTTCTTATTAGACACTGTCTAACAGAATGAGTTTTCAATAAATTAACTTCTGTGTAAAAAATTCAGTTGAAATCTAAATCTTCTAGGTTGCTACAACAAAAGAATGTAGGTAAATAATACCAGCTCAAGACAACCACCTTAGATTTTTAAACATGCCCAGTTTACGACAAATAATATAACACAAATAATATTACCACAAATAAGATAAAACGAAATGAGGTGAGTGTCTTCCAACACTAAAGTCCTCCAGCTCTTTTTAAAAAGCTTTCTCTCCAGGCTCTCATGCTTCCCACCCACAAAAACCATTAGAAAACATTTCACTCAGTGTGTTTAGCCCAGGTGTTCTGTTCATTAGCCATATGCCATGCATTAAGAAAGGCATTGCCTTTCCCCTAATCTTAGAACGAATCTTTGTTGAATCATACCTCAGGCAGAATCGAATCTTAATGAACTAGTTTTCTGAAATGGCTGACAGGATTAAGAGCTAGGATGGGCTCTGTCATTGTGCTTAACCTGAAAAGAGAGGCAAAAAGTAAAACAGGAAGAGCCTACCTGTAGTTTTAACTCTGTTCTAGGCCTGATAAATGTAAAAGTGCAATTTCGTGAGCAACCTCATGAGCTTTGACACTGAAGCAAAGAGAAACAACTTCTTAGTAAATAGGCCTTTGTTTACTGTCTTGGATACTACAAATAAGAATTATCTCATTCTATTACTACATCTATTATCTGTCTCTAAAAAATACAAAGCTAAATTGGTGACATCATGGTAACAGTAATGGAATATAACAGTGTAATAGCTATTCTTGATAATCTTTTAATTGATGATCTGCATCTTGAAATCACTGGGCCATGTTAATAGCCTTAGGTTTTTCTTTTCTTTCTTTCTTTCTTTTTTTTTTTTTTTTATTTTTACCAAACACCTCCACCACTAGGCACTTGGAAATTTTATCCATAAACCCTCCAACCACAAGCCTCAACTGTGTGCTTTGCTTCCTGCTCAGTAGGGGATACGGGGTGTCCCTACCTACCTACATCCTAGCACTGTAATGGTAAAGGTTTAGTCCCAGTTCCTCTCTCTCTCTCTCTCTCTCTCCCCCCCCTTCTCCATGAGTGACTCCATGTGACCCTGTGTGGCATATGGTGCCTCCCACCCTCTGGGGAACTTCTTTCAAATGCAGTTGTCTCTGTGTTTGTCATCTTTCTATACCAATTAAAATAAATCCTAGGTTAAAATAAATACTCTCAGCATATTATTCAAAAATTTTATTGGGTTAGCCAAAAAGTCCGTTATGTTTTTTTCCATACAATGGCTCTAGTAGTGCTTAGTTGTCTTTAACTTCATTCGAAACAATTTTGTTAGATTGTGTTGTGACAACTGTTATATCAGCATTTTTTTAATTCATCAAAATTGGTGAATTTTTGTGCAGCCATTTTAATATTGAAGATGGAAGAAAATACACATTTTCAGCAAATTATGTGTTATTATTTCAAGAAAGGTAAAAACGCAACTGAAATGCAAAAAAAAAAAAGATTTGTGCAGTGTACGGAGAAGGTGCTATAAGTGATCAAACGCGTCAGGAAATGTTTGCAAAGTTTTTTGGTACTATTGGCATTTTGGCAAATAATTCTTTGCCGTGGAGCTGTCTTATGCATTGGAATACGTTTAGCAGCACCCCTGGCCTCTGCCCACTACAAGACAATAGTGGAAGATAGCCAACACACTCAAAATATCCAATAAAATTATTGATGAAAATGAAAAACGTGTCTTTTATTTTATGGAAAAATACTAAACAGACTTTTTGGCCAACCCAATATTTTGAAATACTTCACTTCTTTGAATCCCTCAAATACTTAAAATCACTAGTTTTACCACTGCTAAAAGATAAACTGAGGTACATGAAAATTTTGAAGTGTTTATTTGAGCAAACATCTATGGGAACCAGGCAGCACCAAACTGAAAATGCCTGCAGGCACTCCACCAGCAGAAGCTAAAGGAAAGGAAGGCTTTACAGAGCAGAGCAAGGAAAACCGTTGCTTGGCTTTAGCTTAAGTGGTTGCCGTGTTTGAGAAAGCATGGTTGGCAATTTGTGATTAGTTGTTCTTAAGTTTCGATTTCTTAACCTGAGGCATTCATTTACTAGTATCATCTCTGGCTTAGGTTTGGTTTGCGATGTAGATGGCAAGGTATCCGAGCTACCTTTTTAAATTACTTTAACAGCACCAGTGCTCTCTTTCTCTCTCTCTCTCGTGTGTGTGTGTGTGTGTACAAAAGGCGTGTGTATAGTCCAAAATGACTAAAATATCATGTAAGCAGAAATTCTTGGTCCAGGTTCTTAAAAGGTAGTCATTCCCAGTTGCTATGCTACTGGGAATTTAAACCAAGTCCTACAAATTAACTCTAAATCTTCAGTCTCTTGCAACTAAGTGGTTTATCTCTTAAATATAGTATGTAACACCTTATAAGGAATGATAGGAATTTGAGCTTGTCCTAGTGTGTCACTTTCTTACCTGCATAAGTAAGAAATGAGATTATCTATTGAGGTAAATGCTACTATTACACAGTCAACATTCATCCATCTATCCTTTTTCTCTCCTTAACATTTCTTCCTTTTTAACATAACCCTATGCTGGGAAAATTTCCTAAATGTACTAAAACCAACTTCTATAAGGCCAACAGACTATAGGGCTCAGCGGACTCCGAAGAGAGACGGACAGCTCTAGAATTAAAGGTCATTAGGAGAACTCACAGAAGCAGAGACCCATGTGGTCTCAAGACAGTAAATTTTCACATCCAAAAGAGGATGCGGAGGCTTTATATAGCCTCCAAGAATACAGGTGACTGGTAACGAAGTATCACACACTCATTAAGCAGGTGATTTGTAGCCAAGTAGCACATGCTTATTAAGCAGGTGGCGGTTAGACAAATTGTCTGCGCTTGTCAAGCACTGTGTATTCAAAGCAGTGAACAACATTAACTGGTCTACTTTTCTACGTAAGACCATTCTTTTCAGGCGATACGGGCCCCCTCCTCCCAGGGTGAACTAGTAATTACTGAGAGCAACTTGCTTCTTAAGATGGCATCAGTCAGGTCAAACACTAGAAACCAATCTTCCTAACACCCTTATTTGGTTCGCCTTCCCCAGATCGTCAGTGTCCTTCAGGAGAGGCTGGCCTCTCCTCAGTTCTGGGACATGGTCCTCAACTGGCACTCATCCATTAAGGAGGCCTCACCCTCCACCGCTGCCCCCACCCGCTATCGGTGAGAGGCGTAGGCGGTCGGAGTAGTTTAACCTAATATGAGGGGAAATCTGCTGAGCTAAGAGGTTTTCCTTGGTTGTAAAAAGGGGCAGAAGATAAAGGTGCTCCCTTTTTCTGCTCCTGGATATCACCTGTAATCTGAACAGAGACAACTGTTTTAGGACCATAAGAGAGGCAAAAATAGGGAAGGATCTGGTTCCTGGACAATATCATCCAGCCGTGGTAATTAACCAGCCCTGGGAATGGCCTTACCTTCATACACCTAGCTATGTGGGATAATTAAAAGCTTGAATAGGGACACTTGGTAAGGTTTTCTACTCCCTCAGCTGAAAGTATCTCTTCTCTCTGAAGAGTTCCACTCCTAAGTAGCAGGCTTCTCAATATAACAAAAGGTATAGTAGACTGGAGGCAAAGATAGCTGCGAATTTTTTTTCCTCTGCTCAGCTTGCTCCTTCTATTAAAAAGTGGAGTCTATTTCCCTTTCCCATGAATCTACTCGTTCTGCCAGTAGAATCCAGAAAAGTAGTACAATGCCAGTTCCAGACCTAGGCCTTAAGAGAGCTAGTATCTTCCTACCCCTCCTCCTTCAGTCTCTTGGGAGCTGACTACCATGTAAGAAAGCTTAGGCTAAATTCCTGAATGATGAGAGGCCTTTTGGAGAAGAATCAGGTACCTCCAGATGAAAGGCAGGAGCACAGCAATGGGAGTGAAGCCACACTAGCTGACACCTGATAAAGCGGACACTAGTCATCTTTACTAAGCCCTGCCTGCATGCCTGACCACAGAATCAGGCTCAACAGAACACCTGCTATTGTTAGTTTCTAAGTCCAATTTGGTCACAACGCAGCAACACATAACTGAAACACGAGGTAATACTACTTCTTCCCTTGCTTTATAAACTGCCATAGTCAATTTCACAATGATTAAGAACGATTTAGTAAGTCACCGATAGCTCTGCACGCTAATGCACTTCTTCCCAAATATATGTTTTAATTGTCTTCACAAAGGAGAATTTGTTCTTATTTATGTGCCACCTTGTACTGACATTTTAAAAAATAATTAAATAGAAATAAAAAGGGAAATGTTTGCAACAAATACATAGATATCCTTAGCAAGTATGAAAACTCTGGCAAATATAAAAGAAAAATAATGACACCTCAATTTTAAAATTGGAAAGAGCCATTTCTTTGAAGAAACTTTATGGCCAATAAACGGGAGAGGGTAACACCCTGCCCTCAAGCTAACTAGTTTAAAACAACACAGCATCATTTTTCACCTAATGACCTAGGGAAATTTACAAACTAAGACTTCATGCCAGCTAGTATTCATTTAAAAATGGAAAACTCCCACGTTAAAGGTGTGGAGTCTGGGAAACCACAGTGTCCTTGAACTCCGGGGACTTCAGGGTCTGTGGGCACAAGCTGCTTGACTTCGGACAGTGTCTATGGCTGTGACACAGGTGTATTATAGCTGCTGCATAGAGCTGTTGAACAGAGCAGCAATGTACATGGTAATTATCTCTTGTTCGGCCTGTTTACCCACGTGTTTACTTCTGTCAGAGATGCTGGAAAAGCATTAGAAATACAGGAAAATATGAATACTTTCCTAAAGCACAGGCGGTAGAATGAATCGACAGCGACGGGACACCGAGCACGGCGAGTCGTCGTGGGAGGACGAGATGGGCAGGAGGCGGCCAAGGTGTGGAGTTCCCTCTCTCAGGAACCACCGCCTCTCCGCCCACCTTCGCCGGGCCTTCAACGCTCCGCGGGGCCAGCGGGCACAGAGGGAAGGCGGTGGGAAAAGTAGGATCCACGGCCCTGATTGGCTGCCTGTGGGCACGGGGCGGGGCGAACGGAGGTTGGAGGAATCGCGAGCGGAAAGCCGCGGGGGAGCACTTCCGGTCTTTGTGGCTGTCGGCTCTGGGTCGGCGGCTTGCTTGCTGGCCGCTCCTGGGCTTTGCGGTGAGGGATGCGGGCCCCAAGGCGAAGGGAGGGCTGGTAGGGCGTGCGACCCGGTCGGCGGGCGCCGGGAGGAAGAGCCCCGCACCTCGTCCTGCGCATCCCCAGGTCGTGACGCCTTGTCCCGGAGGCGTTTGCTCGGATCGTAGGGACGCAGATGAGGCCAGCGCTCAAGCCCGGATTTCCAGCGGAAAGGGCACTTACTCCCCGGCCGCCCTGATTTTGCAAATGCTGTGATTTAACCTGGATGTAAGAATAGAAAGGCTAGTGCGGCCGAGCTGGTTAGTAAACCGTAGATTTGTAGCGTCAATATTCTAATCTCTAAAGTTAATGGTACTGCTAGGGTTAAATTTTACTGTCCTGCTAATTCAAGGGCATATCCCCCTATCAGCATTCCCGCATCCTAAAATCAGGTCGTGTTTAATTGATATCAGAAAATTTAATACATACTTGTTGCCATATTTCACTTTTTAAAAATGTTTACTCCAGTATATTCTAAGCTTTTTGAGAGCTGAGATTGAGTTTTTCACTTGCGTCTTTATATAACATGGTTTTGAATACATGGTAAACTTAACAAATATTTCTTGGTTATTTCTCAGTAGACTTATTTATTCAGGAGCAAAAAACCTTTGTATCCTAATACCCGGCTCATGACAGAGTCCACAGTAAGTTCCTCAGTGTTCAATGAAGAAATTCATTGAGTACCATAATTGATCAAATGGCAACTATCCAACAATATTTTCATTTAAGCCAACTAATGTTTCATATGTTTTTTAAAATGTTTTAATATTACCTTAAATGAATCAACTTTGTTTGCCATAGATAAGTCACTAAAAATAAATTTTTTAAAATCAGCATTAAGTCCTAGCTAGATACTGTTACCCTTGGAAGTCTGAGACTTTATTAAAGAGGGAGTTCTGCAAGTTTTACGCACATGTTAAAGACAGATTTTTCTCCTCAATGAGAATTGAAAGACAATCAAAATGGAAATTTCTCAGTATGTGACTCACATTAATATTGCATTCTTTTGCTTCTAAAATAATTTTCTATAGAATTAGTGGTAGAAATTCTGTAAAATAGGAGACAGTGAATGACATGAGTGATGTTTAGTTTGCCACTTGATTATTATTTATTTACAATCTCAAATCTGCTCTCTTACTCAGTATGCTACTGGGATGACTGATGTTTATTATTATGAGGTCTTAGAGATTTTTTTCACTGCTATAAGTTAACAGTGCTTTTATATCCTTCAGGAAAGAAGAGATTACTCAAAGAATTTCTGAAGTAGCGTACCCAGTTGTAGTGAGCTTTTTTGAGCAGCTGTTTCAGGCCAGAATGGCTGTGGAATCCAGAGCAGTTTCAACCCTGGTACCTCAGAATCCTCAGGAACAAGAACTGATACTAGTGAAAGTAGAAGAAAGCCTGTCCTGGGGTCAGAAATTAAAGCAGAATGGGAGTACTCGATCCTGCCAAGAACTGTTTCGCCAGCAATTCAGAAAGTTTTGCTACCAGGAGACACCTGGGCCCCGGGAGGCCCTGGGCCGACTCCAGGAGCTTTGCTATCAGTGGCTCATGCCAGAGTTGCACACGAAGGAGCAGATCCTAGAGCTGCTGGTGCTGGAGCAGTTCCTGAGCATCCTGCCTGAGGAGCTACAGGTCTGGGTTCAGCAACATAGTCCAAAAAGCGGCGAGGAAGCTGTGACTCTGTTGGAGGATTTGGAGAGGGAATTTGATGATCCAGGGCAGCAGGTGGGGAACAGGGAAATGCAATATGTTATGGGAAAAGGAATTTACAAACTGGAGCATGTGGCATTATCATAACAGTAGGATGAAAATTCATCTCTACCGAACCATAACCCTGATGTGAATACTAGGGCCATGCCCATCTCTACCCTTAAACTATTCTTTTTTCCCTAACCCTCATCTCTGGAGATCATCTTGATCTCAGAGATTTTTTTACTAAGCATTTCCCTAGGGATTTTTCTCACAATGCTAACCATATTTCACTGATTTCAGGTCCCAGCTAGTCCACAAGCACCAGCAGTACCATGGAAGGATTTGACAAATTTTGGAGCATCCCAAGAGTTAAACATCCAACTCCAGCCTTTAAAGACACAGCTGAAACCTTGGGAACCTTGCATTTCCCCCCAAAGTGGTAAGGAATAGAAAATCACCTGAGAACTGCTATCAGTTAGGCCTCTGGCTTTGATGCTACAGAATTAATTGCATTTTACAAACATACCACATGTAAGCCTCACTTTTATTATTCTAGGCCAGAGGTGCTTATTTTAGCAGCTTTGTGTTCAGCAGCCCTCACGAATTGCAGTCAGACCTCCTTGTGTCAGCTTCCCTGTCACTTATTTACTTATTCCTTCATTATACATCTTAATTGGGTACTAATACATGTCTGGTACAATGACAGGCACTGGGTCTCTATGTTCAGGAACTTTCAAGTCTAGATGGGTTGGCAGACCAGTGGAAAAGCAATCACAGTACAGCGTAGTAGGTTATAGACTAAAGGTAGGCACTGGGCACTGTGGGGACACACGTAAAGGCACCTAACCCAACCTTAGAGGTTCCAGGAATAACTTCTTGAAGGAAAAGACATCTAAGCTAAGACTGAGACTTGCACTGTAAAGAGAAAAAAGTGAAGTAAATAGCTGGGAAGAGGAGTATCCCAAGCTAAAAGGAAAAACTATTTCTCAACACTTTTGATACTGAGTGTATGGGGTTTTCCCTCACATTAAGCAGTTCTAACTAACTAACTAACTCCTCAGAATCAGTGCAGACCCGCAGGTTAAGGTCTTAGTCCCACAAGACTGGCCCCTACTTCAGATGCCAACCGCATGTAGTGAGTCCCAGGCTTCCCACAGTTCTGACTTCCTGTAAGTTGTCAGTTCTGCGACCCCCTCCTCATGTTTCATAATTTGCTGAAATGGATCACAAAACTCAGGGAAACACCTTACTTACTATTACTGGTTTATTATAAAGGATACACATGAATCAGTGGTATATAGGGCGAAGTCCTGAAGGGTCATGAGTGCAGGAGCTTCTGTAGCTGTGAATTTTGGGGTGTTGTTCTCTTGGCACCTGGATGCATTCACCTGGTAGCTCTCTGAACACCTTTGTTTAAGGTTTTTATGGAGTTTCATTTTATGGGCACATTTGACTAAATCACTGCCCATTGGTGATTATCTAACTCAATCTCCAGCCCTTCTCCCAGAAGGTCAAAAGATGGAGCTGAAAGTTCCAACTCTCTAATCACTTGGTTGGTTTCTATAGCGTAAACCCAGGTATGGTTGGTAGGGGCATATTATAAATAACAGAAGATACTCCTCTCACCTCTACCACTTAGGAAGTTTCAGGGGTTTTAAAAACTGTGCCAGGAACCGGGGTTGAAGACCAAATATATATTTCCTATACTATAATATCCACATAAGCAAAGGCCACAAATTCCTAAAGGTGAGAGAATATAGCCCATTCTGGGAATTGCAGATAATTTAATTTAACTTGAATCGGGAATTCATAGGGGAGAGGCGGTAAGAGAAACTAGAGAGAAAAATGGGACCCAGACTGTGAAAACTTTTATGTTATTCTGGTTAGTTTGTGCAGTGCAGTGGGGCACAATTGAAGGGTTTTGTACAAGGGAATGACGTGATTGGATATGTATTTAAAAATTTAGTTGCAGGGTAAAGAACACATTTGAAGGCAAGAGTAGAACCCTGTTAGAGACTGTTGTAATCTAAGTGGCCACAATGAGTAAATCAAGATGTATTATGGTGAGAGGTGAGGAAGATCAAAGCTGACTTCCACTTATCAGTATTTGAATTGCATTGCAGTAGCTGGTCATTATTAAAGTGCAGCATGTGGAAAAGAGTTGAGGATGATACTCATAGATTTCAGTCTTAAACAGCTTGGTTAATAGCGGTGCGCTTCATATAAATGGAAAATATCAGGGGGAAAAAAACACATTGATAATGTGTGTAGTTTGGGACATTTTGGTGTCTGTGAAATAGTCACAAGTAATATGCCCAGCTAGCATTGGGTATGAGAGTCTAGAGCTTAACAGAGAATACTGGGAATCTGATTAGCTTACAACATAAGTACATTTATAATTGAAGTTTAGGAGTTAGACAGTTTGTAGAGTGAGGATACTTGAGAGCCGAGAACAAAATTGGAAAGAACTCGTGTTTGAATGATTGGCCTTGAATCGAAGAAGGAACAGCCATAGAAATGAGGCTAACATTGCTGTTTCTAGAAGGAAGGTGTTGTCCACAGTGTCAGTGTTACAGAGAGGCCAACTAAGTAAGCCCCATAAAGATTAGGCAGCCATGAAGTCGATGATCTTGATGAGAGTGTATGGGGATGGGTGGGGGGAATGGGTAAGGAAGAAACCAGATTACAGAATGGAGATGAGTACAGACAACCCTTTAAGAAGCTTTACTCTGAAAGGGAGTGAGGTTTCATGAGGGAGATGTGTAGGCAAGGAGCTTGATTTTAAAAGATGAGTGAGACTCGAGCTCACTTAAATGCTGATAACAGGAAGGAGAAAGTAGAGAAAAGAGGGTGAAAATATTGGGAAAGGAATAGGAGGTAATTGGTCCTTTGAAGTTTCAGGCATGAAAGGATAAATTGCAAAGCATAGATGTAGGCCCTAGTATTAGAGAGGAGGAAGGACCCTATTATGACCACTTAAAGAAAAGTTATATGTGGACAGTGACATCTTTTATGAGTAGAAACATCTGCTTTCTCTCACACAGAAAGTGAGTATTGATTGTGACTGGAGAAATTGAAAATCTGTTTTTTGCTATTATCATTTCAGATTGTGAAAACCGTGAATCGACAACAAAGAAGGACATATTGGGCAAAAAAGCAGGACTTCCCCAGGAACTTTCATTCAGAGGATTTAGTGAACACGAAAGCAGTTTAGAGTGGCAGCAAGGAAGTGCTTCAGGGGAGAAATTAGGAAGATCCCCTATCCAAGGAGGCAGTTTTAGTCAAGTAATCTTCACACACAAATCTCTAGGAAAGATAGACCATCATGAGCCTCAAAGAAGCTTGATTCTAAGTACAAACTCTATAACGTATCAGAAAGTTCCTACAGAAGAGAGACCTTATAGATGTGATGTATGTGGGCACAGCTTTAAACAGCATTCCTCTCTAACACAACATCAGAGAATCCACACCGGAGAAAAACCCTATAAATGTAACCAGTGTGGGAAGGCCTTTAGTTTGAGGTCATATCTTATTATTCATCAGAGAATACACAGTGGCGAGAAAGCGTATGAGTGTAGTGAATGTGGGAAAGCCTTCAATCAGAGCTCGGCCCTCATTAGGCATCGGAAAATTCACACTGGTGAGAAAGCTTGTAAGTGTAATGAGTGTGGCAAAGCGTTCAGTCAAAGTTCGTATCTCATTATCCATCAAAGAATTCACACTGGTGAGAAACCCTATGAGTGTAATGAGTGTGGGAAAACCTTTAGCCAAAGCTCAAAGCTTATTAGACACCAGCGAATTCATACAGGAGAGAGACCTTATGAATGTAATGAATGTGGAAAAGCTTTCAGGCAGAGCTCGGAGCTGATAACCCATCAGAGAATACATAGTGGAGAGAAGCCCTATGAATGTAATGAGTGTGGAAAAGCGTTCAGTTTGAGCTCAAACCTCATCAGACATCAGAGGATTCATAGTGGAGAGGAACCTTATCAGTGTAGTGAATGTGGCAAAACGTTCAAAAGGAGCTCAGCCCTTGTTCAGCATCAGAGAATCCACTCTGGGGATGAAGCTTATATATGTAATGAGTGTGGGAAGGCTTTCAGGCACAGATCAGTCCTTATGCGCCATCAAAGAGTACACGCTATAAAGTAACTTGTGAGTACAGTGACTATTGTAAATACTTCAGTCAGATTTAGATCTTTGTTAGTCAAAAGGGTTTACTTTGAGCAAGACTCCATGAAGGCTGTGAACCACTAGGTCTCAAGTCAGTCTAACTTTATGCAGCACTTCCAGTGCACATGCACATCGCCCCTTGGAAGCTTTTCCTGTGACGAGTTAGAACAGCAGGTGGAAGAATCGTTGCTTCCAGCTTTTCGCTTACCATTAGGAATACTCAGGAAATAGGAGAAAATGGGGCTATTGCATCGAAGCCTCATTTTCCATGAGCATGTCGTGAAGAGGGTGGAGCAACCCAGGCTCTGTCACTGCTTCTGATTGCTGGTGTGCCAGATTTGGGGGATGGTGTTTACCGTGCGAGGGACATTTTGCCTCAGGAATGCAAAAATTTTACTGAGCAGTTAGGAACAGTGACAGTACAGCAACACAGATGGGGAAGCAGTTTCATCGATGACTTAAGGAGCCCAGGGCAGGCCAGAAATGGGATAGAAGAATACAGATTAATTTATCCAGCAGTTATTTTTTGAGTGCCTGTTTTGCCACAAACTAGATATAATGGAAAATAAAGACAATCTACAGTTTAATGCAGGGCAAACAGGCAATAATGCTGGTTTTATCAGTGCTATGGGACATTAAGGAGTGACCCAACCTTGGGTCAAGGAAGGCTTCTGAGAAAAATGATCTGAAGGATGAGTGGGGAGTAGGCAGTCCAGGGAAAAACAGACAAAGGTCAGAAAATCTGGCACACCTGAGAAATTAAAAGACACTGTGTGGAGCGTTCCTGTGGAGCTCCTTTTGAAGCGGAATCAGGTCTGTAAGAAGTATGAACGTAGTCAGAAGCTCTTAAGCAGTGCCCCTGAAGACTTAATATACAAAACCTGGAGTCCTTCGATCAAGGGTGGTGAAGAGTTTTGTCTTCATCCGGGGTGACCCAGAGAAAGGGTTAGCGTGCTTACCTTGCCCTTCCTGGAGGCTAGGCTAGACCTTTCATGCAGGTGGGGGTAGGGGATCAGAAAGAGCGCAGTTGAAAGGTTTAGAGTCTGTTGGGGTTCTAAATATCCCTCTCTCAGACGTAAGGACAAGTTTAGTTCTTAAGACTGTAACAGCTACTGTCAGCTTCCACCCAATTTCCAAGGCTCTGGCAGAAGATGCTATGGACATGGGTACCATATTGCTTGTTTCTGGGGCTGTACCCCCACAGTTCCTAGTGCACTCCCTTGGGCTCAGGAGCTAAAAAATACCTTGTCAATTGCTGGGTCTGTGACTTACTCTCCAGGTACCTCACACATGTTCAGTTTTGTCTTATATTAGCAGTGTTCACACTCCAGTGAATTTTGTTAAAGACGGTGCTACAGGGGAGTGACAACAGAAAGTAACAGTCATGGTCCCTCCAGAGACTACCCTCTTCTGAGGGGCCCAGCAGGAAAACTGTCCCTAGGCTGATACTTCTTAGTGTAATGTGGAAAGGTGTGTAGGCTAGTGAGCAACAGAAAAACATGTTACTCAAAATACCTAATAGATTGGAGTTATAACACATCTTATCGGAAATAGAGATCTATGGGAATCTAGAATCCTAGGCGTAGGAAGAGTTTTCATGAGGATAGAGAAGTAGCGCTCCGGTGGGGGCGTACACACGCAAGTCTGCACTAACCACAGGGAATGGCAGGAGGGCTGCGAGCCCGTGCTTAGAATGTGAGGAAAGGAAGAGATAGCATCATTTGGAAAAGATGGTGAAATGTAACAAAATAAGAGCTATTCAACTTTTGTTTTCTTCCACAGAGAAAGACCCAAATGAAAAAGGTAGGACAAACTAGGAATGATACAACATGCATTACAAAAGGGAGATAGTCTTTATATAGGTAGCTCTTAGACATATCAATAAGAGATGTGATAGGTACCAGTACTTTGTTTATATGTACTAGTTATTTCTCAGCCCATATTTTGCAGAAGAGGAAATGAAGGTTTAGGATTATGGCTTAATAGCTAAAAGCTGGTGAGGTTAGACTTTGAACCCAGACAGTTGGAATCCAGAACCCTTCTGTAGAGCCATTTCTCTATACCATCTCCCTGAAAAAGTCACAGTTTAAAAAAACAAGTTTCTTAAATAGAAATCACAAAAAAGTAAATGCCAATGGGCACTTAAGTGTTCAGCCTTGCTAGAATTAAAAACGTACTATATTAAAAACAAGAATTGAGATGGCAATTTTTTTTGTCCCTAACAAAACTAACAAAAATTCAGGGAAATTGGGACTCGAATGTTGCAAGCGAGATACAAGTAGATGCTATCTTAGGCGATCAATACCAGAAGCCTTAAGCATTGCCTTTTGACTTTAAAGCCCTACCTGTAGATTTATGCCTCAGAAACCATCATGAATGTATACAAAGTCTTAAAAGCTGTTAAAAGTGATGTTGATTAATATTAAATGACAAAGCATTCATATCTTAAGTAAAGACAGTTATGTACATTATGATTTCATGTAAAAAATTTATGCATTAAAAGTACTGGAAGCACTATACACTTACAAGTGCTATACCAGTGATCTTTGGGTCATAAGATTATATAGGTGATTCAGTTTTTTTCTTGTGCCTTTCTGTGTCTTCCAAATTTTTTCAGTAAATATCTAAAACTTACAAAGTTAGACAAAAAAGGTATAAAGGGAAGTGGGAGCCCAGGATAGTGGAGAAATATTGAAAAAAGTACATGCTTTCCATAGCCTCTCTGTTCCTTCCAAGTTGTTAACTCTGATGTGTGGCTTCCTCATTGGTAAATGACAATGGCAGACATACCCATCTCACACTAATGTATAATAAATGTCTTCTGCAAAGTATAAACCTCTGCAAATAGGAGCTATTTGCGTGAAGGAGATTTATAGCTGAGGAAGGGAATAGCCTTGAAGTGGAGACCTTTGTTCTTGCTAGTTCTTTTTCATTAATTCTGCAGCTATAAGCAAGTCACCTCACAATTCTGAACCGTCTGTTTATATGGGCTGAAGTAAGAGATCTCTTACAGTTAAAGCTTCATCATTCTGTGTAGGAAAAGAAGGGACATCAATGTAAGGTGGACGTCGAAGGTAATCATTTTTTCCCTCACCAGCTTTGCTGGAGGAAAGGTACCAATAATTCATGTCTTTCCCTTCTGCTCAGGACCTTGTCTCTTGGTATACAGGCAGTCCGGGAAGGCCGTGGGGGAAAGAATGTTTCCCTTAAATGGATCTTGCCCAACAGATTCACAGGTTAAAAAGATTATGTGCAGTTTAGACAAGGTGCTTAACATCAGTTTTCTACCTCTTCCTTCTCCCTCCTCATGTCCAGAGGCTTCAATTATTAACACTGTGCAACTGAAAGCATTGGAAATTTAAGCAAATCTGACCTTGGTCTCTCCAAGATCCCCTGTGAACATCTTTGCTTCCCTTGCTCTATAAAGTGAATCCTCAGACAAAGGGGGATTGCCAGGTAGAATAATTTCCTGTGCAGGAGGACTGACCTAGAGATCATCTCTGCAAGCTCGAGAGGAAAGGTGAGCCCTGTGGGCAGACTCGTCATATCCCCACCCACCCCCTGCTTTTGATGGACCTGAACCAGATGTTGCTACTCAAACCCTGTCACTGGCAGCTGTCTTATTGGTTGACACAGTGATCACTGTCTAAAGGGTCATGGGCGTGTTTTTTTCTGCATGAGCATTTCCACTGAGGACCTGCTGAGAGAGGGAGGGGGAGGCCATGGCAGTCACCCAGGCTCTTGCTCTCAAAGGTAGAGAAGCATCCTGATTCTGGTGGGCACAGGTGCATGCGTGCATGTGTGTGCGTGTGTGTGTGTGTGTTTCAAGAGGTTACTTGTGACTTCACCTGGTGAACTGCTGACCCAGGAACTGTCAGTTTGCAGCCACTTTCTGGCCCAGGGAATAAAAGCTAAGAATACCAATTCCCCGACTTCTTCCCACAGCTCCTCCCAGATTCTCCCAGCTCATCTCCGCCATGCTATTGTGCTCCTACTCCTGAATGAATAATTTCAAAGCAAAACTTAAAGTTCAAACTTTATTACAATACACCTTGCATTACATTCTAATACTAAACAGTTGAACTATAAATGTTAAAATCAGTTACTAAAATTGATTTACCAAACAAGATTTTACAAAAAAATATTAGGGTTGGGGTAAAAAAAAGAAAATAACTAATAAAAAGAATTCCAAAATGATAACAATATCCCTATGAGTAGTGGGATTGTGGGTGATTTATACTTTCTCATTTTCTGTATTAACAACATTTACAATTAATTCTCAAGAAAAAAACCATTAAATGATATTAAAAACATGAAATTATATGATTGTCATTTATAAGAAAAGGCAGCCCTCTATCCATTTGAAGCCTTCAGACTTCTGATTGACCTCACTCAATAATAATGCCGCAACCTTCGGATACAAGACCCTGCCCCCAAGTTCACACTCTTACCCACCGCAGCTTTGATCACCAAGTCTTCAGAAGTGACAGAGTCTGAAAGGGAAATCAGGACATCTTAGAGGAGGGGTCAAACTTTCTCCCAGGTATTAACTGCACCCTCTTGCAGATTTGTTCCCCCCTCGGGTGCTCTGCCTGCCTCAGCCCTAGAGACTCCCTGTATGTGTTACTCCTGTATTCTCTAGACATTTTATCCCTTAGTAACTAATCCCTCATAATAGTTAGTCATTAATATCACACTTTGCCTGTTCATGATGTCATTCTGTTACTGACACATTATTCATCTCCATGCCAGCGGGGCCATAATAGTAAAAGAAAGGAACACTGGTCTTTAAATATTATGGATATTATTAGAGAATTTTATTAGAGGCCTTAATTCTTAATCCAAACTTAGAAATTACATTGGAGTTTCAGATTCTAGGCAGAGCCAATGGAATAATATTTTTAGTCAAGGGGGCCTTTCCACAATACTTAATGATCACGGCAAGTGGCTGTCATTGAGAAAAGGAACCGTGTCACAGATGAGAGCCCTCACCTCCATCCTCGCCTGCAGATGCATGGCGGCTCCTCACCTCTCTTGTGGAAAGCCTGGGGCTGCTGAGTCTCACTCTTGCACTGACACTGATTCTCTAAGGGCTGGAGCTGGATACTCAGAGACTGCAGTGCTCCCATAGGTGTCATTTCCTTTTAGATCGTTCCTTGGCTGTGAGCTGTGTCCTAGGAGTAATCAAGCGCCAGCACCATGATTCAATGGATATACGAGAGGAAAACCTAGAATAACGGGGCAGGGCAGTTCGAGTCAGAAACTCAGATGATTAGACAGAAAACAAGATGACTAAAAGCCATAGTGACTTGATTCCGGGGGACAAGTAATAATCAAAAGGACAAAAATTGTATAATTCTCTGATAACCAAGTCAAGGCCATTCACAATGGCTTCCCCATTAACTTGCAACAGGTAAAACAAACAAAAACACCTACTTTTTACCTGTTGCCTTGTCCCCTCAAGCTTTCTCCAGCTCCTCCAGCATAGTTACGGCTCCCTCTCCGTTCTCCGGTTGGTGCTCTCGCAGCCAGGCCTGCAGCTCCTCTGGCAGGATGCCCAGGAATTGCTCCAGCACGAGCAGCTCCAGGATCTGCTTCTTGGTGTACACCTCCGGCCTCAGCCACTGACGGCAAAGCTCCCGGAGCCCAGAGGAGTCAGAGTAACCAAACTGCCCGGCCACTAGCGGGAGGTCTCCTGGTTACAGGTGTTTTCCTGAAGGCTGAAGTCCGGCCCCAGACAAAATTCTCCTCTTCAACCTTCACAATTATAAGTCCTTCTTGTTCTTTTGGAGCATAGTAAGCCAAAGCTGCAGCATGTCCTGACATTCTAGGCAGAGACAGTCAAAAGCTTTCCCAGTTGACGTGGGGGGCGGATAGAGGTCTATCTGAGAGACTCCTTCTGAATTCCAGTTCTTCAGGGAGCTCCTGAGGGGAACAATGCTAATGTTACACAAGGGGAAAATGTCCTTAGAATATAAATACAGGTTTTGAAAACTTCTTGCCAGGGAGCGTAGCACTGTGAAGAAAACTGACTTATACAGAAGTATATCATTAGAAGTATATCAAATGATAAGTATATCATTTATACAGAAAGGAAGCTTCTGTATAAATGATATAGATGATGCAAGATTTTCTCAGGACAGAAAATTTAACTATCACCAAAATCAATTCAATCTTTAGTAAATAATGTTAGGAACAACCACAGGAATAATAAGTAGTACTTATAGATCATGGAAAGCAGGAAAAGACTGTAGTATCTTATTACTTCTCAGAATAATTATCACCATTTTTTTCTTTTTTTCTTTTATTTTTAATTATATTTTATTGATTATGCTATTTCAGTTTCCTGATTTTTCCTCCTTTGCCCCCCTCCACCCAGCACACCCCACTCCCCCAGGCAATCCTCACACCATTGTTCATGTCAATGGGTCATGCATATAAATTCTTTGGCCACCCCTTTCCTATACTGTACTTTACATCCCCATGGCTATTCTGTAACTACCTATTTGTACTTCTTAATCCCCTCACCTCTCTCCCATTCTCCCATACCCGCTATCCCATCTCTTTGTCTTTAACCTTTGGCATTTTAATTATGATGTGTCTTAGAGCAGGCTTCTTCGCATCCATCTTGCTTGGGATTCTCTGTGCTTCCTGGACTTATATGTCTACTTCCCTTGCCAAATTAGGCAAGTTTTCTTTCATTATTTTTTCAAATAGACTTCCAACTTCTTGCTCTTTCTCTTCTCCGTCTGGTACCCCTATGAAGTGACCGTTGGATTGCTTAAAGTTGTCCTACAGGCTGCTTATACTATCCTCATTTTTATTTTTAATTCTCTTTTCTTATTATTCTGATTGGTTGTTTTTTGCTTCCTTATGTCCCAGTTCATTGATCTGATGCTCGGCTTGATCCACTCTACCACTGTTTCCCTGTAAATTGTTCTTTATTTCAATTAGTGTATTCTTCATTTCTGACTGGATCTTTTTCATGCTGTTAAGATCCTCACTAAGTTCCTTGAGAATCCTAATAAACCCTGTTTTGAGCTCTGTATCTGAAGGATTGCTTATCTCCATTTCATTTAGCTCTTTTTCTGGAGTTTTGTTCTGTTCTTTCATTTGGGCCATGTTTTTTCTTTGTTTCCTCATTTTGGCAGCCTCTCTGTGTTTGTCTCTATGTATTAGGTAGAGCTGCTATGACTCCCTGTCTTGGTAGTGTGGCCTAATGTAGTAGGTGTCCAATAGGGTTCAGTGGCACAGCCTTCCCTGTCACCCAAGCTGGGTACTTGAGGTGCACCCTTTGTGTGGACTGAGTACAACCTCCTGTTGTAGTTGAGCCTTGGTTGCTCTTGGCAGATCAGTGGAAGGGATTTATCCAGGCCAGGCAGCTGCAAGGACTGGCTGTGACCACTGACCACCAACCTCCACTCTCCGTGGAGGATCAGCTATGCGGGGACAGGGTGGTGGTACTCTAGTGTGGTTATAGCTGTCCACTGGGTGTGCTGGCCCTGGGGTTTCCCAGGTGGTCCAGGCCAAGGTGAGCCCCTACCTTTGTTTTGCCCGGGGCCACTCTACCTGAGTTATAAAGCAATCTGAGACAGCTGCTGCTTGTGCTGAGCTTGGAGATTTGCAGGCGAAGCCAAGCTATGAATCTAGGCTGCTAGTTCTGGGCCTGGGGCTCACTGAGGCCAGAGGCTTTTGTTTGAAAGGATTTAGGAAGTTGTGAAGCAGAGCCAAGACCAGCCATTCATACGGAAAAGCAGCTTGGATGAGCCCACAAGTTGTGTGGAGCAGAGTCTCAGGGGATCTCCAAGGCAGGTCAGAGTTAGCCAGGTTGATGGAACCTTAAATACAGCACCCATCTGCTATATCTGTGGGGGGAGGGCCCAGAAAAGGGACAATGGCCTCTGCTCTCCTTGATGTCAGACACCTCAGCCTCCCCCTTCATGTCCCTGGTCCCCCTCAAGCTGCTATCCTGGCACCAGAGTCCAGAGGGATTGAGTCTGAGTAAGTGAGTACATTTGTGAGTTAAGAGGAAATGTTTCAGGCTTCAGCAACTTCTTCCACTGACTCAATCCCCACTGGTTTTTTCAGCCAGAAGTTGTGGGGACTTACCTTCCTGGCACTGGAACCCTGGGCTGGGGGCCTGGTGTGGGGCTGGAACTCCTTGCTCCTAAGATATCCCTCCCAAATTTTTATGCACCACATGTGGATGTGGGACCAGCCCATTCTGCATCTGCACCCCTCCTACCAGTCTGGGTGGATGTGGTTTCTTTAATTCCATAGTTGTCCGACTTCCATTCAACTTGATTTCTGTCAATTCTGAATGATGGTTGTTCTATATTTTAGTTTTAATTTTGTTGTGGTTGTGCGAGGAGGTGAGCCATGTCTGCCTACGCCGCCATCTTGACCAGAACTCCTAATTATCACCATTTTCTTTAGCACTTTCTGGATGCCAAACAATAGCTGGATACTTAATATAAATTTTATGTAATTTCCCCAACAATTCAACAAGGACAATTATAATTATGCCCATTTTCCAAATGAGGCTCCTGAGAATCATGAGCTTACCAAAGATGCACGACCAGCAAGTAGCAGAACTGGGCTCTGCAACTAGAATATTTATCTCTTTCTGTTAGGCCACGGTGTCTCTGCAAGAAGGGAATTTGCATTTAAAAAACACCTACTGTGTTTCGGGCATTTTACAAATGCTATTTTGGGGGGGCTAGACAATACTATTGTACAATAGATATTATCATCCCCATTTTACAGATGAGGAAACTTAAGTTTAGTAACTTATTAAGTAATTTGCCAAAGGCCCTGAACTGGTAAATAGCAAAGTCAAGCCATGGACCTACAGTTGCCCAACTCCAAAGCACTTGCTCTTATTATTACAGAATAGGTTAATGCAGCCATGGAGAATAGCTGGGGGGATGTACAAACACGGGAGAAATATTCTTGACTTTAAGGCAAGGTTCTGAGACAGCACGAAGAAAAGAGGAATGGATTCCTTCATTCATTATTTCAACAAACACTTGAGTTATTTGCTAGGCAGTGTAGGCAGTGTACTGACAGGACTCACAGGATTAAAAGGTCTGTCCTCACCCTGGCAGGGTGACTCAGTTGATTAGAGTATCATCCTGTGCACCTTAAGGCTGTAGGTTTGATCCCTGGTCAGGGCCCATACCTAGGTTTCAAGTTCAGTCCTCAGCCGGGGTGCGTATGGGAGGCAACTGATTGATATTTCATTCTTGCACTGATGTTTGTCTGTCTGCCTCTCTCTTTCTCTCTCTCTCCTCTCCTATTGCTCTAAAATCAAATATATCCTCACCCGAGGATATATAAATAAATAAATAAATAAATAAATAAATAAATGGTCTACCTTTAAGAGCTCCTAGATTATATAGTATGGGAAAGCAACAGATAAACAGACAAACACAGTGTAATAAATCAAGGACTGAGGGAAGCAAAAAAGATAGCACAGAGAAAAATGACTAAGACCTGAAAGAGCTGCCTGCCTGGGGAAGACACCGCGACAGAGTCCCATATGAGTGAGCCAGGTGAAGATGTAGAAGAAGATCATTCAGGCGGAGAAGAGTGAGTATGAGAGGCTGTGACCCACTGAGGAAACTGCAGATAATTTAGGGAGGCCGGACTGGTGGTCGGCACCCCTGGCTATGGCTCAGAATCGGGCACGGAGCATGAACCCCACAGCACACTTAGTGAGTCAGACTCTCCATGGGTGGGGCTTCAGTAAGTGCCACAAATGCTTCTGTTTGAACACCCAGGTTTAAAGGGAAAAAAAAAAAAAAAGCAAGCAAAAACCCTGGGCAACAGCTGGGGACAGACTTAAGGAATAGTGAGAGGACAAACTATAGAGGAGGAGCTAGGCCGCCAAGAGACTGAGGCATTGTAGTACAGTTTGCATTTGATTCCCAAGGCCACGGGTTGGCTGGAGGGTCTGTCTACCTACCCAGAGAGTGGTGTGGACTGCAGAGATGGGTAGGGTCCTGTAGCAATCATTTGGGCAATGAGGGCCTGAGCTATGTGAGCCAAAAGATATAAAAATGGGAGACTTGACAAGAATTAGGGATACACTCTATGAGGATTTGGAAGAGAGGAATCAAGGACTCAGGTTTCTGGTTGCTCTGGTGGCTGAAAGGATGGTGGTATTTACTGAGCTAGTGAAGACAGAGACATGAGATGCCTATGAAACAGCATTTCCTTAACTGTGTTTCGCTGTATTTAAGAGACACTCCATACACACCTAAACATAGAGAAACTTGGGGCAATTTTCTTCTTACATTTTTTAGTGTAAGAAAAACACTAAATACATTTCTTTAGTTGTTATGTGACAACTGACCTTTAAAAAAATCTCATGACAAGGTGTCAGATGTGTGCATCTATGTGTATGTGGCATTTACCAAGGTTTGCACCCCATTGATGTGTGTCTTTTACTTGGTAATCACTGGTCTATGTTGCATATCTTGCCTTTTAATTTCAATAGGTTTCTGATATTATTCAATTTTTATTATAAGTATTATGCCTCATCAACTTGTCCTCCATGGTGTGTGTGGCTGATGGGAAGCTTTTTGCCATCGAGCACTGTCTGTTCCTTCTCTTTCACTGGTCCACCCTCCTCTACATCAGAGTTCCATAGTTTAGACCTAAATCCACCAGGCTTATCAAGGGGCATAAGTGGATAGCTTTGGACCAGAAGCCTGCATTTCGGTGTCAGTTGTTTATGGAGTTGTCTAGGGAACCCAGCTGCCTAACACTATGAGGGGCCGGCCGGAAGGCACTGAGCTTGAATACAGCCTTCCTAGAGCCAGCTAGCGACCCAGCTAGCGACCCAGCTAGCGACCCAGAGGTTACGTCCAGGGCACTTTTGAACAACGCTGCCTGCTGCAGCACAGCTGTCATTAAAAATGCATCTGCTTTGTTTTCCTACTTAATTGTAACAAAAATCACTAATTGAGCTTTTATTATACAGCCAAACACTGTCTACCTGTGTTGTGTCTTCATTTCATCTTCACAGTACTCCAGTGTTTTACAGAAGAGAAACAGAGAAGTTAAGCAATTTGCACCAGGTCATATGGCTTGTAAGTGATGTAGTCTGGACTATTTTGAAACCAAAAGGTCTGACTCCAGAGTCCATACTTTTAAATGTGTACTCTGAACTGCCTTTTCACATCTGCCTTCTCCACCAAACCAAGGGGCGTTTCGAAGTGGGCCTGTTTTCACACATTTAACAATATTTATTGAGTGCCTACTTCGTGTAGGCACTGTGCTAGACGCAGAGCAAAGCTGTAAATGAGTGTCCTTTCCATTACAGACCTTAAAAATAGTAAGGAAAGGGGGCCTTTAAAGAGAAAGCAGACGTTAATTACCTAATTCAATAGTGATTAGAACTACAAAGCGGAAAGTACGAATGCTCTGAGAGTGATAAATCATCTAAGCTAGACTTGAAATTCAACAGAGGGCTGAGACCTGACTCAAGAGCGAGCTTCGGCTGTGTGAGAAGATTCCATCCGTGCGTCTCTGATTCCTTCACCTGTGGCCTGGCACAGAGAAAGCGCCCGGCAAGTGCTTAAGTGTCAGCGGACGCAAGGGCGGGTGGATGAGTGGACAAACGGACAAATGCAAGAAAGCATGGATCGACGGACGGATGGGCTGGTGGGTAGTAGCGTCGAAGAGAGGTGGCTACCTGGTGCAGCTGCAAGCTCTGTCCAAGGCAGCGAGGCCAGGCGGCGAGGAGGGTGACACCACACAGTGGCGGTTTGGAAAGCACCTATGGCCATGCTACCAAGCAGCCTCACTCACCTTTCACTCCGAGAGACGCGGGACCTAACCCAGGGAGAGAGCAAGACCCAGATGGGCCGCACGCCAGACGCCGGTGGGCGAGCCCCTCTAGGACGTTTGGAGGACTGCAGCTCCGTAGCTGGCCGCTGCAAGGGCGCCCCGTGGGCGGCTCGGAAAGAGGAATGTGAAGGGGGGATAAGCAGCGAGTCTCTGGGTGGGACGTGCTGGGGATAGCTCTAAGTCAAAACAGTTGATGGTCAACTGAAAGAGGAAATTTTTAAAAAGAGAGCGTGCTTGAGCTTGCTCTAGCATCAAGGACATAAACATAGAAACTAGTGTCTCGAATTTTAGGGAGGTGGAGGGTCAGAGCACATTCAAACACCACAAACACGTTGACTGTCTGCAATGGCAGCCCGAGAAACTGACGCGAGGAGTGCGAGGGTAGGGGGACCCCACCCAGGAATGGCGAAGGTGCAAGGCGGAGGACAAGCCCTGCGGTGGAGTGAAAGGGCATGGAGGTGGGGGAGGGGGCGGAGCAGGAGGTCAGAATAAGTTTTTTGTGGAAGGCGCTACTCAAGCTAGGCTCTGATGGATGACTAAAATATCAATTAAGGAAAAGCAATGTTTTCCACTCGGGGAGTGGCAGGAACGATAGGACACCAGTGGCAAGTTCAGGGCATGGTCGAGAATTAGCCCAGCATCTTCGTTGGCAGACACCTGGGCTAAGGGATAGGTAGGTTAGGGTCATGTTTGGAGAGTTTTCAAATGCAAAGCTCAGGACTTAGGAATGCAGTTAGTAATCAGTGTGGTTCATTACATGGCCAGAAGTGTACTTCAGGGCATTATCTGACAGTATTGCATAGAGTAAATTAAAGGGCAAAAGAGATGAGAGAAAGCACAGGCGATTAGAAATGTCAACTAAGCAAGATTTGATACATCTGAAAATCAGATTGCAGATGGGGAAGGGGATGACATTGCCAAGGGAGACCCTGTGGGAAATAATCAGAATTGTGTGATACTGATGCTTCAGGGTGTGAAGAGAAAGAGCAAGGAGAGGAGATGATCAAAGAAGGAAGACCAAGATGCTTTGAACATAAAAGTCAAGAAAGTATTTCAGGAGAGAGAAACTGTGACTAGCAGATGCGACAGAGAGCAACAGGAGGGAGGGTGAGATCTAAGGTAAATCGGAATTATGGGGAAGGGCAGAAGGGCCAGGGAGAGGTGTTACCTGTGGAATGACAGTGTATGGTAAGGCACCAAGAATATACAATAATTACTTTTGGAGAAATGTGATAATCTAAGAATGAAAAAGGGAGGGCACTGGTTGGACTGGGTAATAGAATTAAAAGGTATTTGTTTTTTAAGAAGAGTAGAGACCTAATTATATTTGTAGAAAAGGATAAAGTGTGAATGGGGAGAGAAATTGAAGATAGAAGAAAACGGAAACAGCAGAGAGGGAGATAATGAAATGGGATAAGCAAGAGGAGTTGTCTCAGAAAATAAGATGAACCATTGTAATTAAAAATGGAGCATTTGGCCTGTGTTGTGATACTTTGAATGCAGAATAGCTAAATAGTATCAGTTAGTAATGCTGACTTTACAAGCAAACACGTGCACATGCGGCTTGTTGAATTTTCACAAACTAAGCACTCTCACTTTACTAAACATTTGTCTGCAGCCCCCACTGCTCAGGCCACAGAATGGGTAGAAACAACCACTAAGTGAATGGTCCTAAGCCGTTCTTTCAAAAACTCCTAAATAGAATGGAAGTAAGGTTGATGGAAAATAAACAGTTTCTAAAACATTAATTTATTTATGGATGTTAAACTGACCTATATTACTAGGATAAATTCCATCTGGTCGAGGTGCACAATCCTTTTTTATGTATGAATGAATTTAATTTGCTATTATTTTATTGAGTATTTTTGTCTATATTGTTAGAGATATTTGTAGTTTTCTTTTTCTGTGATGTCTTTCCCTGGCTTTGGTTCAAAGTAATTACTGGCCCTCTCTCTATTTTCCTAAAGAAAATATGAAGCATTGGTATTATTCTAACTATTTGATAAAACTCACTAGTGAAGCCATCTGGACCTGTGCCTTTCCTTATTAGAAAAAAATATTGTTAACTCAATTTCCTTATATATTTCTTTCATATATTTATTCACAGCTTCTATTGCTTTTTCAGGTGGCTTTAGTATGTAATTTGTATATGTCTAGTAATTTTTCCATTTCACTTATGTTGTATAACATGCTGGGATCAAGTTGTTCATAGTATTTCCTTATACCCGTAAATTTCTACAGGGCTAGTAGTGATGTCCCTTCTTCTCTGTCTTTGGTAATATCTCTCTCTCTCTCTCTTTCTCTCTCTCTCTTTCACTCTCTCTTAGTCTTATAAAGTTCTGTTGATTTTTGTTGGTATTTTCAAATAATCAAACTTTTATTTCTCTATCATTTTTCTGCTTTCTGTTTCATTAATTACTAGTCTAATCACTATTACTTTCTCCTTTCTGCTTTTTGTTGTTGTTAATTTTGCTCTCCTTTTTCAAGTTTCTTAAGGTGGAAGTTCAGGTTATTGACATGAGACTTTCTTTTCTATTATATATAGGCATTTTAAAGCTATAAATTTTCCTCTAAGCCCTGCTATAGCTGCATTCCATAAAGTTTTATGTTGCATTTCATTTTCATGCAGTTTAAAATGTTTTATAATTTGTCTGTAATTTCTTCGAATCATAGGTTATTTGGATATATGTAGTTTAATTTTCAAATGTTTCTAAAGTTCCAAAATTACTCCGTGGCCCCCCTTGCCTTCTGGACCAGTGCGAGCGCCATCAGCTCCTGGGTCCACAGGAACCCAATCAGCTCCACTCTCTAGGCCACACAGGCCCCATTGGCTCTTGAGCCACTCTCAGCAGAGGTGGCTCTGATCTCCCAGCCCTCGGTAGTTGCACCACCTTTTCTGCATGTAGAATCCCAGAAGCATGACAGCCTTCCTTTGTTTCTTCCCGTCTCTGTCCAATTCAGTTTAGGCCGGCAGTGTTTCTGGTGATATAACTTTCTCAAGAACCATACTGGTCTTCCATGGATGTCAAGGGGACCCACACAATTAGTTGCAAGGGTTCTCCACAGATCATTCCTGGATAACCCTATTTCTATTCCTAGTTTCTACTGAGATGGTTAATTAGATTTACGAATCACACATCTAATCTCCTCACCAAAGGTAGTCCAGCTACCCTCATGGCCCTGCCTCCAGAGTATACTCTCTGGATAGGCTGAGAATTTTCCAAGTCATTAAATGCTGACTTCTTTTTGCTTAACGGTTCCTTCCTTGATTTATTTCTTTATTCTCACGTCTTAGTATAACCAGCAAGGAGAAACCAGGCCACACTTTTCGCACTTTGCTTGGAAATCTCCTCAGCTAAACATCCACCTTCACATTTACAAACTGTATTTTCCACCTAACAGCAGAATATGATCCAGTCAGTTTCTCCTGATTTCTAAAAAGGGTCACCTTTTCTCCAGTTTCCAATGTTTTCTTTTTTTCTGCTTGAGCCCTCATGAAAAATACCTTTAATGCTCGTTATTTCTAGCACCATTCTGTTCATGACGATACATGTATTCTCTAAGATGAGAGAACATTTCTCAATGTCCTTTTCACTTCTTTCTGAGCCCTTGCCAGAATCATCTTTAATCTTGATAATTCTACTAACAATCTCATCCTAGGTTTTTTTCTATCCTGAGTCTTAAAACTCTTCTAGCCTCTAGCTATTACCCAATTCCAAATACACATCGACCTTTTTAGGTATATTTTTTACAGCAGCACCCCACTTCTGGAACCACAAACAGAGTGGCTTAATACAACAGAAACTTATTCTCACAGTTCTAAAGTTAGAAGTCCAAAATAAAGGTGCTGGCAGGGCCATGCTCCCTTTGAAGATCTGCACCATACTTGTCCCTAACTTCTGGCGGATGCCAGCCATCTTTGTTGTTCTTTGCCTTGTAGTTGCATCACTTTAGTCTCCGCTTTCATGCGCATGAGGCACCCCTCCTCTCTGTGAGTCTCCCGTGTCTGAATTTACCTCTTCTTGTAAGAACTCCAGTCACTGGATTAGGGCCCACCATAATCTAGTATGACCTCATCTTCACTTGACTACATCTGTGAAGAACCTGTTTTCAAATAAAGGCACATTTGTAGGTACCAGAGGTTAGCACTTGAACATATCTTTTTTTGAGAATGCATTTCAACCTACAGCAATGTGGTAGGTACAAACCAAAAGTTGTTTTGAAGACTTTTCATACTCATGTCAATGACCTCATTGATTGAAGATAAGAAAATGATCTGATCTGAATTCAACTTTAAATGTCTTGGGGAAGTCTGGTGTTCCTTGATACAAGCTTACCCATCTCTCCTGAAGTGAACTTTGGAAACTCTGATTATAGTGGCCAATGTTTCTCTTTCTGAATCTGACTTTTCAACACTGGTTCTGTTTTTAAAAAGTCAAAGTCATTTGGACATGCACATTAACATGTCATATATGTCATACTGTCCATTATTTAGATGTCTTGTTCAAAACAAACAGCAGCAGCCTACTTGTTAATATTGATTTGATCAAAAGGAAAGTTAATTTTTTATGTGGCTTCACAATTTGGATGTATGCCCCTTTTTTGCCTGGAACTGGAAATTGATGTTTACATTGAAATTCATTCTTTGTGAAGATTGCTTATATAATTTAAGTATCAAATGAAATTTATATCCAATACAAAATAATACGTGATAAGCAAAAGTTCACACATGGATCTTTATGTTGAACTTTCTGAGGAAAAGGCCCATTAGTTTTCATCATTATCTCAAAAAAATTAAGAACCACTTCCCTAGAATCTATGCCTAAATCAGATATATGTTAATTTGGCTTAGTTTTCCCTAAGAGGAAATGGAATAGGAAAGAGAAATTAGGTAGAATATTGGTAGATTATGTATCCATTTTGTTCTTGAGAATCTCATATCACTTCCTGATTTCTCTAGAAACCTCTGAATTCCTTACCTTACTTACTGAGAGGAACCTCTTCCTTGTCAGCTGGTGTGGACCACAGCTGGCTCTAGGTTTGTTTCGGCCTATCCAACAAACTGTTCCAAACTGATTTCTAAGACTCACACACAGAATGTTAGTATCTCTGATAAAACTCTTGACAGCTTCAAATCTAGCATAATCTGAAAAAACAGTTTGGTTTCCTTGGTTAAACACCCAGAAGATTTATGTTCACCTCTAGACAAAAGTCAACAAAACCCTTTACCTTTTTACATGAGAATTGACTTTCGACTAACTTTCTCATTCTGTTTTACTGGAAACCTGTTAAAAGTGGTATGTCGGTGATGGCATTCTCATACACTGCTGGTGTGAATGCAAATGGTTCAGCCACTCTGAAAACAGTGTAGCAGTTTCTGAAAATGTTAAATATACACCTACCATGTAATGAAAAATATATGTGTCCATGTAAAGACTTATACATGAATGTTCAAAGCAACTTTATTTGTAATGGTAAAAAACTGAAATAAACTAAATGTCCATCAGCTGGTGAATAGATAAACAAATTGTGGTATATACACCCAATGAAAAGAAGTTTGACCAAAAAAAGAGTGCATTGTGTATGATTCCATCTAATTAAACCCCTAGAAAATGAAATCTATAGTAACAGAAAGCAGAACACTGGTAAGGGGTTGTGGGAGGCAGGGAGGGATTGCCAAGGGAAGGAGAAAACTTTTGGAGTTGCTGGATCTGTTTACTATTTTGATTGTGGTGATGATTTCATGGTTGTGTACATGTGACAAAACTTATCAAATTGTACACTTTAAATATTTGCTGATTATCATATGTCTTTTATATCTCAGTGAAGCTGTTTAAAAAAAAAAGTGTCTGCACTCCCTGCTTGTGAGGACCGGATCCAAACAAGTTCCTTACAGATAATATCAGGGTCTCATTCACACATCCTGACGATTTCATATATTACAAGAGGGTCTTGGGCTGGAACAGGAAGCCCTCTTCCTCTACCTTAACCATCACCTCAGCCAGCCACCATTTTCTCATATCTGTACCTTTTCTTCCAAGCATCTTATCCAGAGTCATGTCTCATCTGTCTCAATTCTTCTCCTAATTGCCCCTTTATTATCACTTCAGCCAGCTACTACTTTCTCATACTTGTACCTTTTCTCCCGAGCACCTTATCCAAAGTGGTATGTCTCACCTGTCCCAATTCTTCTCCCAATTTCCCCCTTTACTTCCCAAGGTATTTCCGAGAACACAGTAATATCCTTTCCTACCCTGATGCTCTGCTATCCATGGCACCCACCCCCATTTCAGGTCCTTCTTCCTACTTTGATCCTTTAGTCATAATAAGGATCGCAGTTGCAAGCAAACGTTTTTAGAAAGAGACTCCATGTCTTTTCTTGATGGCAAAATAGATGAAAACCAACTTCCCAGCAATTCAGGAATTAATTGCTGAGCACTACTTATTATTACTGCAGTGATATTCAAGGTACGTGCCCAGAATCCGCAGCAGCGGGATCGCCAGAGAATCTAGGTTGCCACACCAGACCTCCTGCGGAGTCGGTGGGACCCCGCAATCATTATTTTGACAAGGCTTCCAGGGGATTCAGAGGCATCCCAATGTTCTGGGGGAAACACCAGAGAGGGCAGGAAGTTAGAATGAAAGCACATCAACGGATTTAATTCAGAGTTGGGGGTGTGGCAGGGGGTAGATAAAAGAGGTAACCTAACTAAGGGAGAACGCATTCTCTAGTCAGAAGACCTACTCTTCCCCAAGAAGCTTTCCCCAAAGATGTTTTGCGACCTTCACGTCAAGAATGAACAGACAGGGCAACAGATGTGGCTCAGGCTCACGGTGTCCCTCGCTACGACTCGGCTGGGGACAGGTCCGTGAACGTTCGAGGGTTAAATCTCAGCCACCCTCCGCTCACCCCTACCCGGGCCGCCCCGCTGTGTCCGACCGCGCCCCACCGCGCGCCACCGCGCCGCCTGGTGCGTGCGCGTGTGCGAGTCCCTGCTCCATCGAGCTGAGCCACCCTCCCAGATTCCTAGAGCGGACCGGGCGATGGCGGGTTCGCCACTTATGAAGCCTGACAGCAGTCCGGAGAACAAGTCGAGGTATGGTTGATGTCGGCTCCGGAAAGGCGGAGGAACTCGGGTGGTCTCGCCTCTCAAGCGTCCTCGCAGCGCTGCCAGAGAACCGTGTGCGATTTCCTGAAGCCATGGAGAGTCAAGGCCACCGGGTTCGCCCCTGGGTGCGGTGCCCTAGGCTTGGCGATCTGGCTCGGTTCTTGGTACCGTTGGTATCGGTCAGCCCTTGCTGGCCCGTTGAGTTCAATTGAATGAACACGGGAAACTGGGGGTGGGTGGGATCGGAAGTGTAGATGCATCCACGTGAATCAGCCTACCGTGCCTGGTAAGAGCAACCTGAATGTGGGAGCGTTGGGAGAAGGGAAGGAGGAAAAAACAGGTAAGTGATGATGGATCAGAAGTGTCATTTGGGTATCGGAAGAGAGTAACGTAGTGTTAACCACTGGGGCAAAATTCTAAGATTACCTCCTGCCTGTCTTTCTAGTTATACCCTTATTTTGCAAGCATTAACCTCCAATGATGTTTGAAGCTCTCTACACTTGGAATAGAGAATGTATGTGCAAGAGGGGAAATGCCTGATTCCTGGAAGATGAGAGAGAGGAAGCTTAATAAATTCTGAAAATAAACCACTTGGAAATTAACTGAGATTTTGTTTTCTCCTTTACTTCTTTTATATCTAGAGGATGTTTCTGGTGGTCTAGTGTCAAAAATTATATCTCCAGTCTCTGCAACGATTCCTTTCCAAACCCAGGGGTGCCCAGTGGCCTTGAGCTCTCAGACACCTACCTGGACAAGAAAAGCTTACTGAGGAAATGGTAATTCTCCAGTTGATCCCAGAGGTGTCGAATGTCCAGTTGCAGCCCATGGAGATACAGTTCAATTATGAATCTCAAGACCAACATCTTCTGTCAGGTGAGAAGCAGTGTATTACATCTTTCTTGGTGGTTTTGGATAAGTTGTTACCATTGCTCTGTTAGTGTCTTCAGGTGCTGTTGGTATTCTTCATTGCCTATCCCCCATTCTACTGGGCAGTAACATCTCCTTAGTGCTACAAGCACAGTCACAAGACTTCGTTGTGAATTCTGGCAATCATTCTCAAGGAATTTCGTGCTCTCCTTTCTCCCAAATCATCCGTTTTTCCTGTTATAATTACCTTATCACCAACCTGTCAGTGTTTGGTATTTCCCCCTTTAAAATTTTCTCAAATCATTTTTCTCATTTACTGTAAGGTAGTAGTTAACAATTTTGGAGTCTGACAACCTGGATTCCACTACTAGCTGTATCATTTATTAGTTTCAGTAAGTTACTTGTTCTTATGATTCTGTTTCCTAATTTTATAAGTGTATACTAATTCATATCTTGGTGGTCATTTTGAGGTTTGTGTGTATCTATTACTCCATAAAAAAGGACCCCAAAACTTACTGACCTAAAACATCAGGGATTTTTAAATCACGTTACTTTCTTTTGGTTCTGGAGGTCATCAACCTGGACTGGGTTCAGCTGGAGAGACTTTTTCTTCTGGTCTTGCCTGGGATAACTCACATAGTTATCTAGTGGCTCACCTAGGGCAGGGGCTAAGCCAGTTTCAATTATATAAGTCTGTCTGTGGGTGCTTCCTATGGCTTGGGTCACTTATCGCAACCAGACTAGCCCAGACTTTTTTACAGGGCAGCTAGTTTCCAAAATCAGAGAACAATCCCTGGGAGGCAAAGCACTTTTCTTTTTTTCTTTTTTTATATTATATTTTATTGATTATGCAGTAACAGCTATCCCAGTTTCTTCCCCTTTACCCCTCTCCACCCAGCACCCCCCATTCCTTTGTTTATGTCCATGGGTCATGAATATAAGTTCTCTGACTTCTCCATTTCCTATACTGTACTTTACATCCCCATGGCTATTCTGTAACTACCTATTTGTACTTCTTAATCCCCTCCCCTCTTTACCCATTGCCTCACACCACCCTCCCTTCTGGCAACCATCAAAACACCCTCTGTATCCATGATTCTGTCTCTGTTCTTCTTCTTTGCTTAGTTTGTTTTTTAGATTCAGTTGTCTAGAGGTATGTATTTATTGCCATTTTACTGTTCACAGTTTTGATCTTCTTTTTCTTAAATAAGTGTCTTTAACATTTCATATAATAATGATTTGGTGATGATGAACTTCTTCAGTTTTTCTTGTCTGGGAAGCTCTTTATCTGCCCTTCCATTCTAAATGATAGCTTTGCTGGGTAGATCAATCTTGGCTATAGGTCCCTGCTTTTAAGACTTTGACTATTTCTTGCCAGTCTCTTCTAGCCTGCAAAGTTTCTTTTGAGAAATTAGCTGACATCCTTATGGGAATTCCCCTGTAGGTAACTAACTTCTTTTCTCTTGCTGCTTTTAAGATTCTCTCTTTTTCTTTAACCTTTGACATTTTAATTATGATGCGTCTTGGAGTTGGCCTCTTTGTATCCATCTTGTTTGGGATTCTCTGTGCTTCCTGGACTTGTATGTCTATTTCCTTCACCAAATTAGGCAAATTTTCTTTCATTATTTTTTCAAAAGGTTTCCAATTTCTTGCTCTTTCTCTTCTATTTCTGGCACCCCTATGATGTGAATGTTGGTATGCTTGAAGTTGTCCCAGAGGCTCCTTATACTATCCTCGTTTTCTTTTTTAATTCTTTTTTCTTCTTACTATTCTGGTTGGTTGTTTTTGCTTCCTTTTGTTCCAAGTCTTGGTTTGATTCTTGGCTTCATCCACTCTACTGTGATTTCCTGTGAATTGTTCTTTATTTCAATTAGTATATCCTTCATTTCTGACTGGATCTTTTTTATGCTGTTGAAGTAGTTAGTGAGTAGTGGACTACTCACTAAGTTCCTTGAGCATCCTTATAGCCAGTATTTTGAGCTCTGTATCTGAAGGATTGCTTATCTCCATTTCATTTAGCTCTTTTTCTGGAGCTTTGTTCTGTTCGTTCATTTGGGCCATGTTTTTTCTTTGTTTCCTCATTTTGGCAGCCTCTCTGTGTTTGTCTCTATGTATTAGGTAGAGCCGCTATGACTGCCTGTCTTGGTAGTGTGGCCTAATGTAGTAGGTGTCCAATAGGGTTCAGTGGCACAGCCTTCCCTGTCACCCAAGCTGGGTACTTGAGGTGCACCCTTTGTGTGGACTACGTATAACCTCCTTTTGTAGTTGAGCCTTGGTTGCTCTTGGTAGGTCAATGGGAGAGATTTACCCAGGCCAGGCAGCTGCAAGGACTGGCTGTAACCACTGACCACCAACCTTCACCCTCTGTGGAGGATCAGCTGTGCAGGGGACCACTCCACAGAGCATGACTTACTTCAGCAGGGCTCTGGTGCCCACCTGTGTTCTGTCTGGGGCACTTGGCATAAGCTATAAAGCATCCGCAGCTGGCTGCTCCTTGTGCTGGGCTTGGAGGTATCCTTGCAAGGCCAGGCAGTGAACTTAGGCCAGCTGCTGCTAGTGCTGGAGCCACTTAGCAAGGTATGGAGGCTCACTGAAGCCAGCTGCTACTTGTTTGAGAGGATTTAGAAAGGTCAGAAGTATGTGCCAAGTCTGGATGGATGTGTTTGTTTCTTTAATTTTGTGGTTGCAGGACCTCCATTCAGCTCAATTTCTGCCAGTTCTGAGTGATGGCTATTCTCCAGTTTAGTTGTAATTCTGATGTGGTTACGCAAGGAAGCAAGCCATGTTTACCTGGACTACCATCTTGGAGATCGCTCCCTGCAAAGCACTTTTCTAATATGTTTGTGTTACATTTGTTAATAAGTCATTCACCAAAGCAAGTCACCTAACCAGTTACAGTCATGTGCGTAAGAATTACACAAGCATATATATTTTTGGAGGTAGGATTCAGTGGGGTCCATTACTACTACAACAAACACCAGAAGCACTAAATGAGATCCTGTATACAAAACTCTGAGAACAGACCAGGCTGGTAGTAAATTCTTTATGAATAGTAGCCACTGTTATTTTGACACCAACTTTGTTCAGATGTTTTACAGGGTCTCACTTGTACATCAAATTTTGCTGCTTTTTTATTTTGGTCCTTCCATTACTGCTGCTTGTTCTGTGAAATTCAGCTTCTATTACCCCTTTTACTCTAGATTTTCTGCCTCTTTTTAGTTTTGGAGCACTTTTTATTTATTGTATTCTATTTTATTTTATTTCTCCTGTACATATTTAGAATTTGTTTTTCTTTACAAAATCTGGTCAAAGGCATCTGGTTCTCATCTTTCCTGAGAACCACTGCAGAATCGGGCCTCCTCCTTTCAGTTTTTCATAAATTGACATACATTTTGCATCTCTTTGTTTCTCCTAGAGTGTGTATAAATAATATTTTTAATTATAGAGTACCATAATTATATTAAAGTACATTTATAAAATGCAGAAATGCACAAAATGGAAAATTTAAATAACCTGCAACTCCACAATTGAAAGGTAGTCACTGCTAATATTTATGTATCCTTCAAATCATTTAATTAATTATTCAACAAATATTTATTGTTGATAAATGGTTATTAGTTGATAAGATCATAGCTTAATTATTATTGACCGTATAATATTTTTATTAGTTATTGAGGGTTTACTTCGTGCCAGGCACTGCTCAAAGTGTGGAAGATATAGCAATGAACAGAACAGATAAGATTTTGCCCTCAAGGAGCTTACATTCTAGTGGGGAAAGCAGGAAATAAATAAATATATGGGACAGTGTCAGGTGGTAATAGTGGTTGTGGAAAAAATAAACCAGAATATATCAGTATTCCAGCAGAAAACAGCTGGTTCATTCAGTTGGGGTAATTCAGAGTTTCCTGAAAAAGATGGGCAGGATTACAGAAATCAACCAGGGATGGAGAACGACCTAGGGGCAAACAATGATGAGAAGCAGTTACTACCTTTAGGTTTTAAGTTACAAGGGAAGAGCTTGATTACCAGATCCTAGGGCAGGTAGTTAGCTGTAGGATAGAGCCTCCCGATAGGAGCTGTGGCCTTTGCTGAAAGAACTACAATTACTTCCAACTCCTGGCCCAGGAAAAGGGAAGCCAGGGTGTAGGGTAACCAATCCATCCCAGTTTGCCTGGGATTTAGCACTGGAAGTCCCACATCCTGAGGAGCCCCTCTGTTTTGGGTTTCTTTAATTTTGTGGTTGCAGGACCTCCATTCAGCTCAATTTCTGCCAGTTCTGAGTGATGGCTATTCTACAGTTTAGTTGTAATTCTGATGTGGTTATGCAAGGAAGCAAGCCATGTTTACCTGGGCTACCAGGACAGTTGGTCACTCTATGATTCTCCTCACACTTTTGGCCAAATTTAATTGCAAGCCAGAGGGCATGGAACCCCAAGTGATACGGTTCATAAACTAATAGCCTCCTAAGGCCCAGAGCAGGGTGGACAGTAGATCTATGGGGGTAAAAGGTGACTGTCCCTTACAGTCACCCTTTTTAAACTATAATATCCACTTTTGTCCTTTGTTTGGGTTGTGTTCCCAACACAGCAGAAAAACAAAGTCTCCTAAGCTACCATTTTATTGCAGGCTGACATATAATTAAATCATACTTCCGCCTAAAACCTAAAACTTCCCTGCCACCAGTGCTTTTCAGCTAAGGTAGGGAGGAAAAGGGGGGAAAGACATAATTGATGAAATATAACTGCTTCAGTTCTTGCTATTCACAAAGCCTAAGACGATGATCATAACTATCTCCTTCTATCGCCCATTCCGTATTATTTTTATTCTCTGCCAGATTCTCAGTGACGCAGTTTTTTATGAGGTTAAGTACCATAAACCTTCTTTCCTGGATGATCTGAGCCTTTGGGTTACTTTAGTGTACCACTGACTGGGCATATCAGACATGAGAGAACTGAGAGGCAACCCGGTGGGTCCTCTGAGTTCCAGCATATTCTTCCTCACCCCTATTGTGTAGCAGCAACCAATTCTCCATTGATAATTATTATCAGTCATCCTGGCCAGTAGAATGACCTCTTCTCTGCTTGTTGGTTCAGCACCATGAAGAGCCCAAAATGGCCAGAAGGCAGTCTCAACTTCAGATTTAACAAAATCATGACCTTGTTCCATGGTAGAACTATTTCTCCTTTGAGAATCAGATCCTCAAACCCACCAAGCCCAAGACTATGTGGATAGGAAACATAAATAATATGTGGATTATTAGATATATAGTAAGAGGAGACATTCTTACTATTCCTTCACCTTGGCTCCTGTACCCAGGTATTGTGGCCATGGGGAAGACAGTACTGTGTGTGTTTTCCTCTGGTTTAAGGTATATTGCATCCTGTGCAACAGCACCCCAAACCTGGTCTTGTTGCCTGGCTTATACCAAAACTGAACCCTCAGCAAATCATGACACCATTATCGCATTCCATGTCTGGATGATGAGGCATGTAGTAGACCCGTGAATTACATAGGTGTGAGCTTACTACTATGATTTTATTATTTCTTGGATTAAATAACAACTGATACACAATGGTCAGTTTGTAATAGTTATTTGGCACTCTGTGATCAAGTACTAAGTCTCTGTTAGTGCCCAGGTGCAAACTGAGATCTGCTTTGGTATCTGTTGCCTCAAAAATCAGGGCTCACCAAGCGTTGTACCTCTCCAAGGTGGTAAAAAAATGGTTGGAGATATAAATGAAGTAAGAGAACAGCCACTGACTATTTGAGAGAAGAATGTTCCAGGCAGAGGGAACAGCAAATGCAAGAGGTTCCCAGATGTGTCAGGAACAGAGTAAGCCTGGGCTAGACAGGTAATAGGGGTGGCGGAAAGAAATGAAGGCAGATAGGCACCAGATCATAGAAGCTTTTCAGCCATAGGCTGAGTTTGGAATTTATTCCCAGTTTAATGGGAAGCCGTTGGAACTCTTTACATAGGATAATAACATGGAAACATCACTCTGACTGTTGTATGGAGAATAGGATATGAGTAAGTTAGCAAGAAGAAAGCAAATATTTTAAGAGAGTAATCAACTATGTCAAATAAATCAAGAATAAGATCAGGGGAAAGTGGGGGACATCTGTAATAGTGGCAGCAATAAAAATTAATTATTACGTTTTTTGTTTAAGAATAAGCCCTGACTAATGTGGCTCAGTTGGTTGGGTGTCACCCTGTGCGAGGAAAAGGGTCACCGGTTCAGTTCCCAGTCCGCACGTGCCTGGGTTGCGGTTTGGTCCCTGGTCAGGGCATGTATGAGAGGCAACTGATCAATGTTTCTGTCTCACATCAGTATTTCCCTCCCTCTTTTTTTTCCTCTGTTCCCCTCTTCCTAAAAATAGTTCAAAAAAAGAATAAGATCGATACTTGACCGTCAGATTTGTCAAGATAAAAATTGTTAGGGACTTTAATAACTGTAGTTTCAATGTAGTTATAGAGATAAGAGCCTGATAAAATGGGTTAAAAAAAAGAGCTTTAGTGTTGGTTAGGATATAGAGCAATGTTTACTTTTATACACTCCTGACAGAAGTGTGAATTGGTTTGACTATTTTGGAAATACCTAGTTGAATATCTAACAATTCTGATCCTAAGTTTTTGTAACTTAGAGAAACACTTGGATATGTGCACCGAGTTAGACATAATAGCATATTCATATTGGCATTGTTTGTAATAGCAAAATGTTATTGTCATTGAAGGAAACTGGGTAAATAAATTATGGTGTATGTCACACTATAGTAGTGAACGTGAATGTACTACAGCTACACACATGAATATGGACGAACCTTCCAAACATAATGTTGAGGAAAAAAAAAGTCACAAAATACATGTAGTATAATTCCATAAATGTATAAAGTTTAAAAATATACCATATTTGTCTGCTAGTGGTGCTATAACAAAATATCACACATTGGGTGGCTTAAACAACACAAATTTATTTTCTCAAGTTCTATGCATTAATTTTGGTCATCTGTGCTTTATTCTAGGAGTTTTATAGTTTTAGCTTTTGTTTCTGTCTATGTTACATTTTCAGTTAATTTTTGTGTATAGCATGAAGAAAAGGTTGGGTTGATTTTGGTCACTGTGATATCCAGTTCTAGGATATTTCGTTGAAAAGAGACTAAGACTATCCTTTCACCAATGACGTATCTGGCAACTGTGCTGACAATCACTTGTACATATGTTTGGATCTATCTGTTTACTCTCTATTCTATTCCATTAACGGGTATGTCTATCCTTATGCCATTACCATGCTGCCTTAATCGCTGTAGCTTTATATTAAAGCTTGAAATCAAATAGTGTAACTTCTGCAATTTTGTTCTTTTTCAGAATTGTTTAGACTCTCTCTGCCTTTGTACATAAAATTTAGGGTCAGTTTGTCGATTTCTAAAAAGTGCCTGCTGAGATTTTGATTGAGGTAGCATTGAATCTATAGATCATTTTGGGGAGAATTCTACCATCTTAACAATATTAAATCTTTGTATTCATAAATGATGGCATATACTTCTAGTTATTAGGCCTTCATTAATTTTTCTCAGCAATGTTTTGTAGTTTTCATTATACACATATTGTACATATTTTGTTGAACTTGTTTCTAAATATTTTTGATAGAATTGATAAAAAATATTTTACATTTTCATTCTAATTGTTCATTGCTAGTATACAGAAATACAGTTGTTTTTTGTATATTGGTGTAATAAGCTCATTTACAAGTTTTAATAGCTTTTGTGAGACAATTCAGGATTTTTTTATATATGTAGTAGTATATAGTCTATAAGTAAAGACATTTTGACATTTTTCTTTCTTAGTTGTACGTTTCATTTTTTTTTCATGTCTTATTGTATTGGCTAGGAATATTGAATAGAAGTTGTACAATGTTGAATAGAAATGGTAAGAGAAGGAATCCTTGTTTTGCTCCCTTGTTCCTAGAAGAAAAGCATTCATTATTTAACCATTAAGTATAATGTTAGCTGCTGGTCTTTCTTTATTAGAGTAGTAAATTTACACATAACATAGCTGGATTTAAGTGTACGATTTCCTTATTTGTTTTTGTTTATCCCATGTTTTGTTTCTTTTGTCTTTTTTTTAGCCTAACTTTGCATTTTCAGAATTTTTGTCTTAATTTTTCTATTGATTTATTGTTTATAAATTCTTTTGTTATTTAATGGTTACTTCATAGCAGCCTTTCTCAGATGTCATTCTGCGAGAGAATTAAGCCAAAGTCTAAGGCATCCATTGTAACTAATGTATTACTGTCCCTCCTACACATATTATGGTACTAGCTATGTATCATTTTTGGGGAGAATTAATAGTCATTCAAATCATTTTCTGTTTTATTCTCTTATGGAAATGGCTGGAAAAGGCTGCTTTAGAAACTACAACATACACATTTAATTTATTATAGTTTACCTTAATTTACTACTTCTAGGATAATCCAAAGACCTTGTAATATTTTGGTTCTATTTACTGCCCTCCCACTGTACTATTTTTTGCCATGTATTTTAGTTCTACATATATGGTAAACTCCATAAGACATTCATATGGCATAAATCAATCACCACACATTTAGATTTACCCAGACACTTGGAGGGGATTTAGACTTTTGCCTCTAAAACTCATGTCATGGTTTCAGCTCTCTAAACCATTTACAGTCTGACAATTGTGTGCCTTTTAGAGTAAACACCACTTAACAGTGGGCTGACAATCAAAAAGTTCTACAGAGCACCCTGACCCATGTGGTGCAGTTGGTTGGGCGTCATCCCCAAAGAGAAAGGTTGCTAGTTTGATTCCTGGTCAGGTCACATGCCTGGGTTTCAGGTTGGGTCCCTCATCAGGGTGTGTGGGAGAGGCAACCAATCGATGTTTCTCTCTTACATTGATGTTTCTCTCCCTCCCTTTCCCTCTCTCTAAAAATAAATAAATAAAATCTAGGAAGAAAAGGAAGGAAGGGAGGGAAGGAGGAAGGGAGGGAGGGAGGGGAGAGGAAGGAAGAGAAAAGGAAGGAAAGAAAAGAAAGAAATTCAGTGGAGCTCTCATGCTCCCTACCATCACAGGCATCTGGTATTGTTGAGAATAGGAATGGCCTCCTCAAAAATCAACTCCAAGATTTCTGACCCCACCTCTGTAACCTTTTCCTGATTTACATGCCTAGTAAAGAAGTTTGGCCTATGAATTTTGCTGTTTCAAAAGAAGGGATCATGCACTTTGGGCTACTTCCTTGGTAATAATCAGGACAAAAGAAATGGAGGATTATCTAGAGACCTATTTTTTTTTATAATTTAGGATTCTGTCTTGACCATTCCTGGGCATGATGCTTCTCTCCTTACCCTAATGGCGGCCTCTGACCAGCCCAGCAGTGTACCCTCCCAGTGACAGCCTGGGCGCTGCTGCCTACTCCCACTTTCCCTCCATCCACCCCGCACTCTTACATTGCTTACCTTACAAACATTCGTAAATTGTTTACATCAGCTCTACTTTAGTCAGATTTTCCTAATCACTGTGATTAGGCTTCAGTACTCCCAATCTCCTGTGACAAACATATACAGATTAAATCTGGTAAGCCGCTTCTCTAAACAGTTATTGTGATCCATTATTGAGTCTTCCTAGTTTCCCTCTCAGAGGATAATTTTGTGCTTTGTAGCACTCCCATATTGTGATAATGTTTTTCAAAACATTTATTTATTTATTTTTAAAGAAAGGGGAAGGGAGGGAGAAGGAGAGGGAGTGAAACACTGATGTGTAAGAGAAACATCAACTGGTTGCCTCTCACACTCCCCAAGCCCGGGACCCGGCCCACAACCCAAGTATGTGCCCTGACCAGGAACCAAACCGGCAACGCTTCAGCTCACAGGCTAGCACTCAATCCACTGAGCCACACCAGCCAGGCCTGTGATGACATTTTATAGGTAAATATTGATCTGTGTTACCTGAAACTTTCTTACGATATGAAGAACACATTCCATTTGAATTTTGTTTATTGTTCTAGATGGTGAGACTAAGACCAAGCTTGGAGAGCTGGCTTCAGAGGAGGAAATTACAGCAAAAACTGAACTATTGACTGAAGCGTCTGACAACCCCAGAGACAATATTCTCCAGGATTCTGAATGCAATGAACTCTGTGAATTTGGGGATAAATTAAATGAAAAGGATCAGAACCTCTTTAAAAGAAGACAACATAGCTGTGATGAATGTGGACAAAGTTTTGTTTGGAGTACAGGGCTTATTAGGCATCAAAGAACCCACTGGAAGAAACCCTATGAATGTGATAAGTGTGAAAAGGCCTTTAGTGTGAGCTCAGCCCTGGTTCTGCATCAGAGAATTCATACTGGGGAGAAACCCTATTCTTGTAATTGGTGTATTAAAAGTTTCAGTCGGAGCTCAGACCTTATTAAACATCAAAGAGTCCATACTGGTGAAAAGCCTTATAAATGTGATGAATGTGGGAAAGCCTTCAGTCAGAGCTCAGATCTTATTATACATCAGAGAATCCATACAGGAGAGAGACCCTATCAGTGCAGTCATTGTAGTAAAAGTTTTAGCCAGCGCTCAGACCTGGTTAAACATCAGAGAATCCATACTGGAGAGAAGCCTTATACATGTAACCAGTGTAACAAGCATTTTAGCCAGAGTTCTGATGTTATAAAACATCAAAGAATCCACACTGGTGAAAAACCATATAAATGTGACGTGTGTGGAAAAGCCTTCAGTCAGAGCTCAGATCTCATTCTGCATCAGAGAATCCACACTGGGGAGAAACCCTATCCGTGTAATCAGTGTAGCAAAAGTTTCAGCCAGAACTCAGACCTTATTAAACATCGAAGGATCCACACTGGAGAGAAACCGTATAAATGTAGTGAATGTGGGAAGGCTTTTAATCAGAGCTCAGTCCTTATTCTGCACCAGAGAATTCACACTGGAGAGAAACCCTATCCGTGTAATCAGTGTAGCAAAACCTTTAGTAGACTTTCAGATCTTATTAATCATCAGCGAATTCACACTGGAGAGAAGCCTTACCCATGTAACCAGTGCAGTAAAATGTTTAGTCGAAGATCGGATCTTGTTAAACATCAGAGGATTCATACAGGTGAGAAACCCTATGAATGTGATGAATGTGGAAAAACCTTTAGTCAGAGCTCCAACCTTATTCTACATCAGAGAATCCACACTGGAGAGAAACCCTATCCATGCAGTGATTGTACTAAAAGTTTTAGTCGTCGTTCAGACCTTATCAAACATCAAAGAGTACATACTGGAGAGAAACCATATGCATGTAATCAGTGCCATAAAAGTTTTAGTCAAAGCTCAGACCTCACTAAACATCAGAGAGTACACTCTGGTGAAAAGCCCTATCATTGTGATAGTTGTGAGAAAGCCTTCAGTCAGAGCTCGGACCTTATTCTTCACCAGAGAATTCACACTGGAGAAAAACCATACCCATGCACACAGTGTGGCAAAAGCTTCGGTCAGAACTCAGACCTTACCAAACACCAGAGAATCCACACCGGGGAAAAGCCATATAAATGTAATGAGTGTGGGAAGGCTTTCAGTCAGTGCTCAGCTCTTATCCTACATCAGAGGATCCACCCTGGGCAGAAACCATATCCATGTGATCAATGTGGCAAAAGCTTTAGTCGGCACTCTGATCTCGTTAATCATCAACGAAGGCACACTGGGGAAAAGCCATACAAATGTGATACACGTGGGAAAGCCTTCAGCACATGCACTGGTCTCATGGAACACCAGAGAAGCCACACTGGGGGAAAACCCCACAAGGGTATTCAGTGCAGCAGAAGTTTTACTCAACTCCCTGAACTTACTAATCATGGGAAAGCCCGTTCTGGCCAAGACAGTGTACCTGTGATGAATGTGGGCAAACCTTTAGTGTACACACAAACTTTATTCAGTGCCAGAGACACTACACCAGAAAAAAGTCTTATGAATGCTATTGATGATTACGAAAAAGGTTTTAATCAATGCTCAACTCTTGTGCTACATTAAAAAAAAGAATAGCCCACAGTGGACAGAAAACATTGATGCAATTTTTATAATGAAAGTTTAACTTAGACCTCAGACATTGCTAAACCTAAGAAATTCTGAGTAGGGATCCTCTGTGTTGTGGGAAGATGTTCAATGTGAATAAAAATTTTAGTGAATGTCAGCAACAATGGAAAGAAATTTGTATCTGCTATAATGTAAGAAAAGCTCTAGTCTTATTCAAATACAACCCACAAGAGAAAAGTTTTATCATCGTAAGAAATGTGTTAACAGTACTAAGAACCTTATCAGATATTGTAAAAATCAGTGTTGTGGGGTGTGCAATCACAACTTAGAAATACGATCATATTATAATCTCAAACATTTAGTGAGCCCAAATTATCTATTACATATCAGAGAAACTGTTAGATAATGTAGGTGAAACTGAAATACCTCCCATAATTTAATTGGTATTCACACTGTTAGCACACTTATCTGCTGACAGCTGGACAGTTCTAGCTTGTGCTAATGCTAGTTATCATTAAACCCCCTGTGTGGACATACTATGCTCTTCTGGTATTCTACTAGTTATCATTAAATCCCGTGTGTGTGAACATATTATGCTATTCTGGTATTAAATTTATTAACTACGTTTTCTGTGCCATTAGCGCTCTCACAAACATGGCAATCATTTCTAAAACCTGCCAGACTTTCTGTTAAAAAGTGCGGCAAGCATCAACCCCACGAAGTAACACAGTACAAGAAGGGCAAGGATTCTCTGTATGTGCAGGGAAAGCAGCATTATGACAGGAAGCAGAGGCCATGGTGGGCAAACTACACCAATTTTCTGAAAAACGGCTAAAACTACAAGGAAGATTGTGCTGAGGCTTGAATGTGTTGAGCCCAACTGCAGATCGAAGAGAGTGCTGGCTATTAAGAGATACAAGCATTTTGAATGGGGAGGAGATAAGAAGAGAAACGGCCAAGTGATCCAGTTCTAAGCTTCATTTTTTATTATGTGACAATAAATTCTTGAGGATAAAATTTATTAACTACATAGCCCCAGTGCCCTACTTTCTCAAAAAAAATTTTTGGCCTAGATTTGGTTTTCCTAATGAGAAGGAGTTTTTAACCTCCTGTGATGTTCACAGCAAATATGGATTTATTTTGCTCTCAATAATGAAGCCTATAAACTTTAGTGGTCTGAAATCATTTCTTCAATACTACCATTTAATCACAGCTTTTAAATATGTGGAACTATTTTTTTTTTAAATCCATGTCATAGTGTTAAGATTCTCTGCTACTGTATTTATCTTGTCATCTATAGATTGAACAAAATAATAGCTAAAGTATACTGCCATGACTAATTTGTGTAGCATTATCTGCTTAAAAATAACAAGATCTGTCCTGGCTAGTGTGGCTCAGTGGATTGAGCGCCAGCCTGTGAACCAAAGGGTTGCTGGTTCGATTCCAGGTCAGGGCACATGCCTGGGTTGCAGGCCAGGTCCCAAACTGTGGGGTTAGGGGTGTGTGACAGGCAACCAGTCAGTGTTTCTCTCTCTCCCTCTCTTTCCCTCTCTCTAGAAGTAAATAAATAAAATCTTTTAAATTTGTATTTAAAAAAATGAAAAGACCTATCTACTGATTTTTTAAGTGGCAACATTCATCAGACTTGTTTCTTGATCTCTGATATGCATATTGGTAATAGGCTACACACATGCAAAGTTTTCTACTGGAAAATGTAAGGTTTTTAAAAAATAAAAATTTCAAATTGTCTTTCTGGTATTAACCATTTGTTGAAATTCTGCTACTATCATTTACTTTGAATATCTCCCATAATTATCCCATTATTTCAGTCCAACAGACCTCGTTAAATTATTATGCTCAAGGCATTTTTAAGGTTTTATAGTATATACAAAGTTTACACACAAAGCTGCTTGCATACTGTCCCAGCAAAGCAAGAAAGCATGTACTGTACAGTGGTAAAGACTGACGTATACAGAAAACACAGGGTTCGATGTAATCATGAAGCTAGATAAGATACTTACAAGAGCTCAGAGGAGGTAGGGTTCAATTCTGACTGGAAAGAAAATGTTAAGTTTTGTGGAGCTGCTGAGATTTGAGTTTTGAAGGGGGTGGTAGGAGCCTAAAGGCAGGGAGGGAAGTCAACAAAGGCACAGAAGCAAGGAAGTATTTAAAATTATGCGGAGTGCGATGCTTAGTCATTAATTCATTCAATAAATATTCAGTGTCAGGCACTGTACTAAGCGCTGCTAAAGAAAAAAAGAAGGTTCCTGCCCTAGAGCATAAGTGTTATGAAAATAATGACTGGAACGTGTACTTAGTAAGGCAGAAATAAAAATGAAGTAAAGGAAAAGACAGTTGAGGAGTGTGACAGTAAAAAATTAGGCACTTAAATTTCCTGGGGCTTAGCATCACATATAAAACAGAAAAGTACTAGGTATGGTGCGAGTAGATATATTTCTGCATTTTGCTCTTTAAGATCATGGAAAGCCATCTGGGTCTTTGAACCAGGGACGGGCATGTTCATCTCCCTGCTTTATGAAGAATCTAAGATTAAAAGGAGGAAAGAGAGAGCAGAAAGGAAAACTATTTGGAAGTCTGGAAATAAAATCATGGGGTCCAGAAGTAGAGGAGTTTGAAGGCATTGATATGATAATAGGTTCAGAAGTGAGTAGGGAGAAAAGTGTACAATCAACTATTGTCTGTTCTTTGCGGAGTTTAAAAAGTGAAAAAAATAAGATGATCAAATTTATATCTGAAGTTTAGCCATCTCTCCTGAGAAATTTTCGGAGCCAATTGCTTACTACACATTTTTTTCCGGTGTCCTAAAAGTAAACTTAAACTCATGAATTTAACACATACACCCATGCTATCCTCCTCCTCAATTCTCCATCCTGGTGAATTGCTCTGCTAAAAGTCTTGCTATCCAGATAAAATAACATAGTGATCCTACACTCCTCACTCGCTCTAGTTTTCTAAATTCAGTTGCTCACTAGGACTTGGAAATGAGTTATGAAAGTAATGCTACTTACTCTAAAAATTCAAATAATAATGAAGTATACTGAGTAAAAAGGGAAGGGAGTGCTGGGCCTGACATTTAATGCCAGTTGATTTTTCCCAAGTTTTCTTCAACTGACAAGGCCAAAGACCAAGAAATCTAGCCCAACAGCACTGGAAGGATAAGTGGAACTTCAGCTAACTCGCTGTGATAGGGAGTAAAAATTGGAGCACAGAACATGCCAATTCGGAGGCGCTCTTGTAATCACCCCACAATTCAGTGTGAACACTGAAAGGCTATACCCTAGGAATAAGAAGGAAACCAGTGTGGCCCAATCCTAAAAAAACATCTGAAACAATCTCAGATCAGGCCAGCTTTTAGTAAATTATCTGTTCCTAATCTAGCTGCCTGTTAAAAGACAAAGTGAATCCTCTCTGGAGGATAACTATCCAGAGACTGTAACTTTTCAAGTATAATATTCGGTGTTCAATAAAAAATTATCAGAATAATTAGTCACAGATACCAATATGAACTCTCTCACACACACAGATGGTTAGACACAGAAACAATTATAAAACCTGTATACATGGATTAGTATATATTTGCCTACTTGTGTTCTGAGAGGACGTAGAAGTAATGACACTCCAGTATCAATGAGCATACCCAGCTCATGGTTTGTAATACCATTCTGCAAATAAAAGGAATCAGGGTTCCTTTGAGAAATGGCTGATTCTAGGGCTAGGGCAGGAAAAATACAAGATGAGCCTTGAGCACTTATAGTAAGAGCTGAAGAAAACAATACAATGGGGGTATATCAAAGGAAAAAAGGAGTCAACCTGAAAGAGCTTCTGAATAAATATACACGAGTCCATACTGATGTAAATAAATATGGAAGAGATCAATCCTCCTTATGGAAGAATTACAAATAATATATATAGATTCTCCATGCTCCAAGATGTGAAGTTTAATCCCAACCTAGCAAAAACTACTTCAATCTGTGCTGGCTGGGTAGTTCAGTTGGATAGAGCATTGTCCCAGTACACCAAGGTTGCAGGTTCAGTCCCCTCTAAGGGCACATACAAAAAGCAACTGATGAATGCATAAATAAATGGAACTACAAATTAATGTTTCTCTCCCTCTCTCTCATCCTCTAAAGTCAATTTTAAAAAAATTTATAATAACTATAATTCTTTAAGATTTCTAAACCTCAACACTATTGACATTTTGGGCCAGGTATCTGCCTACCTACCCAGATGTGTGTGTATCTATGTATCTGTAATACACATGCTTTTTTTTTCTGATTTGTTTAAAAGTTGCAGACACAAAGCTCCTTTGACATTTAAATAGAGCAAGAAGAGGATATGACAGGGAAGTTAAATAATGTGACATATGATCTGGCTGACGTGTTGAGGTATGAGTGAAGTAGGGCAAACAGGAAAGCAGGGAGGCTAGTGACTTGAGCAACTTTCTCAGATGAGGACGATTCTAAGAACACGTTTGCGGAGAAATTTAAAGTTTGCTTTAGGACATGGGACGCGTTTGACTTGAGATGCCTACTCAGTCATTGGGGCGAGCTTTGTTTATAAGCCTCCTCCTCCTTGCAGGGCCAGGGTTTCTGGTTTATCATACCGACGAGCCCCTAGGATTGCCTGCACCATCCACCTTTGAGGCTGCAGGCCCAGGCGGCTGCAGGTAGAGGGAGCAACTGACTCCTGCCTACCTGATCTCTGGCCCGCCACTCCTCCCGTGCTGTTGGCATAGTCTTGGAGCCTGACTTCTTAGTGGTTGTTGCTGGGGAGGCTAAATGGTGCCGCCTAGAAGAGCGCGGTGGATGATGCTCCGTGGTGGAAACTGACCAGAGGGAAAGGGGAGTCTGACGTCTTCTCCCTCCTCTTACCCCGCTGTGAGGGGAAGATGAGGTAGTTTATACCACTTGCACTCTGAAGACAGTGAGACTAAGCAAACTGCTTTGCTTCTTTAGAAGCTGTAGACAGCTCAATAACAACTATTTGCATTTGTTCTCTCCTTCCCTGCTTCACCTCCCATTTACCCTCAGTGGACCCTTCCTGGGATTACATCACCCAGAAAAAATTTTAGCAGTAAGCTCTCTTATCTTAAACTCTGATTTAAGAACACAGTAAAAAGCAGGTATCAAAATGGAGATGTTTGGTAGGCAAAGCGATAATACGAACCTGTACTGCAGAGAAGAGATCTAGGCCGAGGCAGATTTTGGAGCTGGAAATAGTATTTAAAGATATAGGGCCTTCTGAATGGCTAAAGAAAACATCAGCAAAATAAAAAGGGCACCAACCATATGGGAAAACATGTTTGCCAATGATACTTCAGACAACGGTTTGGTCTCCAAAATATATAAAGAACTCACATGACTCCGCACCAGGAAGACAAACAATCCAATTAAAAGATCGACAAAAGACCTGAAGAGACACTTCTGCAAGGACACACACAGGGCCCAGAGACACATGAAAGGATGCTCAGCATCACTAGCCATCAGAGAGATGCAAATTAAAAACCACAATGAGATACCACTTCACACTGGTCAGAATGGCCATCATTAACAGATCAACAAACAAGTGCTGGTGAGGTTGTGGAGAAAAGGGAACCCTAGTACACTGTTGGTGGGAATGCAGACTGATGAAGCCACTGTAGAGAACAGTATGGAATTTCCTCAAAAACTAAAAATGGAACTCCCTTTTGATCCCGCGATTCCACTGCTGGGATTATACCCTAAGAATCCTGAAACACCAATTCAAAAAAACCTATGCACCCCAATGTGCATAGCAGTGTCATTTACAATAGCCAAGCGCTAGAAACAGGCTAAGTGCCCATCAGTAAATGACTGGATCAAAAGGCTCTCGTACCTTTATACAATGGAATACTATGCAACAGAAAGAGGGAACTCCTACCCTTCACAGCAACATGGATGGAACTGGCAAGTATTATGCTAAGTGAAATAAGCCAGGCAGTGGAAGACAAATGCCATATGATCTCACCTATAGTTGGGACCTAATCAACAAAACAAACAAACAAAGAACCAGAGACATGGAAATAAAGAACAAACTGATAGTGACCAGAAAGGAGGGGGGAAGAAGGTAACAGGGAGGGGAAGGGGGAGAAGGGGAACATGTACAAAGGACCCATGTACAAGGACAATGGGTGCGGACTGTCTTTGGGAGCAGGGGTTGGACAGGGCAGGGAAGAGCAAGGGGGTGGGGAGAATGGAGACAACTGTAACTGAACAAAATTTTTTAAAAAATAATTTTTTTAAAGAAAAAAAAAAGATATAGGGCCAGATGATATCATCTAGAAAGTGAAATAGGTAGAAAAGAGAAGAGATGTGAACACTGAGCCCTCAGGCTTTCCAATATATAAAAGTCCATAAAAATGAGGAAGTATCAGCAATGAAACTGAGAAGCACCCGAGGTAGAATAAACCCACGAGTTGTTCTAGAAGCCAAATTAAAATGTCTATTATGCAAAATACTGATGGCTCAAGCAATGTCTAATAAATGAGTACTGGAATCAGCAGGATGAAGATTAACAAACGACTAGAACTTTTAAAAAGTATTTATTTTCAGAGAGGGGAAGGAGAGAAACATTGATGCAAGAGAAACATCAATTGGCTGCCCCTTGCACATACCCCAACCTGGGACCCAAACCCACAACCTAGGCATGTCCCTGGTCCAGGAATTGAACTGGTGACCTTTCACTTTGCAAGACAACCCCCAACTGAGCCACACCGGTCAGGGCCTGGTTAGAACTTTTACATGAGTTTGTATGACAAAATATCACACCTCTCATTCCTGATATAATTTTTATCTTCTATTTATTTTCCCAATCAATCTGGCTAGAATTTTATCGATTTGATTAATCTTTAAAATTATTTCTAAACTTTTCCTATTATTGCCTTCATAAAGTATATAAATAATGTAAATAAATACTTCATACTTCATAAAGTATGTAAAAAAATATTTTTGAGGCTTTAAAAAAACAAAGATAGCTAGACACTTTGTTCTGTTCTCAGTAACTAGTCATGTTCCTTATCTCATTGAAATTAAGTCATAGTCCCCCCAGTGGCTAACTAGGCCTTCCATGATTTGGCCTTGACCACAACCCTCACCCCACTTAATCTCTCTGGCCTCATCTACTACTTTCCCCCACAATCATTCTGCTCCACACACTAGCCTCCTTGTTATTTCTTGAACAAATGAGGCATTGTTCCCACATCCAGTTCTTTATACTTGCATTCACATGCCTGGAACATCTTTTCTCCAGTCTCAGCTTACTTTCTTATACCTACTCGGCTTTCACCAAACCTCAGTGAAACCTTCCCTGAACAACCTATGTAAATTGCAATGTCTTTCCTCCTTGATTTTTGTATGCCTTCTTTCTTGATTTTCTCCTTACTGTTCAACCATGACATACAGTATTTTTTTCCCCGCCACCACCACAACCAGGAGCAACAGATGTAAACCCCAGATGTTGGGCTGGGGCAATTTCAAATCCACAGGGTTGCGAAAACGAGGACCCTCAAGAAACATGGAAGAGAAGGAAGGGGAATGGAGGTAATGAGGAGTGACTCCAAGGATCACATCTGGGAGATACTTGAGGGGAATGCAAGAGCAATGGTTGGAGGCAGGTGCAGCATAGACTCAGCAGTGTAAGTAATCGCGTCTCAGTCCTAGTAATGAAAGAAAGGAAGAAAAATGCCTGAGGATGTGATTATGTGAAAAGCTTTTCATCCAGAGACATTCCCAACATTGATGTTCAGTTACTGTTGGTATGTATAGTACATGTGCCTGGGGTGCAGTATAGAGCAGCGGTCCCCAACCCTTTAGGCACCAGGTACCGGTTACGTGGAATACAATTTTTCCACAGGGTCAGGGAGGAGGGAGGATGGAGCTCAGGAGGTAATGCAAGGGATTGGGAGGGGGATGAGGCTTCGCTCCAATGCCCCGCACCCACCGCTCACCTCCTGCTGTGCAGCCCAGTTCCTAACAGGCCACAGACCAGTAGGAGGTTCCCAGTGTAGAGAGTGGTGTAACAAATGGCAGAGGTTGACAGAGGCCAAATCAGGGAAGGCCATGCTAATTTTATTAACCTATATAATGCATTAAAGTATAAGTCTAGAATTCAAAATTACAAAGGTTTCTACAAATCAATAAGAAAATACAAATAACCTATATTAATCAGGACAGAAAACCAATTCAATTATCTTAAACAAGAAAGGGACTTTATTGGCTCACAAAATGTTAAAGTCCGGAGGTAGGGCAGGCTTTAGGCACAGCTGGACTAGGGCCTCCAGATAAATCATATCAGAACTCAGTTCTCTTTGAGTTTCTCCTCAGACAAACTCCACATAGTAGAAATTCAGGCTTACACAAGTCCTTAGTTCGTTGGATCTCCGTAGAGCTTTCTTTCCAAGAGTTTCCGCAGAAGTTCTGTTGAGGGCTCTCTTTAGCCTGGCTTGAGTAACATGCCTATTCTCTAATCACTGTGGCTAGGGAGCTGCAGAACTCAGGAAGGCCAGACCTGGTCAGGTACTCACCTAAGCCACAGGGAATGGGTTCCCCACAATAAATAAGGGTTCTGTTACCAGAAGATGGGGAGAGATGCTAACAAAAACAACATATATCCACACATAACCCAACAGGAAAGCAGGTAAAGGATATGAACAAGCCATGGTAAAACTATAAATGGCCAATACACATGAAAATAACTTTAACCTCACCATTAATCAAGGAATGCAATTAACGATTCTTTTTTTTTTTCCTCATCAGATAAAACGATCACGTGTAAGTAAGGCTATATAGGGAAATAAGCTTTTCCATTCAGATGGTAAAATCAAGTTATGAAGGCCTTTGGGAAGGCTAAGGTGGGTCTATCAGAGAGCACACCCTTTGATGCAACAATGTACCCTATACAACTCCATCCTAAAAAAAATTCACACACATGCACAAATATATATGAAAAAAAGATTTACTTTGGCAATGTAACAGCAAGAGAAAAAAAATAAGAAAATAGTTCAATAATGGTATTTTCATAATATTGAATCCTATTCAACCATTAAAGAAATTTTAAAACCTCAGGATAAGTTTTTGAGACACACACACACACACACACACACAAAGCAAGCTGCAGAACAATATATATATGATCTATTCATGTAAAAATAGCTTTTATATGTTTACGTGTATTCATGTGGATATGTAGGGAAAGGGTCCTAGATGGACATACGCTAAACCGTGGCCTGTACAATGTGATTGGGAATGCTATGGAAATGGGTCTCTCTTTGTTCTTATACCTGTGTGTATCATTTACACTTTGTACAATGAGCTGGTAGTCATTTATACTTTCATAATTAAAAAAATTAAAATGGGCAAACACAATTCACAACAGGAAATGCAAACAACCAATAAACAAATGAAGAAATGTTCCTCCTTATTAATAATTTTAAAAAAGGAAATAAATTTTGCCTATCAGACAGGCAAAAATACTTAAGGATACAAGATTGGTGGGAGTGTAGGCCAACAGGCACTCTTTATTATTGATGGAGTTGTAAATTGCTACAATCTTTTGGGTGGCATCTCTTATAATGCTGAATGTACACATTAAGACCCAGAAACCCACTTCTATTTATCCTACAGAGTACCCACACAGGCAGCAAAATATACGTACAAGGATATTAACTATACCTTTATCTATAATAAACAATTGGAAAGAACCAAATTATCCAGGGGCTGGTTAAATAAATTAGAGTATATTCATGCAATGGAATAGTATATGTAGCCATGAAAAACAATGTCTATGTAAAACTGGGAAGGAGAGGAGGCAAATTTCAGTGCAGTATATGTAAAAATGGGCATTATGTACCTACCTCGTATGGGTGCTGTGAGGATTAAGAGTTAATCCATGGTAAAGCACTTCAAACAGTGCCTTTATAGAAACCACAAGTGTCAGTTATTAACACATTTTTGCTAAAATTTGTATATGCCTAGTCCTGGAAGAATAACAAATCAAGTAATTATTATTTCTGAGTAAGACTATGAGAAGGAATGTCATTTTTTTTCACTTTACATTCTGTACTATAGAAAATTTAAACAAGCATATTTAATAGTTTGCACATTTGTTAACTATAAAAAAGATAAAAGCATCTGAACCATAAAAGGTAAAACCTAAAATCAAGGTTTAACAGCCACCACTCATGGCACTGTGGAAAAATATATGTCCGTGGAGTTCACAGAACTAGATTTGAATATTAGCTCTACTTGGCCACATGCAAGTCTCACGATCTCTGAATCCTGCTTTTCTAGTCTACAAATCTAAGTGAGATAGGTATAGTCTCTAATCCAATGCCTGGCATGCAGATTATTTCAATACATATAACCCTCCCTTCAACTTACATAAATTGCTAGACGTACTGCTAAATGATCAAGTGCCAACTGGGTATAAGTATAGGAAGCTTAAACGCCAAGAAAACCAGAAATGAATTTAGCAGTAATGAGCAAATGCTCAGTGGCTACTCGGTAGGTATCAGCAGTCTGCATGCCATTAACACTGACTGCTCGTTTGCTAACCAAACAGATGCCATTGCTGGACAACTGCCAGATCACCACTTCATCAGAGGCTGGGCAGCCCCCGGAATTGCTGGTTATCTGTGTGGGTATAAATAAAGGTATAGATGAAATCATAAGTCACTGAATAGATATTTTAAATCAATTTGCCTACTGGGGACATAACCTAGTCAGGGCCAGCGAGTACACAGGCCACTTCCTTTTCCTGTGTACCATTGGCCAGTTTTTTGGATCCAGCCATTTTCCCCACAAAGCCTGCCACAGCCTCAGAATCCTTTCTAAACAACCCACAGGTATCAGAGCTGGCAAGACAAACACGTATTTGCCAACTCTAATACTACTTTTTCTAAGTTCTCACATTATACCAAACATCTTTGGCATTTAAGACAAATCTACCACATGGAAGTTTCTTTGTATACAGGAAAACATAAAATCTAAAAAAGCATGAAATTTCAGTCACTGAGAGCTTGATCCCTTCTTACCTACTCTGATATAAGAATCCTGTCATCCCAGCAGAATTCCAAATATGCCACCTCAAAGCCTACTTGGAAAGAAGTCAATTATAAATAAATCAATCAATCAACTCAAGATCATTTTAGCTTAGAGCAGAGGAGTCTATACCTTTATTGGACATTGACTTGTTTCCTCTCGGCCACAGAGAAAAAGACCCAAACGAAAGTCCCTACATTTTCTTGTATAACTTAAAATACATTATATCATTACTACATATTTATACTTCAATAAATCTTAATCTATAAAGCACATTTCTTATAATTAATTGTTATCAGAAAACCTATAAACAAGCTCCATCTGCCTCACTTCTCCACCAGCGGGCCTTGCATTTATTACTATGCTTTTGCACAGGCTCATGCAAATTTCACCTTCCACTTTTAAAATGTGATCCAAGCACCGGTTGTAACCCAAAATCTCTGGAACTATATTTGTATTCACATGGATCATTTTCCGCACAATGATGCCCACTATAAAAAAGCCTTTTCTCAGATTCTAACATTTAACTTCCAGAGTTTTCCACTGAACAGTAGAACCACAGCACTTAGGATTCTCAGCCAAGGAGTATATAATCCTACTACTACACTGTATTCCTTTTATACATTTAAAAAAGTGTGTTAAGACTTAAAATTAAAAAAAAATAGTTCAATCAATTCTGATAGTTAATAAACTAGTTGTCGATAACCTAGTTATTTCTTTAAAAACAGAACAATCCAACTTAACATGTTAAGTACAACCTCAATGCTACTAGAGATTGATTAGTTTTTTTAAACCCACAAACCTCCAAACTTGATAGAATTTTGGACTCACCTCTGAAGAATGCTGGAGAGATGGCTAGCTCTTGGAGCTGAGTCTTCCTTTCCCCCAAATACAACACCCTGGTAAGAGAAGCATGGCTCTGGGAGTTTCAGAGGTGACCTCCCCCAGGACTGCTCTGATATGGGCAAGAGGCTAACTCGCAAGAACCGCTTTGTACCAATCCCCAATAGTTTACAGTGGAAGAATCACCTACCTACGTATGGCAGGGTTACAGTACCTAGCACAGTGCCTTGTCGGTAGAAAATGTTTTAATAGATGAATACATGGCTGCTTTGCTAGCCTGTGTTCAACCCTTTTTTTAACCAAAAAAATAAAACAGCAAACCTGATACTTGTTACCCACCTGGTCAGGAATTTTTCTGTCCTTAATAAAAATGAAGGCAAAATAATAATGAATTGGATCTTCGAGTCTTTTTGTTTTCTAAAATCCAAGAAAGACCATTACCCTTTTACATTTGCCCTTCAACACAGTCATTCACTGCAAATTCTCTCCTAGTGTTATTTCTACTTTCATAGTTTACAATTATTGTTTACACCATCCACTCTCTAAGGATACATTGGAGAACATTACTTTCGTTAATGGGATGCCTCCAAATTATAGACAGGATGCACCCTTTTTAAGTTTTTCTACAGGCAGATAATTGCATTTAGATAAATTCTTAATATACTTTAATTCTTGGATCAAAGTATTTTTATGTCTTTCCCAATTTTGGCGTCCCATTCACTTTTTGATGTTTTATCACCAACACTTCTAATTTTACTTTGAAGCTTTTAGTCATTCTTTATCTTCTATTCTCTGAAATGCATATCCAAATTGGGTAAAAAAGAAACAGAAGATTAAATTTTGAAAAGATGGTTTCAGTTTTCAGACTTCATAATTCCTATGTTGACTTTTAATGTAGAAGGGAATGTATCCTTGCAAAGAACATTTCAATGATCAACACAGAGCTAATGTATCTGTCTACAAAGGAAAACTTTAAGATGGGGACAAAGAACTGAGTAGATCATTATTTGGAAAAAATAGTAAGAATATAAACATCTCATGGAAGATTTAGGCATTAATACCTGAATTAAGTTTAAAATTTCAGTTTCTAGGTAGGTATGACACCATTTCTTTCAAGATAAAATAATAATGGTGGGTGACAATTTTCTACATTTCCCAGTGGATTTTCTAACATTCTTATAGGGAAAACAAACTATTATGTATCATTCCATGTTTTTGATTTTGTCTTCATATCTGAAGAAAAAGACCTGAGTGCTGACTTTTTTTTCAATTTCTTAAACTTTCACAACATTCAGAAGTTTTTCTGCATTGTGTCTTCGTTGATGTCTAAAAAGATTTGAGCTTTGACTGTAGGATTTCCCACACTGAACACATTCGTAAGGTTTCTCCCCAGTATGGATTCTCTGATGATTAATAAGCCCAGAATTCTGGCTAAAGGCTTTTCCACATTCAAGACATTTGTAAGGTTTTTCTCCTGTATGGACTCTCTGGTGTTGTACAAGGATAGAACTTCTGCTGAATGCCTTCCCACATTCAACACATCCGTAGGGTTTCTCTCCACTGTGGATTCTTTGATGAAGAATAAGGGCTGAGCCCTGACTGAAGTGTTTTCCACATTCATCACATATATGTTGTTTCTTTCTAGAAGGATTTCTCTTTCTTTCAAACCTGCCCTTAGGGAAACAGGCCTCTCCATATTTAAAAATCTGAGGAACACCTATATTCAGAGTGCCAGGGACTTCATGAGATTCTACTGCAGAAGGGATCTCCTGCTTTGGAGCTAATGCTCCATTTTCAGTCCTAGCATCATCATCTGAAATAAACAGAAAATGTAAATATCACTCATTTTCTATTCTGGGAAAAAGGAACCTGCAAGAAAAAAAAATTAATTGACATAAAAGTAAATAAATAGCTGCCACAGGTCTATAAACAATACTCTGAAAAGTGGTGTTAAGCTTGTGCCTACTCTCAGAAGAGAAAAAATGAAATGACTGATTATGAAGCTAATGAAGTAAATAACATAATGAGGGATTAAACAATTAAATCTGAATAAAGTAGTAACATACACTCGTGGGTTATAGATGGAAATGAGAAAACAAAGAACAGAGAGATGTGAGATTTTAACACTGTTAGGAAGACAATGACAGTGATACAGCTACATCTGGATAGAACTTTGAAAGAAGAAAAATAAAATAAGGTTGACCATTAGAAAATTATATTTTTTTGCTTTGAAAAAGGGAGAAATTACAACAAAATACAATGGTGTAAAGAATAAGCAATCGGTCAGAAATTGACTATTTCTGAAATGAGCAAGACAAAACAGGTCACAGCCAAGATTAGAACACAGGAGCCCTGACGAGAAGGAGCTGAAGATAAGCTGGGAGCATCATGCCGTAACTCAGGTCATGACACTTACCAATTCAATATGCCCTTACTCAATGAAAGTTTTCCTGTAAAAGAAGCTTGCCCTGTTTGGTATTTCTCATGGCACCTAGATGAGTTCTTATTTCTTAGTCTTAGTTAAATGAGTCCAGAGACTGGAGAGCCTGATTTGCCAGCACGAGGTACCATCACATCTGCCGACAGCCATGTAAGCAAGTCTCATTTAAGACCTTCCTGAAATTTCAAGCCTTCAAAAGTCAAGACAGTTATTACAGGGTGAGCAACAGCACTTAGAAGAGTGGTAGTGAATAGGCCTATAATAAATGATTAAGAAAGGGATAAAGTCAGGGGAGAAGGCTAAAAAGAGAGACTGAAGGGGTGGAGGAGACTAGTAAGATCTGGAGACTTGAAAAACAGAGGCATGTGGAGACAAATAGCACAGTAAGAAGTAAGTTCTCAAGTGTGGTAGAGACTAGACTGCTGAGATGAGGTACTAAAAAACAGGTGAGAAGTATTCTAAAATTTAGGTAGGGGTAAGTTTTTTACCCAAGGAAATGCTACCTCCAAACCAAGGATACTGGTTCACAAACTTTACTGCACAGAAAAATGTCCTATAAAACATTAAAATTACAGATTTTCAGCAGACTTCAGCTCCCACACCAGAAGTTCTGATTTATGAGCAACTGTCACCCTCAAATGGGAGGAAAATCTGCTCAGACCTCGTTCTGTGACATTCTAGTGCAACCTCCAACTACCGCAAGGAATTATCCCCAAGCAGTCTCAAAAATTTCACTTCGATTCATATAAATATGAAAAAAGATATCCAGTAGTTTTAGGAATAAACTGGGTTGTACCAAAGTATATAACTAAGTATGTGGCACTGATTGCCAGTATACTAGGAAAGACTAGTCTAATTTTTCTGTATTTAAAGCTCATTATAGCTAGGTAGCCTATTTTTGCATAAATATATAAAAAGGTGAATAGCTTTGCCCCAATATCATTTCTACAAAGGAATCTTCTTAGGAAAAAATGCCTCTAGATAGGATACTGAAGAGAAAAAAAAAATGAAAATTTAGAAAAATTTCAGTAATAAACAACAAATAAAGAAAACAGACTTGAAGAGGCTTCAGGTGTTTATTATACCAATAAGATTAGACAGGAGATTGAAAGAATATGGAACAGATGACAAATATGCAATATTACATGCAAAATACAGGGACCTGGTCTACAGGCAGGCACTAGCTCAGAGTAAGGCCAATGCCAGCCAGCCTGAAATGGGGAGGTCTTCAAGAGAGAGGTGAAAGGGAAGAAAAGGCTGATGTTAATGTCTAGGAATAAGAGACCTGAGGTTATCAAACCAATTGTTGTGAGAAAAGAATCAAGCTCCGACAATGTGTCCAGTCTTAGGAAATCAATCACACACATACACACAAAAGAATAAGCAAAGGGTTCTGGACAAAAGGCCCACACTCTTTCACCCTCTGCCCACATGAAATTCTGGTCCTCACCACAGTGCCTGAGGGAATGGAGCTCCCAGGATGCCCACTTGAGCTGGTTTTCCACAGCATCAAGCTCAGAACTTGGTAACCCCTGAGCTTCTTCTTGAGATACAATCTCCTCTACCAGTACTTCCCGTTTTCGTCGACGGAGAGAAACCTGGAAATAAGATTTGGTTCAGTTGATAGGGAATTTGATGAGAATCAGAACTAACTGCACATAAGAGAAACCATACAAAACATATACTGCAGTTGAGTGGAGTTAATTCAGCAGCTTTGCCTGCTGGTATGCCAGTGCTTCTGACCCAGGAAAAGTGACACAAGCAGGCTCACCGGCTGTCCAGGGTCATCTAGTTCACTCTCTAAATCCTCCAGCACCGTCACTGCCTCCTCTCCATTCTCTGGATGATGCTCTCTAACCCAAGTCTGCAGCTCCTTGGGGAGGATGGCAACAAATTGCTCCAGCACTACTAGCTCCAAGATTTGTTCTTTTGTGTGGGTCTCTGGCCTGAGCCATAGACGGCAAAGTTCTCGAAGCTGGCTCACAGCTTCACGGGGCCCAGGTGAATCCTGGTATCCAAACTGCCTGAATCGCTGTCGGAAAACCTCTGGGTCAGGGAGATGGTTCCAGGGAATACTTGATCCCTCTTCGCCATCAGGATCCTCCTCCAACTTCACTCTCAGAATCTTTTCCTCCTCATCTGGAGTAGGGATGATAAGTATCGAATCTTCTTCCACTGATTGTGCAGACATTCTGATTTATAATACTTCAAGAAAAAACAATCAAGGCAGGCAGGATATAGGCTCAGGGAAATACCTCGTTTTCTTCACAGGCAATCCTGAGGCACAAAAAATTTAAAAAATGTATAAATGACCAAATATTCTAAGAATTTGGACATACACTGATGAAGGAAGTAGGAATATTTCTCCTTTTACTGACTTAAAAATTCCAATCAATAATCTGTATCAGAAGTTGGTAAACCACAGCTCATGGCCAAATCTGGCCTGTTGTCCGTTTTTGCATAACTATTTGCAAAACTAGTAATAGTTTTCACATTTGTAAATGGTTGAAAAAATCAAAAGAATACTTCATGACGTGTGAAAATGATATGAAATTAAAATGTCTATGTCCCTACATTATTTTATTTGTTCACAGTTTACACTACAATGGCAGAGTTGAATGGCTGCCACAGAGACTATATAGCCTGAAAAACCTAGTATTTACTATCTGGCTTTTTTTTTAAGATTTTATTTATTTACTTTTAGAGAGAGAGGAAGGGAAGGAGAGAAACATTGATATACCAGTGATGATCGGTTGTAAGCCCCCAACTGGGGACCTAGCCCACAACCCAGGCATGTGCTCTGACTGGGAATCAAACCATCAAGCTTGCAATGTGCAGGCCAGTGCTCAATCCATTGAGCCACACCAGCCAGGGCACTACCTGGCCTTTTGGGGAAAAAGTTTGTCCTATAAAAATCAACACATCCTATTTCAATAATAAAGGGGGGGAAAAAAGCAAGTAAGAACCAGCCCACCTCAGTGTTCTCTAAATGCATCTGATCCTGAAATACATTATTTGCAATTCAAGACTAGCATTCCCTGACACACTTAGGTCAACTCAAAAACAAGGATGCTTTTTTATTATCTGCTTAAGAAAAAAAATTTTAAGACAAAAAAAATTTTTAAGTTAAAAAATATTTTTAAAATGTTTAAGAACTCCCTACATTTAAAATATATGTGAAAAATTATTCACCTCCTCAGGTACAGGTAATGTAATATTGAAAAAAAATTAGCCTCCAGTGCCATACAATGAAAATATTATTGAGTCACTTACCAAAACATAATTACATTTAAATCTGAGGCATTAATCACAGAAAATTCTATGAAAGGCGCTCTCATAACCACCTTAATTTCCTTCAGTCACCCAGAATCTTGTCCTTACAGTGATGACTCACAGTTTCCCCAGCTTCTTCTGTCAGGGAAACCTTGTGCTATTTCTGATCATTTCCTTAGTATTTGCACAGTCATGCCCATGCCATTACTTACAACACATATTAGGGATGGACAATGCAGCTATTCAATGTACCTATTCGGGGCCCAGAATCTGAAAACCAATAATTTCAAAAAACTAATTATAACCCTATCAAGATGAAGACTAGGATCAGAAAAGACCTTATCAGACATGTAATACACAGTACTTAAAAGTGTAAGTACTCTGGAGGGTGGTGGCAGCCTTACACATAAGCCAACAGATTCGTTCGTTCCTACTCCTACCTTGTCAATGGTTCAAGCATTCTATATAAAAGAAATTTTTCTTCCTTCTATGTTCTCATCCGGCACCCGGTTCGTGGGACGTGAATGAGCTGCCAAGAGGGCAGGTCCACGGTCCCAACATAGTTTGCGTAGGAGCCTTGTTCGGGTGATCTCCCTACTTCACTCCTGCAGCGAGCCGCTGCGAACCCCGCCCCCGCCCCGATTTCCTCCGGCCTAGTCGCACTCACAGCCACGGATTTCAGAAAATCAAAGGCCACTCTGGCACATTAACATCGGGGCCACAGCACTTCCCCCGCGGCCACCGGAACTACAAGTCCCAGCAGCTCTCGCGCAAGGCCCGCTCTTCCCCACCTCCGCCAGAACCGAGTCCCAGAACTCTCCGCGAGACGCCAGGGCCTCGGAATATAACAAAACCGGCTGATGGGGGAAGGGAAAGACGAGGGTCGAGGACAAGAGCAAAGGACCGCCGGATGGTACCAAAAGCCCTATCACGTCTTTCGTCTACCCTTCCGCGCGCTGCAACTGCTGGGCGCGAAGACCGCGGCCTGTCCCCCGCACCTCCCGTGGACTCGAGGAAGGCACGCCAGGTTTCTTCGCCGGCTCCTTCCAAGCGGTCCTCAGCCCCTATCCCAGCGTACCCCGCACACCCTTTCCTCCACTGTGGCGCAAACCTCCAGCTCAGGATCGGCTGTAGCTTCGCTGTCCAAGGCAGACGCAGAAACGCCACTCACAAGCCGTTTCCCAGAAGCCCCTGGCGCGGGCTGCTTCCGGTCTGCGGGCCCCAGGAGGCGGAGGGAGGCGAAGGGAGGCGAAGCCCCGCGTTGCCATGGAGATGAGCTCCGCGCGGGGGAGGGGCGGCCCAACGACAATGACCGCTTTGAGCCTGGGCTTGGCCTGGTGCCTCCTTCCTCGGGTAGCCCAACGTTCTGTGTTCCGCTTAAAAGACAAGTTAAGGAAAGAGAGAACTGTGCCGTTAAGACAGCCTTTATGGTTTCACAAACCCTTTCACATGCATTTTCTCATGTGATCTTCACAGTAATCCTCTGAGAGAAGTAATAAAAGCTTATATTTATAAATGCCTGCTACACTGTGCCAGGCACTGTCACCAAGCTTTCCATACAGTGCCATTAATTTTTACAACCCTATGCTGTAGGAACTTTTATTATCCCCATTTCACTGCTAACGAACGCCAGTAAATACCTGCCAAGAACTCATAACTAATAAGTGGGAAGTAGGATTTGAAACTAATGCATGACTCCAACCTTTGGCTCCCATTGGCTATACTACAGAACTTTATTTTGACCAATTTATCTATTAGGGAAACATGATGAGACAGGTTAGAGCTTTGGGAATAATCTCACGTTGAATTTGTAGAGTACATGGTCATCTGACTAATTTAGGCTGGCCATTTTATACCATAAAAAAGCTGCTGAAGTGATCATATAATAATGTAAATCAGACTACTTTATTTCCTGTTGAAAGACCTTCAAGCCTTGACTGGTGTGGCTCAGTTGGTTAGGCGATTTTCTGCAAAGCGAATGGTGGTGGTCAGGTTATGTTTCTCTCTCACATGGATGTTTCACTCCTCTCTTTCCCCTCCCTTCTCCTCTCTCTAAAATAAATAAATAAATATTTTTTAAAAATAAAATAAAGGCCTTCAACAGGTTCCTACTGCCTTAAGTGTGACATAAAAATTTAAAAACTCCTTACTTTGGCCTGTTCCCTACATTCCCTGTCAGACCTCAGCTTAGGCTCACCTTGGCTAGGATTCTCAGTCTCACTGACAACCTTTCCTCCTGGAGGCCTTCCCACCCTATGTAGCAATATTAACATGATCCGATTTATTCATTTCCATGTGTTTTTTTTTGTTTTGTTTTTGAATACCCTAGAAAGGCAGGAAACTTGTCTGTCTTCTTCAACACAGTATCCCCACCTAGTCATGGGATGCTGACAGCTGGGTTTATAGAGAACTTAATAAATATTTGTTGAACAAATTAATGAATTGTGCTAGCCTCATTGACGCCTTTGCTAGGTCACATGTCAGGCAACAGAAACCACACAAAAGAGTCCTGTTGTTTAAGGTCTATGTTAGAAGTGCAGGTCCAGCCTTCCAGAAGCATTGCAAGGTTTTCAGGCTTTGGTTCTCTTCCTCGTTCAGGAAAGTGCCCTCTGCAAAGTGCCCTCGGCCTCTGATCAGTTTGTGAATGAGAGAGCAAGTTAATGAGCAGCTGATGGTATAGCACTACTTTGTACTGTGACCCAAACTTCATCTCCCCTGCTAACTCTGATCCTCTTCTTTCTTTCTTCATTTAGGAGGATTCAGAAATCCAGGTTTTTCAGTCCCCTCTTGGCTACTGCCACCAGTCTGCTTAGCTGCTTTTACCACCTTTCCCTCTTTGGTGACTCTAAAGGCTAGTCAAGGCATTTTTGTTTTGTTTTATTTTACTGTAAGAGGTTTTACGTGTAAGTAATGTTGGAAAACAGAAAAGGTCATCAAATAGAAATACTTAAGGAAGTTAAAAATGTGTAATATTTTACAAAACCCTTTGCTGGGATTCTCTATAATTCCTAATTCTTTCTAAGAGGATAAATGGAAAGCACAAAGAGGTTTTCCTCTTTCGAGGGCAAGGACTGATACCTCTTTGAAACACCGTTCTTTGGAGCCCCACTATGTGGGCTCTTTTCTGAATCATGGTCCTCGAAGCCATCTTAAAGATCTAGCAAGCCCTGGTCTGGTAGCTCAGTTCATTAGAGCATCATCCCCATACACTCAAGGTTGCAGGTTCAGTCTCTGGTTAGGTCACATACAAGAGGCAACCAGTGAACACATGGATGGGTGAAGCAGCAAATCAATTTTTCTCTCTCTCTCAAATACATTTAAAAAAAATAATCTAGTCAAGATAGAGCATCTTGTTCCTCTGAGCAACCTGAGTGTAGGAAATAGCTTCATGCCAGCACTGGACAACAAGGCTTGAACCGTAGCTGATCATATAATAAATATAATCGGTTCAAGGCTACGGTTCAAGGCTTGAACCGTAGCTGATCTGAGTCTTGAGAGAACACCTTGTGATCTTCCTGGAACATGAGAGTATGAAGGGTTTGTAAGTAGCTGCTACAAGGTCATTTGCCACTCAGTTCCTAGTCTTCCAAGGAAGTTGTCATGAGACAATTTCTCATTGCTCCCTGGGTTGTGATTAAGGCTTTCTGCTTCCCACCCTCCAACCCCCTTCCGTACAGCTGCAGACTATGGAAAGGCTTAGATATAGCATGGCATTAGCCCCTCAGCACTAAGGCAGTCCACAATTCATGTGTGGTCATCTGATTCCTTTTGTTTTGGTGTCTTCATTTTGGTGTATGAGACAGAATTTCATGAGGGGCTGGTACTTTTGGCTAATCTTGCTTTCACTGTCTGTGTAAATAATAATCTGTCTAAATCTAAAAAGGACTTATTGTTTCTTTGCCAGCCAAAACTTTCAACTTTGCCTTAAAACTATCTCATTCATTGTTTTAAAAAAAATGACTAAGCAAACAAAAACAAAAATCAGATACGACATAGGTTCCAGAGAACTACAGATAATGAAAATGAAGTCATGATTTCTTTTTTTCTTTTAATTTTATTTATTTATTTTTAGAGAGAAGGGAAGGGAGAAAGAGGGAAACATCAATGTGTGGTTGCCTCTCGTGCGTCCCCTGCTGGGGACCTGGCCCACAGCCCAGGCATGTGCCCTGACTGGGAATCAAACTGGCGACTCTGTGTTTCTCAGATTGGCACTCAATCCACTGAGCCACACCAGCCGGGGTGAAGTTGTGATTTTTTCTTTTAGTATCACCATCTCCTTAAGGAAAGAGACAAGGGAAAAAAAAGTATTTACAAGGCAGTGGAGAAGTACTACAGTAGAGTAGGAAACCTAAATGAGGCGGCGTGCTGAGGGGCAAGGGAGGCGCCCTGAGATGGCGAAAGAGAAGTTTTCACTTTGGAAGAGAAGCACAGCCCTTCAGGTATGGTGTTATCAGTTTCATCCAAAAATAATCTTTTCTAGGCTTTTCTCTAACAATTATTTGGGAGTTCTCAGTCCCACCCCTCAGCTCAAAAGTTTTTCCCTCCAGGAACTTTAAGTATACTGGTTAAAGATTTTATTTTATTGTAGCTGGTAAGTACACTGTGCCGGGAATCTTTTGTTTCCAAGTGACTAACTGTAGCAGACATTATTAGCTTCCTATACAAAGCTCTCCCCTTACTTCTAATACAACCTCATTTTTTTGGATTTGGGAGTGGGAGGCAGGCCACACTGTACACAGCAATAGGCAATAAGTTGTGGTTGAGCTGAGCCATCCATGACCATTGTTTCCCTCTGCCAGGTACTCACTTTGCCTGCCTGGCAACTAGGAATGACATATTATTCCATTCTGATCAATGAGATATAAGGGGAAGTAGTTTTGTCTTTCAAGAAATGTATCTAATTTTCCCTGGTTGGGGATCTCAGTTGGTTAAGTCAAGATTGCAAGTTCAGTCCCTGGTCAGGGCACATACAAGAATCAAACAATGAATGCATAAATGAGTAGGGCAACAAATCAATGTTTCTCTCTCTTTTTTTCTATTGCCCTTCCTCTCTCTAAAATCAATTAAAATATTTTAAAAAGAAATGTATCTAATGTATGTTGACAAATTTATTGGCATAAATATATTCATAATATTTCCTTAATATTCTTTTAGTGTCTACAGGACCAGTAGTGATGATCCCTCTTTCATTCTGGAAATCAGTAATTTCTGGGGTTTTTTGGTTTTTTAAATCAATTTTGCTTAAAGTTTATAAATATTAATCTCGTAGAGAATCAACTTCTGGTTTTATTTTCTCAATTATTTGTTCTCTATTTCATGGAGTTCTGCTCCTTTAAAAAATTAATGTACAGTAATATTGCCTTTTTTGGCATATACTCTGTGAGTTTTAGCATATGTATAGATTTGTGAAACGACCACCCAAATCATGATACAGGATAGTTCCATCATTCCACAAAATTCCCTCAGGATGTACTCACAACTTTCCTACATCCCTAACCAGTGGCAACCACTGATTTATTATCCTTCAGAATAGTTTTGACTTTTCCATAAAGCAACATAAATGAAATCATAAAGTGTGCAACCTTTTACATACCTTTTGTTCAGCATAATAATGCCTTTAACTTTTCATTCAGCATATTGACTTTAAGATTCATATTCATCTATGTTGCTGCATATCTCAATAGTTCATTTTATTGCTGAGTAGTATTTTACTCTGTGACAGTTTGTTTATCCATTTAACCATCAAAGGATTTTTGGGGTGTTTCTGGATTTGGGCAATTGTGAATAGAGCTATTTGAATATTTATGAACAGGGTTTTGCATGAACACAAGTTTTTATTTCTCTAGAGTAAGTATCTAGAAGTAGGCTTGCTGGGTCATATAGTGTTATGGACTATATGTTTGTGCCTGTTCCCCAAATTCACATGTTGAAGCCCTAACCCCCAATGTGATGGTATTTGAAGATGGGCTTTTGGGAGGTAATTAGGTTTAGATAAAGTCATGAGGGTAGGGCCCTTATGATGGGATAGCACCCTTATTAGAAGAGGTACAGAGATAAGAAGCTTGCTTCTCTTTCTCTACCATGTGAGGACACAGTGAGAAGGTGGCCATCCGCAGCTCCAGAAGAGAGCCCTCACCTGGAACTGGAATCACTGAGCTTGGACTTCCCAAACTCCAAAACTGGGAAAAATAAATTCCTGTTACTTAAGCCATTCAGTATATGGTATTTTGTTATAGCAGGTGGAGCCGAGTAATATGTATGATACGTATGTGCTTATTTTTATAGGAAACTGCCAAACTTTTTCAGAGTGGCTATACCATTTTACATCCCTATCAGCAATGTATAAGTGTTCCAGGTGCTCCACATAATCACTAGCACTTGGTATTACCTTTTAAATTGTGTTAAATACTTTTCAGCACCAACCGATGTGTTTTTCCTTTTCAAACTACTAATCTGGTGGGTTACAGTACTTTAATTTTGAACACTGAGCCAAACTCATAATCCCAGGGTAAACCCACTTTGGCACATATGTTTTATTCTGTTTATATATTGCTGGATTTGATTTGATAATATTTTGTTGAGGATTTTTGTGCCTATGTTCATTAAGGATTTTGGATTATAGTTTTCTTGTGCTGTCTGCTTTTTTTTCATTTCAATATTTCATTCTGTGTTGTTTAAATAGGGTAATTTATATTGATCTATTGGTTATTTGCTCTGTCATCTGTATTCTTTCATTGAGCTCATACAATGAATATTTTATTTTGGTTGCATTTTTCAGCTCTAAAATTTTCATTTGGCTCTTATTTATTATATATTTTGTTTCTTTTCTGAGGTTTTCTGTTTTTGTCCATTAATTCACTCATACTTCTAAGCATAGTTATTTATAATACCTTATTTAAAGTATTTTTCTGGCCCTAACCAGTGTGGCTCAGTTGGTTGGGCGTCATCCCGTAAAGAGAAAGGTTGCGGGTTCGACTCCTGGTCAGGGCACATTTGGGTTGCAGTTTGATCTCCATTTTAAAAGGCAACCGATCAGTGTTTCTCCCCTTCTCCTTCTTCCTCCCTTCTCCTCTCTCTAAAGATAAATTAATAAAATCTTTAAAGTATTTTGCTGATATTCCTAACATCTTTGTTATCTAAGCATTGACATAATTTGATTTTATTTTTCCTTGCAAGTTGAGATATTCCAGGTTCTTCTATGCCTAGTAATTTTGCATTGTGTCCTGCACATTTTGCATATTTTGTTATCAGATTCTAGGTATCATCTAAACCCTAAGGAGAAAGTTGATTTGTTTGTTATAGCAGGCAGTGGCCCTAGTTAGGGTCAGGCCACAAGTTATGATCTACACTGTGTGGGCTCCAGTTCCAAAGTCAGTTCTGTTTTCAAACACTTCCAGTGCAACTTGGATCTGTCCTTTGTGTATGCCACCCAGTGGCCAGTCTGGATTCTGGGTGGCAGTCTACTCTGTAGCTCAGTTCTCTATGCCTGTAGTCTGCTGTTTAGAGTCAGATCCACATGTGTGCAGTTTACAGGGGAGCAGAGGAATTTATACACTACTTTGGGGATCACACTCAGTCTCCCTCCTCTATGCAATAAACCCAGCGCTTTCTGGCTCCCTGAGGTGTCCATTACCAGTCATCCAGTTAAAAAGCTGGAGTTTTAGCTTCCCTGTTCTGCTGATTACTTCCCTCAGCTATGTCGGCATCCTGGTCCAAGCAGTAGACAACACAGAGAGAATAACAGCAATGGGGACTGGCACCACGCTCTTGAGACCAAAGCCCTGTGATCAGAGCAGAGGGCTCCCCTCCCTCTGAGTATACGGAGCTTTCCCTGTGACCTCTGCCATTGCTGTGCTACTGCCATAGTATTGCCTGGAGACTGGATCAGCAAGGAGAGAACCCTCTTTCATTCTGAAAGGAGGGAGAGAAGAAATTACAGATGAAGTATAGATAAATTGGCAAATTTGGTGGTAGGAGGTTGTAAGAGTTGTAATCTTTTTTTTTCCCCTGTAATGCAGAAAGTAAAATCATAGTCATCTGCCAATGACGAAGGCAGCCAAGGAGGAAGGAGTGTGGTAAACACTGTTCGCTGACCCAGCATCGTTCCCAGTCCCCATCTGACCTGCTGCTTTCCCTCTAGAGGTTAGAAACACTTTACCAGACACATAACAAGAAAACATAAGCAAAATTTTGCTAAGGTTTTCCAAAATATCCAAAATTTCTTGGAAAGCTTGTACTTTTCCTAGTAAAGTAGACAGCCATATCCATGCCCTTTTCCCACTTCTTCCTGTCATGACCCCAGATGTCATTCCTGGAGCTGGGACTACTTGCTAGCATATCTGAGAAAGTAAGTGTGAGGTAAAGGCCAAAAGTTGGGCAGATTCACCAAGCCAGACCGGTTGCTGTCCAGCTGCAGATGGATAGCCAGCAGCAACTCACCCTCTAGATTTCTGGTTGCAGTCTTACTTGCTTAAGCCACAAAAGGTGGATTTTGCATCCCAAAGCATTCAGGAAGACTTAAGGACAGTGACTGACGTGTTTTCAAAAAGAACGGGAGTGAAGAAAAGAAGGAACATCAGATTATAGATATAATATTGAAGGCCCAGATGAAGTGAAATTCTTTTTAAAAAATACCAATTTCACTTCAGACTATTTACTATCTATGAAAATAAATCAATCTTAATGTGGTACTAGTATTATGCTAATTTTTATCAGGCTTAGCTCAAGTCATTGTAATTCTCCATTTAGATAAACTGGTATCTTCTACTCATTAGGAGACCTCTGTAAGTGCAGGATAACTCCAAATACACAGCAACACCATTTAAAGATTCATCATGTACTTAGATAATATGATTCACATCACTTTCTGGTGGAGAAGTTCAGATTATCCCCAAGAAGAGAATGCAACTTTGTAGTTTATGGCAGCACCAAGAGAACACACACACGCCCCTGAGGATACTTGATTTAGATGTCATTTTATTCAAACAGTGCCTCAGAAACTGTCTTTCCACAACTGAGCAGTAATTCACAATATACATATTTCTCAGGCATTTACTGCTGTAATAGATGGCTTATTCCTCTCTTAGAGAACTGGCACCAAATAAAGACTCCCTACATTTTTAATAATGGAAAATATGCAAAAGCTAATACATATGCATATTCCCTAGAACTATAAAATATAATTACTATCGGAAAATTCTACAGTTAAAATTTACATTTGTTTCTCCCCCTACTATTCTTGTATTTATTAACGTAGTGACTAAGCAGAGCACAGTGGCCCCACAGGTGTTTCTGGAGTTAACCTAAATGCTAGATACAGTTGGGTTTTCTGATAATGAAATGTTTATACTTCATGAGGAAACCACTTAGACAAAGAAGTTCACTATGAGCCCCCTCTTCTTTTCTCTTTCCAAGGACTCTCACTTCTTGTTTGCCTCCATGTTGGGTAACTGTGGCACCATGGGAAACACAATAATACCTACATTCTTGTTATACATAGTCGTACCAAGAATCCCTAGGGAAGGGAAAATTATGTTGTATACTGTCAGAATGATTTTAATAACATAAAAATCAGCCATTTTATATTCAAACAGGGAATCTGATTGCATATGGATAAAACTTTGGTGAACTCTAAATTGACTTTAGTGTTTTCGTTAGTACAAGAACATCAAAATCTAGGATCTCACTTTGTGACAGCATGTCTAGAAGCTCATCTTAAGAATGCATAAGACCCTGGAAAGACTGCCTCATGATGCCTGAAACATGTTCACAGTTCATTTATGCCAGAAAGAGGGCCAAGAAGAAGCCTGAATGATAGCCATCAGCTGTTAAAGGTTTCCTTCTCCAGGTGAGTTGTGGTGCACTTCTCTATTACGAGCCGCACTTGCCAACAAAATTTGTGTTGCATTGGTCTTGTCTGAACAGTCTTTTCTTCATCTCTCTTGTTCCTTTATATTAAGATGATCACCAGCCTTACAGAAGCACTCGCAGGCAATACAATTTATTACCAGAACATTCCTTATATTTAAGCCACTCCCTGAAGACATGGAGAATTATCTTAATGTTTTACTGAGTTATTTCCAAATTGCATTGTAAAGGAGATTTTTTTTTCCCTAAACAGGAAATTTCTTAGTCTTATCAGTAATGTGTAGCTCTTGCCAGTTTTTATTAAATATTAAGCCCCTTTACTCACCTACCCCCTGACACTGACCCTGAACATTTCAGCCTAGGTCTTGAAGCACATACGCTTTTGGGCCTCTTCAATCCTATTCTCATATTCTGAATCTGGTAACAGAAAACAAAATGGGGAAAATTTTTTAAAGTGCTTTAATCTTTGGTCTAAGGACTCCAAAGCCCAATGGTATGAAATGGAAGAAAATGTCTATTCTTAAACTAACTCAACTTCCTTCTCAACAGGAGAAATGTACTTGTTTAAAAAGAAATATACAGTTGTCCCTCAGTATCTGTGGAGGACTGGTTCCAAGGTCACCTACCCTCCCCACCCCCATCCCCAGTCGACACCCACGCCTGCAGATGTTCAAGTCCCTTGTATAAAATGGCGTAGAATGATGCGCAAAGTTGGCCTCTGCATCCACAGACTCCCAACTGCAGATCAAAAATACTGTCTTCAGAGGGCCAACTGCATATTTATTTTTAAAAATCCACATATAAGTGGACCTGGGCAGTTCAAACCAGTGTTGTTCAAGGGTCAGCTGTACTATATTTATCATTTGTGCTAAGAGTGAGAATAATAGAAAGTGCCTGAGAATTTCCTTTCAAGAGCTACCCTAGGGATGGAAATCTCAATTAAGTTTTAGAATTTAAACATCTGAATTGACACTGTATTGATAAGCACAAAAACAAACAATGCTGACATAAGATAGTTTATATTCTCTGCTGTGGCTTTTATGGCCTTTGAAAGAAAACTGGTGCTCATTAAAACCACTGATCTATACTAAGTTGTTTGTGCCTTTTGTCTTCTTCCTCTGTTGAAAAAGTTCTGAGTAAATGCTTTGATTCCCTCACAATACTGATGGGGGTTCTTCCTCTAGTGTGACTTTTTCTATGTCTGAAAAGATTTGAGCTCTGACTGAAGGCTTTCCCACATTCATGACACTTGTAAGGCTTTTCTCCAGTGTGGATTCTTCGATGCTGAATCAGGACTGCACTTCGGCTAAAAGCCTTTGCGCACACATCACATGCATAAGGTTTCTCTCCACTGTGGATTCTCTGATGTAGGATAAGGGCTGAGCTCTGACTAAAGGTTTTGCCACATTCATCACACTTGTGTTGTTTTTTTCGAGAAGGATTTCTGTGTCTTCTTTCAAACATGCCATTTTGTTCACCAGTTCCTCTAGATGTGAAACTCTGGGAAGCATTCATATGAATGGTGTTAGAAACATCGTAATGCAGTTCTGCGCCCAAAGAAGTCTTTTGCTTTGAAGCTGATTTCACATTTACAGTTCTAGTGTCTTTATCTGAAATAATACACAGAAACGCAAATGTCACTAGTCCTCTGTTCAGAAGGAAAGAAAGGAAAATAGAATGATCCAAATGAAATATGTATGGATCATTTCTTAGCTAGTATGTTTGTAAAATAGCATCGCAATATGGAGGATGGAAAGGGTAAAGCAGAAAACACTGAGATCATAAAGCAAGAGAAAAATTTACAGTCTGAGAAGGCAGTCAAGTAGACATATGAAAGGCTCTATGTAAAAAGTAGAATGATGAGTAGGGGTAAAAAGACATTTCAGAGACCAAGGAAAATCTGGAAGAAAAGAAAGGGCTTCAATAAGGAGGAATTACTGGAGAAACAGAGGAACAACTGAAATAGAGGACTCAAATGTGACAATAGATAATAATAAACAAGAGTGTTAATCAACAAAACAAAGTTTAATAATGCTAAATGAATCAATAATTAAGCAAAGGAAGGAGATGAAGAAAGCCAAGGGGTCAAAAAGGAGTATGGAAAATAAAATCAGAAAATATAAGTTAGGCAAAAAAAAAAAAGTGGTAGGAGAATACAGACTAAGATATCACCTCAAGAGATCAAGGGTAGCATAGAGTACCCAGCCACAAAAAACCTCTATTCCTATATGTACTTTATAGTGCTAGTTGAATGGCATTATTACTGGTTTAAATAGAAATCATCTATCTTATTAATTGCAAGAAACTCAAATTCCAAAGAGACCTCGATGTCTAGTCACTACTATCAAAATCCTGGTAACAGTTAGCACTCGATAGCATAGAGACCACGATCACCTGCAGAAGCTTTGATTTGACATGACTCTGCACTACAGAAATCGCGCAGCAGCCTTAAGAGAGAGTTCTATTAGCCTCTCATGATTCTGGTTTTCTCTGTCTTGAATGAAAAGATTCTGGGCCTTCTGCTTTTGGTTTCAAATGTCTGTGCATCTATTTGCATAGACATTTGAAACCAAATTTATGCAAATAGAATTGCATCTATTTGCAATTTGGTTTCAAATTTTTAGTCATAGTAGATCGTGGTTCTTGCCAACAACGGGAGCCCAGTACCTGGCCTTGTGGCTGATCACGTGTTTAGTCATCAGCACACACAGCTGCTGAGGCTGGGCTGGTTTCCCGCCCTGTCCTGATGGAGTCTGGAAAGACTGCCACTTTTCTCCTGGTTAAGCCGAGGCAATTGCTGGACTGGAGGCGCTAAGTGAGCATTACAAGCCTCTTGGGAGTAGATATTTGTCAAGTAAAAGTGAGAAATCTTTTCTAAACATCTCTCTAAATTTTTATATATTTTTTGCTTTTCCTGTAGTTTCTTATCGAAATTACCTTGAAAAAACTAACCTTGCTTAGCTGATCAGCCTCTCCTGGAATATAGAAGCAGTGGCAGGGGAGAAGAGATTGCCCCAAGTGGGGTTTCCCTCTTCATCTCTGGCTCCCACTTTATCGAGGATGATTACCTAGGAGGGTCTCTGCTCAAATGTCACCTCATCAGAGAGGCCTTCTCCACCACTGTGTTTAATAAAACCCTGTCCCCACTTCATGTATTCCCCTTATTGTGCCTTGTTTGTTTTTTTCCCACAGCACTTATTTTTGTAGTATTTGTAATGGAAGAACAGGTTGCTATGCCAGCTGTTTGGGCACACTTCTGTAAAAATGATGCAAAGAACAACCAAGGCCAGTTTAGAATGGGAAGGAATAGAGAAACACATTCAAAGCACTGTGACAAAGCAAAGTCATCGTAGTGGCAATATGGTGATTCTGATACTGGATCTCACCAGTAACTGAGCAAGACAAACCTTTGCTCCACACCGTGAACTAAATCCGGCCCCTCACCATTTTGTCTTGAGGGCTGAAGCTCCCATGATGTGCACTGCAGCTGCTTCTTCACAGGCTCGAGCTGGCCACTTGGTGACTCCTGAGTGATTTCCCATGCTGCCACTTTCTCTGCAAGTATGTCCTCATTTTGTCCAAAAACCTGGAAACAGTTAGGTTATCTGAGGTTGAAGGAGGAAATTGGGTTGAGACTTCAGGATAAAGTAAGACAGAAGGAACTATGTAGAAAATATCTTGAGACACAGGAAAAGGGAGGAAAAGCGCAGAGCCACATTCTCTTTCCTGGCACAGCTGGGAGTACATTTACTCCGTTACACAACCAGTTGAACGGGAGTCCGGTTTGAGAGCTCTACCCCCAGTGATTTGCCAGAGCTCCTGACACAGCCTGGTCACTCATCCCCACAGATGTCTTCTTACCTGCTCTGCCGGACCATCAAGCTCTTTCTCCAGCTCCTCCAGCATAGCTACAGCTTCCTCTCCGTTCTCCGGTTGCTGTTCTCGCAGCCAGGCCTGCAGCTCCTCTGGCAGGATGGCCAGGAATTGCTCCAGCACGAGCAGCTCCAGGATCTGCTTCTTGGTGTACACCTCCGGCCTCAGCCACTGACGGCAAAGCTCCCGGAGCCTGTTCAGAGCCTCCCGGGGCCCAGGGGACTCCTGGTAGCCAAACTGCCTGAACCGCTGGCGAAAGGTCTCTGGGCTGTAGCAGCCTCTCCAGCAGAGGCTGAATTCCTGATTATAGGCCTTCTCTTTCCCTTCCATCTTCACTACCAGAATGCTATCAGGCTCTTTTGGAGTTTGTGGAGGGAATGTTGATTCAGACATTTGGACTAGGAATAGCTTAGGACTGCTAGCCTTTAATTTTCAAGGAGGTGAAAGCTCTCCTTATGGATAATCCTTAAATACAATTAAAGAAACAAGTAGAAACAAGACAAAGACAAATGCTTCTTAGAACAATACAACTAAGACTAGAAAGAAGACTGTACAGAAAGTACTACTCTTAATCTTAACATATCATATTTTGCTGTGTATAATGCGCATCCACATTTTGGTATATATTATACATGGGATTATTATACCCATGTATAATGCACATCCTTATTTTTCCTTCAAAAATTTGGCCAAAAAATGCACATTACACACAGCAAAATAGAGGTAAATCGTGCTTTCGAAAATACTTCCCTCTTTAAGAGAATCAAAGAGCTTAAGAGTCATTAATTCATATGCATGAGTAATTCCCAATTTATATTGAAAACCATGCCCACGAGGCTGACTAAATACCACAATAAGAGACCAGGCAGGATTGCACAGGAGCTCTTGGAACATAGAAATAGGGAAGCAGGAGAAAAGCTATGACTCTGGGGCAGGCTCAAAGAGCCAGTTAATTTTTTCTAGCCTGCTGCAAAGAGCTCTAAGAAATAGTCTGAGAGAAGTACTTCTGCATATATTGTTTTAAAGTTTACTAATTTTTAAAACAATATTATTTTGACATTAAAGAAACCATTAAAAAAAGTAACTGCAAATCCCTCCATCTTAATGTATTTCCATTTTCCACACTCACTTCTACTTCCCATTTGTAGCATCTATATTATTTACTTAACTGTGTCTCTACCGTAGAGTGTTAAGCTGTTTCTAATTTTTACTATTATAAATAATGCTGAGGCACATTTTCATGAATATACTATTTTTCTCCTTTCAAATTATTTTCTTCATGCATGTCCCAAGGCCTTGCTTGTTGAGGCTAAGAGAGTGGCAGATTCTGTCTTGCTGGGTATTATCAAATAAACTACAGACAAGACTATCAATTTACAATGCCACCAGCGACATAATTATGTATGAGAGCAGCAACTTCTTCAAGTATCATTAGCTTATTCCCAGGGATGAAAAGACATTTTTCTTAGTATAACATTCTGCTGAGTACCATTTTACATAGTACCATTTCAATGTCATCAGTTAAATGATGACTGGTATCTGATGACTAATTAAATCCTATAGGGGTCCCTATTTTTCCTTTATGTAGCCTGTCACTTTTTTCCCACTTCACCAAGCACTGTTCTAGGCACTGAAGATACATTGGTGACATGAGTGAGGTCTATGGCTTCTTCAGGCTTGCACTCTAGTAGAAGAGACACTAATGTTACCAAATATATGATACAACTTATACAATGATGTGATAAGCTGCAAATAACAGCTGACACTGATAAGAGCAAAGCACTGTTCTGAGCACCTTAATAAATATAAACTCAATTAAATCCTCACAAAAGCCCTGAACAGACATTTTCATCCCCATGTTGTAGATAACAAACCTGCCACGGCAACCTCAGGTAACGTGGGCAACGCGGCAGGGCTGGGGTCGGAACCCAGGCCATCCACCTTTATTCACTGTGCTGCGTGGTCACCAGGCCGGAGGCAGCAGTCCCGGCTCAGCGGAGGAGCAGGAGACCCAGATGATCCTGGGCCGGAATAGAATCTGGGGTGGAGACCAAAGCGGTGGAAAGGGTTGAGGCCAAGAGTTTGGAGCCTTCTGGGGTATTACATTGAGGGCCCCTAAGCTAAGGCAGCCTCTGGAAGTCGCAGGAGAGTGGCCGCCGAACCTGTGCCGTCTCCACAGCTGCGCACAGATTTACACCAGAGACTGGGGAACCGCACCCCCGACACCGCAGGAGCGCCTGGAACGAACCCGGTCCCTGGAAGGGAGACTTCGTCCAGTGCCCCGGTCTCCGCGGAGAGCACCGACTCTCACTTCCAAATCCCTCCTCGGGTGGGCCGGCTCCAGGTGCGCTGGCTACCTAAGGACCCGGGACAGTACCTCCCTCCCCCTCCCCCTCCCCCGCGCGGTCCCACAACCCCACTGCTCCCCTCCCAGCCAAGGACCAAACTTCGCGAGACCGCGGGACGCGCGCGGGCATCAGGGGATGGCGCGCGCGGCGGATGGGGAATGCCAGTGGATTCACCTGACTGGGGAGGCGCCGTGGGGGAGGACAAAAGGAGGGGTACGCGGACGTGCCCGTGAGAGGCAGGGGGACGCAGGGACCGGGTGGGGACCGTGTGGGGACCGCGAGAAGTGCTGGGAGCGTGATGGGAATGGAGGACGGGGAGGGTTATAAAGAGGTGGTGCGCGGTGGAAGTGGAGGGCTGCCACCAAATGGGTGACGGACGCTTCTCCCAGCGGCCTAGCGGTGAAGAGGCCTTGGCTCTCACCTCCGGGCCGGGAAGGACGACCCACGGTGTCGTGGAGATGGCAGGCTGCTTCCGGTCCTCCCGACGGATCGGGGGGCGGGGCCCGGGAGAGCCGAGCGGTTGCTGTGGAGACGAGTGATCGACCCCAGCTTTCCGAGAGGCGATCCTGAGCTAGGAGAACGGGAGAATAACCTGGCTGGGCTCTGACCGGCCCGGCTCACTTGGCTGAGCGTCCACCCGCAAAGCGAGAGGCCGCCTGCTGGATTCCGGGTCAGGGCACATGTATGGGTTGCGGGCCAGGTCCCCAGTTGGGGCGCGTGGGAGAGACAGCGGATCAATGTTTCTCTCCCTCTCTTTCTCCTTTACCCTCTCTCTAAAAATAAATAAAGTCTTTAAAAAAAGTAAAAACTTCCACGGGTGGGCATCCCAGCTGCTCCGCATCCTGGTTTAAATAAACCAGGGTTGTTATTTCTCAGAGTACTTTTACTTAATTAGTTTTACTCTTTCAATAACCCAGAAAGTTTACTCCAATTTTATAGGAAATAAAACCAAGGGTTCCATGGCTTGTCCATGGTCACAGAGAGGGAACAGTCCTCTTCTTGCATAACTTCCCCTCTAGTACTATTCCCGCTACTGAGCTTGGGGTACGCTCAGAGTACTGACATTTTTAAGGAACAGGTTTGACCCCCTCACCCATCCACGCTTTCTCAAGAGAACCTAATGGACCTTTAAAAAGGTGAGACAGAACTTTCTCACGTGTATTTTGGGACCAGTATAAGTGTATATATTTACTCAGAGATTTTAAGTCAGTTTAAAAATAAATTTGGAGCTCAATGAGCTACAAGGCCACAGCCCCACATATTGGCTTCCTCCTCCACCCACCTTCCCCTAGGGACTCTTAGAAATGTATTTGAATTTTTTAAAAAATATGTTTATTGATTTTAGAGAGAGGGGAAAGGAAAGAGAGAGAAACATGGACCTGAGAAACATCGATTGGTTGCCTCCCATATACACCCCTACAGGGGGATCAAATCCACAGCCCAGGTACATGCCCTGACCAGAATCAAACCCCCAACCTTTTCGGTGGACAAGACTATGCTCCAACCAACTGAGTCACACCTGCCATGTCTGAAATGTGTTTTTAGAAGGAAGTGGGGAATTTGAAAGTGGAGGACAGAGATACTTGAAAATCACTTGCTAATTAATAAACAACAGTAATTTTAAAAAAGTTATTTTGGTATGGTCAAGAAAAAAAGTAGATTAGTACTGGAGCCTGAAGTGATGAAAGAAAAGTCTGGTTTTTAGTCAGTCTATACCAGACCTGTGAGATTAGGGGGAGAAATTTGCATCTTAATTAACCTACAACGACATTGAATTTGAAGAAATTTTTGCTTCCGCAGGGGGCTTGCACTGGATACGATTGGTTGCTGAGGCAAAAATTATAGAAGTAAAATATTTACATTGATGGTGGGTGGGTAAAATGGCTCAAGGCAATGAGGAATTGAAAACGATTCTTCCAGGGCAATGCTGACAATGGTGTGGAATTGAAAAGGTAGTTTAAGGAGAAAATGGACAGCAGTCAAAAGCTGCAATTAGAATAAGGAACCGTGAAAAGCCATAGGATTTGGCAAGTGGTCAGGAGTGAACTCATGGTTTCTAATTCCACCAAATAGCTGGATCCAAGAATCTAAAGTTTTCAAAAAAAAAAGAAGCAAATGAAAAAGATTGCTTATTAAAGTTTCACAGTAAGTGAGATAAAGGGCAGGTTTTTGTTTGTTTGCTTTTTATTAGTGTTTGAGAGTAGAATGGAAAGAAATTAGCAGGAAAAAGGCCCCAGTAGAGATAGCATCTACTATATACCAGATGCCTGATAAACACTGGGAATTTAAATGTAATATACAGATTCTTGCTCTTTAGGAGCTGATTAATTAAGGACAAGGGTATATAAATTGATTATTCCAAATATCTGTTCTGATGGAACTGTCTACCAGATGCTACGATAGCCCAAAGAAAAGGAGGTATTAGGTATAGGGGTGGATAAACTGGGATTGGAGCTGATGAGGAAAACAGTATTGATATATTTCTGACTGAGAGGTCAGTACAGAATGTTTAGATTTGCAGGCCATGAGTACTTGAGGACAGGGATGAAGAATTAAGCAAAAGTCTAGTTTTAAAAATTTGGCAAAAAAAAGAGAGAGAGAGAGAGAGAAAGAGAAGACCTTCTTTCTTCCTGCCCCCCCGCCCCCAAATCTTGTAAAAAGGCTTTGAACTGAAATTTTAAGTGGGGTCTTGAGCAAGTGGCACAAACATATTTGCTATTCAGATAGAGGTCTCTGATGGCACCATTAAGGATAGCTTTGATGGGATGCAAAATTCAAGGCAGGGTGAACAGCTCTGAAGCTATTGCAAGGATCCAGGCTGCAAATGGTGAAGGCCTTAACTAGTGCAGAGGGAGTGAAGATGGAGGCAGAATCAGGAAACGGTCGGGAGGCTGGTGCTTGCTTGGGTGGTAGACTGACAGTTGACTGAGAAGATAGTGTGTTGTTCAGAGAATTATTTTTTAAAAAAACACTATGAATAGGTTTGACCGTGGCTTATATGGACATTTGAGGGAATTTTGATAGACTGAATCTGAGGCTGAAGAAGATGCTGTAATCAATACCCTGTACATAATTGGACATTTTGTGAGATTATGTGAAAATAAGCATCAAACATGCTTTATATCTGAATGCTTTCCCTATGTATCTTAAACTCCCTATGAATTTCATAAACACAGTGAGGGAGGAGGGCAATCACTCTATAATGAGCTTGTAGAGACATTCACTAGACCTTCTCTTCTCCTTCATCACTGTATCCCTTCACCTGGTTACAAGCTTTTTGGGATATGGATGTTGTCCTAGGGAGCAGGACATGGTCGTGGGATGGAGGGGAGGGGAGTAACTGCCCTTGTCCATTCTAGGTCCTTTTAACTTTTAAAATATGCATATTATAACATCAGTTATAGAGCATCAACTATAATTGCACCTCCCATTCCCCTTGAACCCTTCTATATTGAGGCTTCCATGCTCAACCCTTCACTTGTCTTACCTATTGCTAAGTCTAATTCACTTATTTTAGTCCTTATCTTCTCAGCATTTCACATTATTTACTATGGTACTTCTACTTTGAACTCTCTGTCCTTCATTTCTATCACTCTACTGTTTTCGGGTTCTTCCCCTTCCTCTAAACACTCCTTCATGGCTCCCCTTTTTCTGTAATCCCACATGTTATTAGTGTTCTCCATTGTTCTGCCTTTGGTTCCTGTACTTTTCATGCTGTAGGCTCTCCGTGGGCTGGCTCATTTATTTCCACCTGTAAGACTTCCACTACCATCTCTAACTAACGAGTTCTAGTTTATATCTTGAGCCTGATCTTTTTGAGCCTCCTCATCACAGGGCCGACTGTTTACCAAACATCAGTACTTGTTTCACAGGCACTTAAAGCATGAATTATTTCTCACTTCCCCTATACACACCTCTTTTTCCTCCTTATCTCCTGGACTAGCACCACCATCCGCCCATCCCCACAGAAGAAATCTGAGATCTTTCAAGACATTTCTGTTTCACTCATGTACGTGTCAGGCAGGGCCTGTGTCCCATTCACCCTGTGCTCTTTGTGTCCTTTGTTTCCTTTATGGCGGCTGGCACATTGATCTCTACTTAATTCATACTCCACCAGTACATTAAAAAGAAGAGGATCAACTTGATAAAAGGGGTCAGTTTCCCACTAGCAATGGGATTATGGGAGTAGACTGGGAAAAAAAGGATATGAAATTTTATTTATATTGGTAATAGGAGGCCAGGGAAAGGACTGAAGGAGTTGAAGGACGAAGCCAAAATGTTAAATCTGAAATTTAACAAAAACTATTCAGCCAGGTTTAAAGGCATAGTTACCAGAAAAGACAGGTAACCCGTGAGAAGGAGAACTGCTGTAGGTAGATACATTGGAATAAAAGCATAATGGCTTCATGACATTTTAAGGTGAAAAGATAATAAATTTCATACAGTACTGAAAATCCATGTCTGGGAAGACACTGAAGCCTAATGAGAGAAGATCTCATTGATCTTATGAAAGATGGCCCAGTTTCAGAGTCTGTTATGACCCCGGGTGTGTAGCAGCCTACCCACGTGGAGTCTTGCTTTTTACTTCTCTCCCAAGACATGGGACTCCATGTATTTATTTATGAGTTTGGTTCTCTGCAATCTGGAACTAAACATTTGGTGTTGTGTTGGTTTCCTAGCACTGCCATAAAAAATTACCACAAACTCGGTGGTTTAAAACAACAGAAATTTATTACCTCACAGTTCTGGAGGCTAGGAGTAAAATCAAGGTGTTGGCAGGGCCACACTCCCTCTGGAGGTTCTAGAGAAGATTCCTTCCTTGCCTCTTCATAATTTGATGGTTGCTGGCAATCCTACATCACTCCAATTTCTGATTCTGTTGTCATATGGCCTTCTCTCTGCACTTAAATGTGGCTCTGCATCTCAGCTCCTCCTAAAAACACCAGTCATTGGATTTAGGACCCACCCTAATCCATTATGATCTCATCTTAACGAATTAAATTTACAAGAAATGTACATTTCTAAATAAGGTGACATTCTAAGCTCCAGGTGGACATGAATTTGGGGGGAACACTATTCAGTCCAGTACAGTACCTTTGCCAGCTAGCAGTTTACTGAGATTTATCCTTTGTTGCCTCCTCTGCCAACGTGAAATGGACCTTCTTAAATGTTTTTCCTTCACTGTCAAGCTCGATATGATTTGTCAGTAGGAGGCGCTAGAGAGACATGGTAGGAACCAGGGGCGTCCCTTCCTGGTTCTGGTGTGCGGGCTCTGCAGGCAGGGCAGCAGCTGGGGCGCGCAGCTCGCTAGTCTCTGGCAGCAGCTTTCCCTGGCAGCGGTTTCCTCCTGCACCCTCCAGGGCAGTTTCTGGCAGCGTGCCTCTAGTGAGATGCTCCCAGTGCATCTCACTTTTTCCCTTGCAATCTTGAGGGAAGATTTCCGGCAAGTTCCACCACCATGGTACAACAGTGACTTCTTTGCTGTCCAATGAGCCATGGCAGTGCACCATAGAGGAGGCTTCTAATAATCAGGTGGTCAAAATGACATACTTAGTGAATATAAATCAGTCTTTTCCCTCTTACCGCAGGGCTCACTCTGTGGACTATAAACAAAGTGGCCACAGTAGCAGGGATGGGGGCTATGCATGGGCTCAGAAACATGGACTTTCCCTACCCAAGGCTGACCTGGCCAATGCCGCTGCTGAGTTCTTAATCTGTCCACAGCAGAGGCCAACACTAAGCCCCTCATATGGTACCACCTCCTGTGGGGACCAGCCAACCGCCTGGTGGCAGGTTGATTACATTGGACCTCTTCACAGAAGAGGCAGAGATTTATCCTCACTAGAATATACATGTATTCTGAATATGGATTTACCTTCCCTGAACATGGTACTTCGGCCAGCCCCACTATCTTTGCACATGAGAAATGCTTTACCCATCATCTTGGTATTCTGCACAGCATTTCTTCTCATCAAGGAGCTCATTTCACAGCAAAAGAAATACAGCAATGGGATTATGCCTGTGGAATCAACTGGTCTTAGCACATACCCCATCACTTGGGAGCAGTTGGCCTAATTGAAAGTTGGAATGGTTTACCGAAGACTTGGTGGTGGTAGTGCCAGTTGGGAGACAACACCTCAGAACAATGGGATTCTGTTTTACAGAGTATGGTATATGCTTTAGATCAGAGACTGTTATATAGTGTTCTCTATCTCATAACCAGAGCACGTGGATCTGGCCATCAAGAGGTAGAAGCAGGAGTGAGTCCTCTCACTCTTAAATTCAATAACCCATCTGAAGAATTTTTCTTCCCGCCCAAGAAACTTTGAGCAGTGCTGTTTGGAAGTCATAGTCCGCAAGGGAGAAATGCTTCTACCAGCAAATACAGCGGCTTAATTGAATTGGAAAGTGAGGCTGCCTCCTGGACATTTTGGAATTATGCTGTTGGACCAACTGGCAAAAAATAAAGTTACTCTAGGGGAGGTACTTGAACTTGGGTTTCAACTACACAATGTGGGCAAGAAGGACTATACCTGAAACCCAGGGAGTTATCTGGGGGTGCCTGTTAGTACTTCCATGCCAAATTATTAAAGGTTAATGGAACCCCCCACCCCCCAAAAAAGGCAGAACTGAACACTCAAACCTGCTGGGAGTGAAGGTTTTGGTCACTCTAGTGGGTAAAGAACCTGACCAGCTAAATTTCTGGTGGAGGATGGGAAATGCAGGCTGGGTAGTGGAAGGAAGAAGACATGGATGTCATTGGCAGCCTCACAACAGATCACAGATGACAATAGGAGTTCTGTATATTTTCTAATTGCTTATATATGTGCGTATGTATGTGTTTATATGCTAACCATTTTCTTCTCTCTCCTCCCCATTGTTATTTTACTTTTTTTGAAAAATAATTTTTTATTGTTGTTCAAGTACAGTTGTCTCCATTTTCCCATCACTACTTTCCGCTGCCCCACCCACCCCCACCTCTTAAAAAGACATACTGTAGTTTCTCAAAAAATTAAAAATAGAATTACTATATATAACCCAGCAATTCCACTTCTGGGTATATACCCAAAAGAATTGAAAGCAGAGTCTCAAAGAGATGTTTGTACACTAGTGCTCATAGAAGCATTATTCACAATAGCATAAAGATGGAAGCCACACAAGTGTAAATCAACAGAGGAATGGAAACAAAATGTGGCATATATATATATATACACACACACACACACAATGGAACATTTTTGAGCCTTAAAAAGGAAGGCAGTTCTGACTTATGATGGATGAACCTTGAGGATATTATGCTAAATGAAATAAGCCAGTCACAAAAATATAAATACTTATATGAGTGAAATCAATAGAGTTGTTAAATTCATGGAGACAGAAAGTAGAATGGTACTTGCCAGGGACTGGGGGAGGGCAAATGGGGAGTTGTTTAATAAGTACAGAGTTTCAGTTTTGCAAGATGGAAAGAGTGCTGGAGATTGGGTGTACAACATGAATATACTGAACTGCACCATTCAAAATGGTTAAGGTGGTAAATTTTATGTTATATATATTTTGCCACAATTTTTTAAAGAAGTAAGTTATATTTTTTAGTTATGCAGGCTTTGGCAAAAATAGTTTATAGTTGTGAATATTATTCTTGTATTATTATTTATTAAATGTCAATGTAAAAACACCCAAACCTGTAAGAATTTTTATGAGTTTATTTAAACCAAACTTGATGACAATTGCCAGGAAGCAAAAGCTCAATGGACTGAGAAAGTGCTCCAGAGAATGGCAGTTTTACACCTTATTTTATACATTTATAATCAAAGGAGGTAACATAAGGGGGTTATATGAAATCCATCGGTGGTAGATTAGGGAGGCAGGAGAAAGCAAAGTGGGGAAATCTCTGAAAGTATATAAAAAGTAACACAGATAGATACATACTTCTTTTACATTGGTGGGTACAGGATAGTTAACAGTTAATTTTTAGAGCACACAGAGATGGTATGCAGGAGAACAAGATGACAATGAGGGGTTGTGTGGTCGGCTGCTGTGGAGGGAGATTGTGCCCTGAGGGGTCTGGAAAAAAGGAAATTACCCTGACACTCCAAAGGTATGTTATTGTAAATGATAAATTTGACTTATTAAAATTCAGAACTTCTATTTGTCACAGACTGAAAATGCAAGCAGGTTTTGGACCCCAGGATGATAACTGTGTACAAATGAGAGAAGAGATAATTTGTTTCATTTTAAACAGTAGCACTGAAGATAGCTCCAATAATTTTTAAAAGTAGTGTTGTTGAAGATTCCAGATTTTGTTAATAATATTGAGAGGACATAACGGTTTCGTCAGAGATTTTGAGCATTAATTTGGTAAGTACCTAGAAAACTAAGCAAATAAAGAAATGAAGCAATGTAATGATTTTCCAAGAGCAAAAACACACAAGGATGTTGCCAGCAAGAAAATGCAATTATACAATACTTCCTGGTTCAACTGTGAACAGTATTTACAAAATCATAAATCATAACATGGTAAAGGTGATTCATTAATATTGTATTTAAATATAACATTCTTATATTTAAATATAGAATGATATTAAATTAAAATATAGGGTTATATATAGTTAAATGTAACTATTTTTATTGATTAATACTGTATTATAACCACTGAATATATTTAGAGAAGGTGTCGAGGAAAGAACTGAATGTTCTTTGCCCCCTTCTCCACAAGAGGGCACAAGGTGAATATGATTTTTAACTTAATGGCTATTAACAGTTACCAACTATTTCCGTTTTGGTAGAGTTGACAAACTGCTATTGTTTGGTTTTGTGCTGTTTTTAAGGATGTAGTAACATTTTTAATTGGCGTTAATTCTGAACACTTATATTAGAATAGTTATAATACCAACTATTGTGCATGAAAAGGTGACATCTAAACGACTGTCTCGGAGGTCCAGGGCGCTGTACAGGTGAACAAGACATGACTTAGAGCACTCAGTCTAGTGGCGTCACACAGGGACCAAGAATGATACATCTGAAGGACATTCTAAGGACCTACGGAATCCGCAGATAATGTGTTGGAGGTGCTCCTGCTGGGAGGTTGGAATGGCAGGGGCAGGCGCTGTGAGGGGATCTGGGGGACGCAGGGTGGCAGCACACCCAGCAGCAATGTCAGTGATGCATGTGGGTGAGGCGGTGGGGACGGGAGAGGCTGCATGCACGGAGGTGGGGATCCGCTGTGGGAGCACCCCCAGGGGGCTGTGGGAATGCAGGAAAGAGCACACTAGAAGACTTGGGAGCCGGGGTCCTGCCGGCCAAAACTGCACAGACTCGAAGGTCTCTCTAAGTTCCTGAACCTTCCTTTCTAATACACTCAGCGTTTTGTTCTCCTTGCATCGCCACTTGCAGCTTGTTCTGCTCCCTCAAGGCCCATGATCTGCACCCACCTCATCCCCAGGGCAGACTCCAGCTGTCTCTCACCCTCTCCTCACAGAGGCCAAGTGCTTTTCCAGGGCCCTTCCCTCTAAGATACTGGTGTTTTCCTTCTACCCCTTCCCCCTTATCTGAGGATTTGTTCTCAGATATCCAGCCCAGGCTGCTTCCTTGTCCAGGGCCTCTAAACTCCTCTGACTTCCCTCCTTCGTCTTAGCTTCTCTCTTAAGCCTCCCTGGTCTCTAGGTCTCTTTGCTGCCCCTGGACCCACTCTCTCCCAATGTGGGATCGCAATCCTTCTTCCCCAGGGTCTCACATCTGCTGCTCTGTCAGCTTGCCTCTGTCAGAGCCAGAGACGCACGGACTCTCAGAACCCACGAGGCTCTCACCAACATGGGCTGACACTGTTTTCACAGCTTCTGTTCTCCCATCTGCAGCCTGCTCCTCACCCTCTGTCCTTGGCATTTCAATCTAATACCAGAAGTATTTTCCAAGCAATGGCTCTGAACTTGAAAAGTGGAAAAGGTATGCGCCACTCATTCAGATCCTAAACCTGGTCTTACGAGGGCATTTCCTCCTGAGCTTACCAGCCGTCCAGTGTAGCGTTGTGTTGGAGATCACACTGGGCCAGGGGTCATAATGCGCGGGCCACCCTTCCTGGCTGGGGCTCCTAGGGCTGGCGACATCACCTCATGAGGCTCAGCTTTCTCTTCTGTAAAATGGAGGTGATGGTAGTAGGTACCTCTCAGGATTGTCCTGAGAAATAAATGAGGTAATAAACAGATGAGGTCGGGTTTCCTAAGTGTCTAGCGGATCCTTTATATTAAGAGGAAACGCTAAAAAACGAAGCTATTATTATTACTATTACTACCACTGTTATTTCTCCATCTGGGAAACTCAAGTGGGGTTGCCAAGAGAGCCCTGAAGGATCTCCAAGAGGCTTGCCAAGCTCTTCCCTTGGAGCTTGTCAGATATGACTTGCCATACATGCCGGTCATGTTTTAAAACTCAGCCCTTACAGCTTTCCTATTCTGTTTTTCTCATCTGGCCACCCCTACCTGACCCCAACCCTTGCAACGCCTTGGTAAACAGCTCTTCTTTGCTCAAAATGGCGAGTGGTTAGTATTCTGGGTGCAGTGGCTTTACCATCTGGCAGCCCCAGACAAGTGGGCACACAGGCCAAACGAGAGGAGTCATTGCCCCCTCTGCTCACATTTGGGTTTCTAGATATGCACATGGGACAAAGGACGTCGTGTTGCTTGCCATGACAAACTACCTGGTATATAAAAATATATTTATTTCTATTCTGGAGCAAATCTCATACGGCCTCCAATAAGACCGCCTTTCTGGACCTGAAGAAAGCACCGAAACGTCATTGATGTATTAAAATGATTAGGTTGCCTGATCCGCTTAGGACATCGCTGTTGCCTGGCTTTTTGCCACCTTCCTGCTTTAGAAGAGCAGCAGCTATGATTAACTCTTCATTCATTGCATGTGCAGCCAAGCACGGCAGGATTTGAAAATGGGGCTATAGAGGCCCCAGTTTGGGCTGCATGGCAGGTGCCGCATTCCTGAGGGATGGTCAAGGCTACCTCACAGAGGAAGTTTCCGGAACTGGTTCTGTGACCTCGGGTGACCTCCTACCTCTGACCTAGAAAAGAGGTTTAAAAGGCTGGGAGAAAAATGCTGGATGAGAAGGAATTTTGGAGATCGCTGCTGGTGCATTGGCCCTAGCCTGTGCTGTGGAGGGAGGCAGCAGGGGTAGGGGCTGGGCTCCCACAGTTCGCAGGGGCCAAGGGCACCTGGGTCTCCCAAGGACAAGGCCTGGGCCACTCAAGCGAGAAAGCTGGCATAGGGTTGTTTTATATTCCAACCAAGAAGCCTACCTGGCGCATAGAACCCCACAGCAGAGTAAGTTCTGAGGCTCCATCATACACAGTAATGCTGAGGAAGGTATCTTGAGTGACTGGCTGGAAAGAGATCCCAAAGACTAGGGGGACTCTGAAAATCCCACCAAAGTACCTCAGGGAGGAAAGTGCTTGCTTCACAGAGAAAGTGGAGGTGTTGTAGAGGGAGAGGATGGTTGCGGAGACGATGAAAGACTGAGAAGCCAGAGGGTGGTGGCTTATCCTTGGTACAGAAGTGGCAGGAGGAGGGTGGAAAGGACTAGGTCAGTGACATGCTGAAATCACTGTGGAATGGGGGGCTAAGCAGGAGTTGGTTACAAGCAGGGTCATGCCCATTGTTGGGTCATGAACTTTAAGGGAGCTCAACTTTAGAGAGGGCTGAGGCCAGATCACCAGGGAATTCCAAGCCGTGAGAACTTTCCTGCCCCGCCTTCAGCACTTCCACCCTGGGTGGGGTTAGAAACCATGTCAAAGGGTGAAGGAAAGTCACGAAAGAGGTTGGAGGAAAGAGAGAGATGTTTCCGGACCTTTGTCCCTGCAGGTGTCTTGGCAGGGGAGGGGAAACCCAGCCCAAATGTGAAGTTTAAAGTTTATTATGATTATTATTACATTAGACACCACAGCTACCAGAAAAACTTTAGTAGCTGCCCGAGTGTTTCTCCATGGGGCAGGGAAGAATCGGCCCCACCACAGGGAAATAGATGATGTCCTCCAACCCCATGTCCGTCAGGCTAACAATTCGTGCCAGAATTAGGAGTTCGATGGGGCGACCATGGGGAGTGACAGCGGCCGTGTGCTTATTCTGGTGCAGTATCCTGAACCCAGGAGAGCTCCGGCCCCGCCACTAGCAGCAGAGGACTTTCACCTCCCCAAAGCGGTGGATCTCTGCAGAGCTTGAAGTGGGGTGCAGAGCAGAAGGGAAAGGGGAGGCTGTGAAATAAATAGACTGTTCAGGGGGAGGGGTGTGAACTTGTCCAAAGAGTGGTGAGTGGGCTCGCAGGGCTGGTGCTCATCTGAGATTTGTAAAAGAATCTTCCTGCCTGTGGCATCCCCTGTTCCTTCGGCACCTGCTCTGCAGGTCTGATGGCTGGATGTTCTGGGTAACATACTGGAGGTTCACCCCAGGGGAGAGAAAGGGTATCGGAAGGCAAGTGGTGATGTGCTGGACCACTGACAGTCTTAGCTGGGTGAGGAAGAAAATGAGAGGGTGGCCCTGCAGTCCGTGGCCTGTGGCCCGAGGGTTGAGCGGGGATTCTATAGAGAGCGGGGACCATAGAAGACGGAGGTGCAAAGCAACTTTTCGAAGGCGGTGCATTCATATGCAAAAGTAAGATCTGGACTTCGGCTGGGGGCACCTGGGGGCTTTTGGAAGGAGAGGATTATTGTGGAGACTGAAAGACTGAGAAGACAGAGGGTGGTAAGAAGCTCATCCTTTGTACAGAAGTGACAGGAGGTGGGTGGAGAGGACAAGGTCAGTGACATGCTAAAGTCACTGTGGAATGGGGAGCTAAGTAGAAGTTGGTTACAAGCACGGTCATGCCATTCTTGGGTCATGAACTTTAAGGGAGCTCAACTTCAAGGGAGGAGAAATGAATTGGGAATGGATTAGAAATGGATTTGGGTAGTTGGAATGACCAGAATGCTGCAGTATAATATCCAGTTATTAAGCTCTAGTCCTTTCAAAACACACACACACCCCATTACGTAGCCCCAGTCCAGGACAGACTGGCCCCCACCTCCCCGTATTGATGCCCTCCAAGGGCTCCTGGGATGGGATGTGCTACAGAGTGAGAGACAGAGATGGCCTCTGAGGGGTTTTCCCTCTCCCCTTTCTCCTTTGTTTGGAGCAGAGAATTATTCTCCTGGTGCAGGGGCTGGCAAGGAGCCACATCAGTGTTCTCAAGTGGCTCTTCGTGGCTGACTGGGGTGGCTGAGGTTGGGGTGAGTGGCCAAGGCCCTGCCAGTGCCACTCTCCTGCAGGAATGTCCACCCTGCTGCAGGGATGTACAGACAAACTTCAGTTCACAAATACCGAGTGCTCACGGCAAGCAGGGGGCTTTGCTGAATGCTTCTCTTCAAAAAGCTTACGGACTGGCTGAAGAAAGAAGGTTTGTGTGACCCACAGCAGAAGGAAGTATAAACAACCAGATGTCCACGTGCAAGAGGCAAGCACGAGGTGGCAGAAGGCTTCTTGGGAAAGGCAGCTACAAGCTCTGCTGGAAGGGAGGGTCGAGTCATAGCAGGAAGGGAGATTTCCAGGCTGAGACTGGCAATTGGACACAATCATTGTTTATAGGTCCTGGTGTTTGAACCAGCAGCCATGGAATGGCAGTGTGCTTTGTCCCTCCTCTGCACATATATATACACGTGTGTAAAGCAAATTGGAACAAACTCATCTGAATGGTTCTTTCCCCCAGGAGGGAACGTTTCAACATATAAATTGTACTCCTCATAGCACTTAAGACAGCAAAGCCTTACTCAGCGTTCCAGGTTGATGGATTGCTCCATGCTTGCATGCAACATCAGATAGTGTCATCATTTGTCTATGGGGGCATCTTGCCTTGTACACTTTACATTTCTTCTACTTGGGATCCACAAAATTGACTCATCGGTGTGAGGCACCACATCTGGAAGTGGCAGGCATGTCCTTAGCGTGCCCACTCTCCTCCAGCTGCCTTAATCCTCCCCAACAACCTGTTTAGGGCTTAATCCAAGGCCTGGCATACTCTCCTGACCTACACAGCCTTCCTTCTTCACCCCCAGCTCTCCCTCACCTGTGGGGTCATCAAAGCCACTGGGGCCCATGGATTCTCCTGGAAAAAGAAAGGGAGTGGGCACAAAGTCTCCAGGACCATCAACGAAACTGGGAGGGAGTCAAAGGAGGGGACAGAAAGAAATTGGAGGGGCTGCAGAGAAGTAGGGGATGGAAAGAGGGTGGCTCTGCAGTATCAGATGCTATCCCTGCAAGCTGGACCAGCACAGGGGGGCAATTTCAAGAGCTGTTGAAAGATGCTTAGGAAGGCTGGTGGTGGGGTATAGAAACCAGATTGCAATCAGGCCAGGTGTGAAGAAATGGAAGGAGCAAGTGCTGACATTTCTTTCAAGAAGTCTGGCTGAGAAAGGGCAGGGAGAGATGAAGCAATAGCTGCAGGGAAGGTGTTTTTATGATGGGTGAGGTTTAGGCATGACAAAAAGCCCGCTTTTTGTTTAAATGCTCCTTGGTTGTGTAGTACATTAAAGCCGACATGATAACTAGCCAGTCCATAGGTGGGACACTCACAGAATTCTGCCTCAGATAAGACCATGATGGTACCTGATCACATATATATATCACAGTGCCAGTGGTTCTCACCAAAATTCCACCCAGGACCACCTTGGCTCAGGAGTGGACAGCATCTGGGTTGTTTAGAAGCACTATAAACTGATGGCAAAACAATAAAATTTAATTTAAAGATTCAAGAATGAGGAAAGAGGAGACAAAAACTCAGGAAAATCTTAATGGAATTGAAAATTATTTTTAAAAATTTAGCAACATCTAAAAGTTAACTACTGCACTTTGCTGTGTATAATGCATACCCATGTTCTTATGCACACTGTACATGGGATACCCATGGTATGTAACCATCACTCCCATGTATAATGCACAGCCTTATTTTTCCTTCAAAAATTTGGGCAAAAAGTGTGCATTAAACATAGTAAAATACGGTATGTTGGATTTTAAAGCCTCAAAACCCCCGGAGCTCAAAGAAGCTTGCATAGAGCCAGGGGCTCTACACAAGGGGCCAGTGGCTGTGGCGACCCTGGTTTGATTAGAGAGGCCAGCTGTCTATCGTCAGGGTGTATCTGATGACTAGGGACACCTTCAGCAGTTCACAGACGTGCTGTTCACACCAGCTACCAGGGCCAAGAGGATCTGGAATCTGGCACTTGCTGGTTACAGGCAAAGGAGGTTAACTTGGAAGAAATGAGCATGTTTTATACAATAAAAGCTCCTGGGTGAGGATTTCAAGATGGTGAATGTCTTGGTTAAAATGGGATCAAATGACACCATGCTTCAAAAAAACAAATTAAAGTTGAATTAATTAAAATTGAATAGAATGATTTAGCTACTAAGCTACAGCACATAAATTATGTTTTAAAGTAGCAGCAGAATTCTGCTCCTAGCCTAAGCGGAACAGCCACCGTGTTTACCCTCCCACCCAAAACAAGAAAAAGGGGGAAGAAAAGAAAGGAAAGAAAAATGGACCAAAATATATGAAATAATGGTTTTCAGTAAAAGATGTTCCTGGAAAGGGGCCTGGGCCGCAGTGGGCCAGCCTAAGGCCAGCCGGCAGAGAGTGAGTTCTTGACTTCATGCAGGAAAGATTTGAGAGATAAATCAAAACAATCAAAGTTAGTAACTCAGTGCTGGGTTTAACAGCAGAATAGATAACTGAAGAGAGAATTAATGGATTTTTGATGGATTAAAGACAACATCCAGAATTTCATATTAAAAGATAAAAAGATAGAAAAGAAAACCAGAAGTGAAGGTAAGAGAGAAAGAAATTACAGAAAGAAGTCCCATAAGGAGAGGAGAGGATGCGTGGGATAGAAGCAGCATTTGAAGAGTTAATAGTTGAGAACTTTCAAACATTGATTAAAGATATTAAGCCATAAATTTATAGCTGACTTCTAAGCAGAAACAATGGGATCTGGAAGAAAATGGAATGATACCTTCAAAATGCTAAAAGAAAACTATCAACCAATGGATGGAACAGACAAGTGCTCTAGCCTTTTGTAAGTGGGACATTTACGTAGGAAGAGAGAGAAACAATAGGATCATAGCAGATGGGTAAGGATTGAGCAGGCCATAAAAAAGGCATTAGCCAGTGATGCTTCCTAGGCAGGTGGTCAGGAAATGTCAAGGTCTACTGGTGGAACAATGAGTCAGTCTGTTTGGATGAAGCTGAGCAATATTACTAAGGATGGGATGGAAACTGTGGCTAGAAAGTGTCAGTATGAGCAAGGTGGTGAATGATCTCATCCTACAGGTGATGGGAAATATTGAAGGTGGTTTTTTTTAGCATCCCTGACTTGTTTCTTGGTAGGATACTACTCCTGCTACTCTCTTTATTGTTGTCCTGATATAGGTATAAATCCTGCTGTCTCTTGCAACTTAGTGGGTGAAATGAAATTTAGATAAGTGCAGGCTTCAGTAGGCACTGAGCTGTCAGTCCCTTGAGAGGAAATATTATTGTATTACTGTTTTTAAAGAATCCAATTGCAAACATCTCATTTCCTCTTTGACTTATTTCCCTGGAGCCACAGTGAGATAGCAAATTAGTAATGGAAGGGAAAATAAAGAAGTTCCCTTTCAAAGTTTTTTCCCCTTGGATGACCTTCTAAATTATTTTCTCCTTTTCTAAGCACAAACTTCTTAAAGTGTTGTCATTCCATCCATGTGCATTTATGCAAATCTTTCTGTATTTCATATTTAACAGCTTTATAGAAATAAAATTGTCATACAAGATGTTGCAAACATTTAAAGTGTACAAATTGGTAACTGTAACATATGGATGAAACTATGAAACCATCACCAATATCAAATAGTGAACAAATTTGTCATTCTCTCAAATTTTCTTGTACCCCTTTGTAATCCTTTCTTCCTGTTCCTCCCTCCACCTTTTTCTTCATGCAATGCGATTGCTTTCTATCACTATAGATATTTGTTTGCATTTTCTAAATTAAAAAAAAAGTGATTGTTGCTCAATTACAGTTGTCCCATTTCCCCCCCATTACTCTCCCCTGCCCCACCCACCCACCTTCCACTTTCAGTCCTCCCCCTGTTGCACATGTCCGTGAGTCCTTTATACATGCTCCTTGACTTGACCCTTCCCCTTCTTTCCCCCACTATCCCCCTTCTTCCTCTCCTTTGCATTTTCTAAATTTTTTAATAAATGGAATAAATACACATAGTAGGTATTTTTTGGGAGGTCTGGCTTCTTTCACTTAGCATACTAATTTTAAGAGTCACCCATCTTGCAGCATAAATTAACAGTTTATTCCTTTTTATTGCTGAGTATTTCCCACCATGTGGCTATACCATAATTTGTTTATCCATTCACCTGTGGACAATTTGGTTGTTTCCAGTTTGGAGTTATTATAATTAAAGTTGCCATAAACTGTGTGTAAAAGTCATTTTGAACACCTATGTTTTCTTTACCATTCATTGGGTAAATACATAGTAGTGAAATGGTTGGGTCATATGGTAGGTAGGTATGTTTAAGTTTTTAAGAAACTGCTGAACTGTTTTTCAAAACGCTTGTACCATTTAACAGTCCCACAAGAACTCCAGTTTTTCCACATTCTCACCAATAGTTGGTATGGTTAGTCTTTGTAATGTTAGCCATTCTAATCAGTGTGTAGAGATATCTTGTGATTTTAATTTGCATTTCCCAAAAGCGTAAAGCATCTTTTCATGTGCTTATTTGCCAATTTTCAAATAATTCAATTTTTCAAATATTTGCGGTTTTCCAGAGATCTTTCTGTTATTGAGTTCTAATATAATTCCACTTCTGGTTTGCAACATACAGTTGGGTATTGCTTTTTCTTTTTTTTAACTATCAGACAGTCTGAACGTTTACATGTAATGTGATTATTGGTTGGTTATATTTTAATTTCATTTTGATATTCATTTCCTATTTGTCCCATTTGTTATTTTTCCCTTTCACCTTTCTCTTTTTCTGCCTTCTTTAGAGTATTTTTTATGATTCCATCTTATCCCATTGGTTGCCTTAGTAACTGTAACTCTTTGTTATATGATTTTAGTGCTTATTTTAGGATTTATAGTATACATCTTTATTGTATCAAGCGATATTACACTACTTCATATATATTATAAGGACCTTACAACAGTATAGTTCCATTTCTCCTCTCTATGGCTTTGTGCTATTGTCATATGTTTCACTTTTAAATTTCACAATATATGGTTATTATTTTTGTTTAAGGAGTCGATTATCTTGTAATGTGATTTAAAGGATTAGAAAGTTCTTTATATTTACCCCTATAATTACTGCTTTTGATGTTCTTCATTTTTTTGGGTAAATTCAATTTTCCACCTGTTATTATTGTCTTTCTTTTTGAAGGACTTCCTTAAACATTTTTTAGTATGGGTCACTAGTGATGGATTCTTTCAGCTTTCGTTTATCTGGAAAAGGCTTTATTTTGCTTTCTTTTTTGAAAGGTTTTTGTTTTGAATAAAGAATTTTAGGTTGACAGAGTTTCCCCCAATACTTTAAAAATGTTACTGTATTATCTACCTCTTGAATGTTTTCCAATGAGAAATCTATCATTTTCTTTTGTCTTAAGTCTTTTTTTTCTTCCAGCTACTTTTATGATTTTGTCTTAATTACTGGTTTTGAGAAATTTGTTTATGATGTGCCTTGGTGTAATTTCTTTTTTTCTTTTGTCCTTGGATTTTATTGTTTCTTTGATGTGTGGGTCTATAATTTGTATCAAATTCAGAAAAAGTATTTTTACAGATTTTTTTCTGCCCATTCCCTCTGTCTCCTCTTTTTCAGGGGCTCCAATTGTGTGTATATTTGACCACCTCAAGTTATCCCATGGTTTGCTGATGCTCTGTTCATTTATTTTAGCCTTTTTCCTATCTGTTTTGTTTTGGATAGTTTCTGTTGTGTCTTCAAGTTCATGATTTTTTTTCTTATTTAATATCCAGTACTTGCTTTAAGGTCTATATTATACATCTTTAACTTATTACAATCTACCATCAGGTGATATTACATTAATTCACATACAGTGTAAGAACCTCACAAATCTTTACTTACATTTCTCTCTTTCTAGCAGTTACAACATTTGTTTTATATATATATATATATTTTTTTATAAATCACACAGCACTACGTTATTACTTTTGTTAAATCATCAATTATTTTAAAAAGAGATATAAATAGTAATACATACATACTGAAATCCTTTGTTTTGGGCCTGTGGATAGTGATGCTAACAGCTAGAAAAGCCTGGGGACACTCACCTGGGCCCGCAGTGAACTCCCCACTGACATCTGTCCTTTTGGAACCAATGTTGTGGCCAGACTGGTCCTGTGGTTCTTATTATTGTGGTTCAATAATCATCAGGAAATTTTGAAAGATAGGTTTGTTATTCAGAAGTCTGGGAGGGCAGCACAACACACCTGGGGCCACACTGCGATGTCACAGGTAGAGAGACAGAGAGAACGTTGGCCTTGGGTTCTGCTTTTACTGGTGCCAAATGTAGGGGGCCTAGGGTTTCCAAGGGTTCACTCCTTATTGGTACATTTAAAACATAAAAGTGGAAATTAAAGTGCAGGAAGTGAAAAACAAGCAGCCAAACCATTAGTTGTCTAAATCGACCAGGTCTCTAAAACAAAGAAAACTTGTGGTGCTGTAGACTGGCTCTTTATCTAGTCCCGTGGTTGGCAATATGTTTATTCATGACAGCTAACTAAGAAGTCAATGCCAGGCATTTTTAACTTAAACTTAAACTTAAATGCCAGGCATTTTAAGTTTTACCTTGTGGGTGCTGGATATTTTTTTGTTCTCAGAGTACTCTTGAGGTTTATTCTGGGATGCAACCAAGTTTCTTAGAAAAAGATTGATCCTTTCATGTCTTACTTTTAGGATTCTAGCAGGTCCAGAGTAGTGCTTTGTCTAGGGCTAATTATTTCCCATTACTGAGGCAAGGTCTTCCTGAGTATTCTACTCAATGCCCTGTGAATTATGAGATTTACCAATCTGGCTGGTAGGAATAGGCGCTGTTCCCAGCCTGGTGTCAGTGCCAAGCACTGTTCTCCAGTCCTTTCAGATTGTTTCCCCCGCTAGCCTTAGGTAGTTTCTTCTCACTCCCGTGCTGGTGGCCCTCTGCAGATCTCTGGGATTCTCTCTCTGTCCTAGACACTTCGGCCACCTTGATATCCCTTTGGCTGTCAGCTCTGACTCCTCTACTCAAGGGAGCTGCTAAACTCTGCCAGGGCTCTCTGTCCCTGAACTGCTGCCGGGAAGCTCTCTAAGGCAGTCAGCTGGGCAATCACAGGGCTCACCTCCTTTGTTTCTTGTCTCTCAGGGTTAACGTGCATTGTTGGCTGATGTCCAGTGTCTTTAAACCTGTTGTTTCATGTACAGCGGGTCCTTGAATAATATCCTTTTGTTTGGCATTCTTTGTTACAAAATTGATCAGATACTGTAGGAACTTAACTTTTGTTTGTATCAATTAGCCTATGGTAAAACTGGTTTTGCTATTTCGCTTAAAGTTGTAGATCCTATTGAAGACATTAAGTGAGGACGTACTATATTGTGTCTTGGTTTATTTGTGTATTTGAGGCAGGAGTGTAAAACTTGATCCCTGATAATCCATCTTGAGAGTAAGCGCATGTATCTTCCTGTATTTACTCGATTTGAGATTTTAAATGATTTCCATAAACATCTTGGGTATTCTTGTATTACGTCTTTAAGAGTTCTCTGTTTTCTCATTCCAAAGCTTTTGCTATTTGGATGTTGGATCTACTGGACTAATCCCCTAATTTAATTCTTTTTTCTCCTGTTTCTCTCTGTCATCTATCTGCCTGTCCATGTGTCTATCTTTTATTCTACTTTCGTGGAAACTTTCTTAACTTTATCTTTTCAATATTCTGCTGAATTTTTTTTTATCATATCTACTTTTTGATAAAGGAGAAAGGAGGGAAAAAGAGGAAGAGAAACATCGGTTGGTTGCCTCCTGCACACCCCCAACCGGGGACTGGGCCCACCACCCAGGCATGTGCTCTGACTAGGAATCGAACAGGCAGCCTTTTGGTTTGTGGGGAACCCCCAACCCACTGAGCCGCACCAGTCAGGGCTCTGCTGATTTTTTAATTTCTGCTATCATATTTTAATTTGCGAAGAAATCTCTTGTATTTTTGAATGCTTCTTATTTTAATAGACTCCTATTCTTATTTAATGAATGTGATATCTCATCTATCCAGAGTATTAATTATATTTTTAACATATCATTCTGCCCTCTGTATTGTCTTTGTTTCCAAATTTCATTTTTCTATTTGTTTATTTGATTTCCAGACTTAATGTTAAAGGATTTCTTCTATTTCAGGCAATTCCTGGTTTCTCATTCATATATTTTTTAAAGATTTTATTTATTTATTTTTAGAGAGAGGGGAAGGGAGGGGGAGAAACGTCGATGCCTGAGAGATACATTGTTGCCTCTCATAAGCCCCGAACCAGGACCTAGCCTATATAACCCAGGCATGTGCCCTGATGGGCAATCGAACTGGCAACCTTTAAGTTTGCAGGCCAGAGCCCAATCCACTGAGCCACACCAGCCAAGGCATCATATTTAAAAGGAGACACTTAAAAGAAAATTGGAAGTTCTTGCCTATTTACACAACAGTAAACATATTTATACAACAGTAAACTTTACAAATTATGTACTCACACTTACATTCCTTATTTCAAAGTGTCTTCTCATATTTATTTCTATTTTTGCTAGAATTCTTCCTCCAAGATTTCCCTCAAAAAGTTTCTTTTTGTCTAGTGACACTCTGTGAGACTCTGTGTACCTGAGGATATCTATATTTGATCTTCACATTTAAACAGTAATATAGCTGGATATAAACTTTTATTTCAAAGCACTCTTTCTGTGACATTTTCAAACCATAATTCCACAATCCCCCTCACACGAGTAGTTGCTGCTGACAAGCTTGATGTCCATCTGGTTCTGGGATGTCTGCAGGTTCTCTGTCTCACATGAAGTGCCATCATTTTCTCTTTTCCAAATATTCTCAGTGAAACCAGGATACCAGGTTCCTCTCCAGAGAAGGCTGGTAACTCCATGTGATTAAACCCTACCTGTAGCTGGGGCTGTAATTCCCACCGCGAGATCTGTGGGGCCGGCCACTGACCCCCCTACACAATAGACTCTGCAGCCGAGGGAAACATCCAAGCACAAAATCATGGAAATCTCAAAATGCTTTATCAGTTTGTCCTCAGAGAACTTACTGTCAAGCATTAAATTCCCAGTGGCAAGTCCAGTGGTGGCGGGCATAGAACCATGTGCTCTCTGGGCTCCAGGTAGAGCTGGGTTTTATCTGGTAAAAATGCAGACTCCTGCCTTTGTATCCCTCCCAAAGGCTTTCACCTGTCTGTTTGCAGAGGTCTTTGGCTTGACCCAGCTGGGTCTCAGGAGTGAGACAATGTGCTTACAGGGTCTATGGAACACAGTGATGCTGGCAGGAGAGGGGAGTCTGAGGAATAAGTGGCGAAAGACCACCGTACTGGACAGTGTGTGTGTGTGTGTGTGTACATAAGCCTACTTTTAAGATAAAAAGATATGGTTTGGCCAAGGCTTCTCTCTTTGTCTGAAGTAAACTTGAGGGAGTTTGCTCGTTCTTACTCTCATCAAGCTCAGGTAGGTACCAGAGGACCTCCAAGATTTCTATTCCTCATGAGGAAATTCACCGTCTCCTACCATCCCCAGTACACCTGCTCGTGTGTCCTACTAGCCAAAGTTTATTCAAAAAATGGAGTACACATGTGGCTTTAGTTCAGTTTTTCCCATCTGAGGGGAAGCTTTCTGCTGGTTAAGGTATTGGGATTAGTTGTCTTCATAGGCAAGGTACTGTGTAAGGGAGGCTATGTGAGAATTCAACCTACCGCAGCTGACTTGGAAGCGGGCCCTGAGGGAAGGAAAGTGGTAGCCCATAGAAGGTGACAACAACCCTCAGCTTACAGCCAGTAGGAAACAGGGGCCCTGGTCCTACAATCACAAGGAACTGAATTCTGCCAGCAACCCAAATGAGCAGTAAATGGACTCTGCCCTAGGACCTCCAAAAAGGAATGCAACCTGCCTGCACCTTGATTTAGCCCAGTAAGGCCCATAAATAAGACTGACCTCCAAAACCATAAGATAACATATTTGTATTGTTTTAGGCCATGAAGTTTGTGGTAATTTGTTACAGCAGCAGTGCAAAACCACCACAGAGCCTTACGAAAATGTCAACAAACAGTCAACAAATTGAGATAACTGTAAACCCCATGGGAAGGGGATTCTGATGTCCACAATTTGCAGCATTACCATGTTCCTGGATACTGATCCCAAGGAGCAGAAACATATATACACATCATAGACTGTAAGATGCATCTCTTTTACAGATATTAAAATGTCAACAAAAATATTGATTTTAGAACTATTTAAAACAGAATTGGTTAAATTTAGTTGATTAGAATTGGTTAAACTCTTTGCAAGCTTAAGGGCCAAACCAAAACCTGAAAAAGGGAGGCAGAAGGGTGCCGAGGGACTTGCAAGGTGCTAGGCCTTAAAGATGGCATGTCCACCTACCCCCCACCCCTATAACTACCTTAGCCCTGTTCTCCCTGCTCGGACCATCAGAACCCCCAACACCTTTTCACTCAGAGGAGGAAGACAGTAATACTGCACCTATTGTTTGTATTAGATTTAATATCTTCTCTTCTTGCTCAGGAAGGTCAAAATCAAGACCTAGCACCGGTGGTCAGCCTCTCTAGTATAGGCGAAGTTAGTAATAGAAGAGCCTCATGCCCTATACTATACAATTGAAACACTCCTTGGCTTATGTAGAATAAAATATCTACCTATGAAGGTGGGCATTTAACGTTTTGTTCCATCTACATATTTTTCAGCTTTATGTTACAGAACTATTCAAACATGCACAAAAAGTAGAGAGAATAACATAATGAGCTTCCCATGTACCTACCTGTCATCCAGCTTCAACAATTATCAACAATAATCTAGTTTGATCTCTCCCCTCACCACTTGGTTTTTGCTTGAGAGTATTTTAAAGCAAATCCCAGCCTTTTTGTGCATTTCCATCAGAGGAGGATATTATTTTTTACAAAAAAAATTATTCCCGCGGCACTATCGCACCTAACAAAATCAATGATGATTTGAGGTGAACCACTAGGCATGAGGCTGCTACAAGGTGGAATTAGAGGAGAAACACTAGTGGTACAGCGTTCAAGTTGGTATTAGTTTTCTACTGCTGCTGCAACAGATAACCACAAATTTAGTGGCTTAAAAACACCACAAATCTATTTCCTTATCTTGCAGTTTTGGAGGCCAAAAGTTCCCAGAGTCAGTGTCACTTAGCTAAAATAAAGATCTGGGTGGAACTTCATTCCTTTCTGGAAGCTCCAGGCAAAAATCTGTTTCCTTGTCTTTTCCAGTTTCTAGAGCTGGCCCTCATTCCTTGGCTCATGGCTCCATCTTCAAAGCCAGAAATATTGCATTGCTCTGACCACTTTTTTTCTTCTTTTTTGGGTGGCGGTGGTGGTGGTGGTGGTTACATCTCCCTTTCTAACTCTTTCTTCTGCCTCTCTTTTCCACTTTTAAGGACCCTTGAGATTACATTAGGTCCACCTAGGTAATGCAGCATAACCTTGTTTTAAGGTCAGCTGACTAGCAACCTTAATTTTATCTGTAACCTTAATTCTGCTTTGCAATGTAATGTAACATAGTCACAGGTCCCAGGGATTAGGATCCGCACATCTTTGGGGAGCTACTATTTGGCCTGCCATGAGCTAGCTCCCCCTCAATTACTTACCCATGGGCCTTAAATACTGATACACGTTTGGGGGCAGGACCCAGGAGAAGCAAAATAAGAATAGGATCTGGAAAATCGTGAGAGAAGGGATTCAGGGCCTTCATAAGAAGCTTCAGGGAAAGGCTTCCAGTATCCCTATCATGAGGAAATAAAATACAAATGTTTTAGAAACTGAGAAACTCCTTTGCATAATTTGCCAACCTAGGCTGTATTTAGTGTTTGTTTGGAGAAGAAGGGTGGTTGTAAGGCCCTCTTTTTTTCTCTCTAAACAGGGATTTAGCCATGATAGAAAAAGTCATTGTGGAACTTGCTGAATTATATCACAGTGAATTTGAATAAGATATTTGAGCACAGGGCAAATTAGAGCAAGCAAAACACTGGGGCACACTCACAACTGTTTTTTATCTGACTTTTAGTTTAAACCAAAATCGTGGCTACAACATGGATTGTGCTCCTTATATTTATTTGCTCAGCTTTAAAAGAAAGATGGGTCCTGTCTTCTTCCCCTGTAGGCTATGTTCAATAAGCCATCAGCCGTCCAGGACTGGCATAGGAACCTCAGACACCCACCAGGCTCCTCTCCCAGGGACTTGGGAGTAGGACCCTGTTGGGGGCTGCATGGGCACCTGGTACCCTGCCCTCATCATTTACTTTGTGCTTGGGGTTGACCTTCCCAATGTTCCTTCCAATTCTGCCAAGAATGTGTTTGATGGAGAGACGGTGAGTGGGAAACAGCTCAAATGAGGTTTAACCCCAGGAGTTTTACAGCGTTGGTGTGCTCTTTGACTTTATAAGAGCCTGTCTTTGAATTTCAAGCACTTTTTGGGGCTATTCCTGAATCTGGGACTCTAGTGAGGTTGGAGAGGTGGGAAAACAAAAGGAAGCCCCTTGTGAGCCTACACTCTGTTGCCATTCATCACAAAAGCCTTCCTTCTTGCCCTGACAGGTGTGGCAGGCATCACCCTGCAAAGTAAAAGGTCACCGGTTTGATTCCCAGTCAGTACATGCCTGGGTTAGGGGTTCGGTCCCTGGTTGGGGGTACTTACGAGAGGCAACCAATCGATGTATCTCTCTCACATCGATGTTTCTCTCCCTCTCTTTCTCCCTCTCTTCTCTTGTCTCTAAAAATAAATAAAATCTTTGTTTTAAAAAAGGCTTTCTTCTCTTTTCCGTGTTTTCTAGGAAGGAGGGGTGACAAAATCTAAAAGATCTCTCTCCTTGCTTTAAAAGGAAAACTAGAAGAAGAGAAAGAGAAGGAATCAGTTCATCTTTGGGGGAAACTTTAGGTCTGTAATGACAACAAATATCAATTGTGGTGGGCGGCCTCAGCCTTCCTGAAGGAAATCCAGGCCACATTAAAATCCAGGGAATTTGCAATGGCGGCATTTGTGGTGGCTTGCAGATTTCCACTGGCGATTTCTTTAATGCCAAAGAATTATAATTAAAATAAAAATGGATCCAATTATATCTGCCTCCTGTCTGAAAGGATGTAGCTGGTAATGAGAATCACATGTCTTAACTGCAGATCCTTCTGTTTCCAAGCAAGTTGTCCCATGAGAGAAATTCCTTCTTTTCAGCAAAGCTCAGTAAACCACATTTCTCCTTCCGCCTTAGCTACTGTGGTTTTTCACTGATTTTTAATAGTCTCAGCAATGGAACTCAGTCATAGTAAATGCTCTCATTTCTCCCTCTTTACTTCTCTCTCTCTCTTTTTTAAAGATTTTCTTTATTTAATTTTAGAGAGAGGGGAAGAGAGGGAGAATGAGAGGGAGAGAAACATCAATGAGTGGTTGCCTCTCACACACTTCCACTGGAGGCCCTGGCCCACAACCCAGGCATGTGCCCTGCCTGGGAATCGAACCGGTAACCCTATGTTTCACAAGCTGAGCCACACCAGCCAGGGCTCCTTATTTCTCTTTACAAGACATGTCAGGGTGACACAATATATCTTTTCTGTTTCAAAGAGGCAGAGATTAGAAGAGTAGGGGGAGCTCAGATTTAACCAGCTCAGGTGCACCCTATCAGGTACGTTTGCTCAGGCCATTGCCTCCTGGGATATTGTTAGGCTATGAAGAGGTGGGCTAGGTGACTCAGGGGAGAAGAGGAGGCTTCTAGATGGCCAGGGTAAACCTGTCTTGGGGAGAATTTTACCCACTGAATGAGTGATGTTCAGGTAACATGGTGGCCACCAATGTGTCTTGAAAACAGCAGGGGCTGTTATTGGAGCAGAATGTGATAGCTGCCAGGAATAGAGTACATAATAGTATTGTTCTTATCATCGTTACTGCAGCTACTCACAATAGCTTTGGTCTTGAGGTGCAGATCCATTCCAGCACAGCAAGGCATCCCAACACCCTTCCAGAAAGTCCTAGGGTCAAGAACAGCTGCAGAGCCAGCCCCCAGGGCCCAGTTGTTATAAACATTTATAGACAAGTCTTTGTGTAGACATATGTTTTTGTACCCTTATTAGTAACTTAAATATCTTCTTGGTGAAATAGCTATTAAAACTTTTTGCCCGTTTTTAATTGTTATTTATTATTGAATTGTAAGAGTTCTTTATATATTCTTTTTCAGACATAGATTTACAAATATTTTCTCATAGACTGTGGTCCATCTTTTTATTTTTTAATGATATCTTTTGAAGAGTGAAAGTTTTTAATTTTGATGTAGTCCAATTTATTCATTACTTCTTTTGGTATCATACTGTGCTTTATGTTCCATATCTAAGAACTCTTTATCTAACCCAAGGTCACAGAGATTTTCTACAATGTTTTCTTCTAGAAGTTTTATAGTTTTTGCTCTTACTTTTAAGCCTATGATTCATTTTGGGTTAACTTTTGTGTATGTTGTGCAGTAAGGGTATAAGTTCGTTTTTCTGCATATGGATATCCAACTACGCCAGCAACATTTGTTGAAGATCATTCTTTTTCAACTGAACTGGTACCTTTGTTAAAAATCAATTGACCATAAATATAAGGGCTTATTTCTGAACTCTCAACTCTTCTCCACTAATCTATATGTCTATCTTTATGCCAGTGCCATATTGTCTTCATTACTGTGGCTTTGTAATGAATTTTAAAAGTATAAGTCCTTCAAATCTGTTCTTTTAAAAATTATTTTGACTATTCTAGGTCTTTAGTGTTTTCATATACATTTTAGGGGTGTCTTGTCAATTATGACAAGAAATTCGGCTGGGGTTTTGATAGGAATTCTATTGATCAATTCGAGGAGCACTGCCATCTTAATAATATTGTTTCTCTTAATCCATAAAGACAGAATACATCTACATTTATTTTGATCTTTAATTTCTCTCATAATGTTTCATACTTTTTAGTGTACAAGGCTTGCATTTAAGTTAAATTTACTGCAAAGTATTTTATTCTTTTGGACCCTATTAATTGAGTTTTAGACTGCTCATTGCAATTACAAAAGAAAAATTGATATTTTGTTTATTGATCTTTTATTCTGAGATTTTCTACATACTGGATCATGCTTTCTGTGATTTAAAAGTTTTACTTTTTTTCCTCTAATTTTCATATAACACACTTGGTTGATCCTTCTTGTTTTATTGTACTGGCTAGAAACTCCAGTGTTATTCTGAATAAGTGGGGAGAGTAAATATCCTTTTGCTTTCAACCTACTGTTTCTTTGAATTGAAAGTGTGTGTCTTGCAGACAACATAGTTGGGTTTGCTTTTTTATCCAGTCTAACAATGCCTGAATTTTGATTGTAATATGTGTTCCATTCACACTTAATGTAATTATTAATATGGATAAATATGTATCATTTTGCCATTTGTTTTTTTTATTTTTGACTAATATACTTTTATTCTTCTTTAGTTCCATTTTTTAATGTTAAACAAATAGTTTTGTGTACTATTTTAATGCCTTTGTTTATTTTTAAACTATATTTTTTAGTTACTTGCTCTAGAAATCATAGTATGAATTTTAACACATCACAACCTCCTTTGGGTTAATACTAACTTACTCCAGAAACATACAGCAGCTTTGAGCCACCCTCACTTTTGTGCTGTTAGTGTAATATATATTAATACATATATATGTTATAAACCCCCCAATACACTTGTTTTATATAAACTTATGCCATGTAAAGAAATAATAGAAGCAAAGATAAAATATGTATAGTCATTGTCTTTCATAATTATCCACATTTTAACCATTTTTTCTTTTTCCCGTGGTTAATTTTTATTTTTATTTATTTTAAACTTGTTTTTAAAATCATTTTTAACTTATTTATAATTTACTTTTATTTTAAATTTATTTTTAATTTATTACACTTAAATTTTGCCATTAAATACTGTTGACTCTAAGTCTAGAGTTTTGAAGTGTAGGGGTGGGCTAATGGTTTTAAGGATTTGATATATTAGACATTGAAGAATTACACAAGAGAATCTAGAGGATGGTAAAGTTCATTTAGTGGCTTAACTAAACTAGGGACAAAACAAATGAAACTTCATTGCAATTGCATGAAAAACACATTTAGAGCTGAGCTAAAGTCTTTGATTGCTGTCAGAACCTCCCCTTGACTTCAGACGTAAGTCTTTGTCAGTATACAAAACCACTTAATTGTGTAAAGTCCCTATTAATCAGGAGAAACAGTAGCAACAGGATAGACTGGACCATGGGGGCTGGCCATTCTGAAGCAAGCAGGGCTGGCTAGAGAGTGTGAATTTGGCCCATGGCTGCAGCTCAGGGTCAGGATCTAAGGGGAGAGCAGTGGATTGCAAAAGTCTAGAGGCAGAATAGTTAGTGCACTCCTCAGAAAACTTTGTTTCCAAACCAGTTCCTAGGATGCTTTCTCAAACAGGAACATTTTAACCATTTAAATGTGGATTTCTTCCATTTCTTCTTGTGGATTCAAGTTACCAATTGGAGTAATTTTCTTTCATCCTGAAGGACTTCCTTCAGAATTTTTTGTAAGGCATGTCTCTTAGCATCACATTATCTCAATCTTTGTTTATCTGAAAATATCTTTATTTCATTTTCATTTTTTGAAGGATCATTTTGCTGGGTATAGAATTCTTAGCTGTCAATTGTTTCTTTCAATACTTTCAATGTCATTCCACTGCTTTCTGGCCTCCATTGTTTCTGAGGAGATTGAGCCATTATTTGCATTGTTATTCTCTATATATGATTAGTTTTCCTCTTGCTGCTTTCAAGACTTCTTTGTTTTTGCCATCAAGAGTTTGATGTGACTGAGTGAAGATCTCTGTGTTCTTCTATTTGGGATTTGTGAATTTATAGATTGATGCTTTCATCAGATTTGAGAGGTTTTCAGATGTTATTTCTTTAAAAATTTTTCTTGCCTTTTCTCTCGCCTCTTATTCTGGAACTCCAATAATGTAATTGGTATGCTTAATGTTGTTCCACAGGTCTCCGAAAATTTGTTCATTTTCCATTGATCTTTTTTCTCTTTATTCTTTTGTTTTAAAGATTTTTATTTATTTATTTTTAGAGGGGGGAAGAAAGAGAGGGAGAGAAACATCAATGTGTAGCTGCTTCTCGAGTGCCCTGCACTGGGGACTTGGCCCACAACCTAGGCACGTGCCCTGACTGGGAAGTGAACCAGCGACCCTTTGTTTAACAGGCCGGTGCTCAATCCACTGAACCACACTAGCCAGGGCTCTTTATTCTTCACGTTATATAACAATCTATTAATCCATCTTCAAATTCACTAAGGCCTTCTGTTATCACAAATTTACTGTATCTTTCAAATCTAGGATTTCCATTTGGTACTTTTTGAAAAATTCTATTATTTTTATTGATATTCCTACTTGTTGAATCATTTTCATAATATTTTCCTCAAATTCTTTAACCATGGTTTCCTTTAATTTCTGAAAATACTTAAAATAGCAGCTTTGAAGTCTTCGTCTGTTAAATCCAACATCTAGATTCCTCAAAGAGAGTTTCCGTTGACTTTTTTTTCTCCCAACTATGGATCACACTTTCTTGGGTTTTTCTTTCGCATGACTCATAAATTTTTGTTGAAAACTGGATATTTTAGACACCTGGTTCTGTTCTGCTAGAACAACCAGGCTACTAGGCAGGGATGAGAAGGGTGGAGTCAGTCCCAGTCAAGAATACCATGTATCCTCACTGTTTTGCCCTGAATCTCCAAAGACTTTTTTGCGTGTGCTTAAGTGTTTCTCAATTTGTTGTTTACCTATAATCAATGTCCAGAGTCCTAAAATGATAGATTTTTTTACAATTATATCCATGTTTACATTTAAAGGAGAGAACTTGTTCACCTCTTTACTCATTCATAGATGGAAGTTCCACCTATAAACAATATATTTCTAAAGAAATGCATGTGTTATTTTTAAGCATGATATCTTGTCATTTTGGCTATGAATGAGTACTAATAAATAAAGTGAAATTTCAAAAAAATGAAATGCTTATTGGCCTTTTAGCTAAGATCAAGGGTAGGAAAACTACAGTTTGTGATAATGTGACTTTGACATTTTATGATCAGAAACAGAAAATTCTTTCAAAAAACATTTTGAAATAATTCCTAAGATTTCAAAATCTATTCATCTGAAAAGCAAGAGTCTCATATTTTTACAGCAGATAATTATTTCAAGCTTTTAATTTAGCAGCAAGCCTGCTAAATGAACTGGAGTCTAAATGAAAGAATTCCAAGTTTATTCCTGATCTTGGTTGTTATTGAGGCGTGAAATAATTATTTCCATGGTGCCTTATGAGGGGTTGTGGGAATTTGGGGGTCATGATTTATATATTTGTCATTCCCTTATAAATGGATTCAGCTGTAATGTTATGGCACTAGGAGAACATGGAAATCTGCTCATGGACCAAGACTGCAGCCGTTTCAGGTCAGCCAGGCCACCGCTTCAGGGTCCTTTCTAGCCCACTTCTCTTTTTCAACCCATTCCTTTGCCCCTGGCTCTGGTGAAGATAAGGGAAAAGGGGCTATAGAATCTTGAGGATATTTAGCCTTAGTCTCAGAGGCCCCATGGTCACCTGGGGAGACTGTGATGTTCAGGACCCTAGAAGCCATTCTTGGGGAGGAAGAGGGGACATATAGAGAGGAAGGCCTTCCCACAAGAACCACCACAAACTTTTCTCTGAAGTTTGAAGCCATTGACTTCCCCTCCTACTTAAAGCCTGCATGCCTTGTTTTTCCTGCAAGCTCTTATTTTCATCACTGACTAACCTGTTATTCCTTAGTTCTCGTTCTCTCTTAAAAAGGAACTCCAAGGTTAATCTTTGTATCCCCAAGGCTGAGAGCATCAGATAATCTGTTTGCACCCTCATCTTAAGGATTCCCAATTCTTGACCCTCTTACCTCCACTTCAATTCAGATGCCTTCTGATTTGTCCCTCTTATCCTGCCATCCCCAGCCTTGGGAGACTGCCTTTCCCACACTGCCTGCCTGCTTGGGAGTGGATGGCTGCATACTGCCTACCCAAGCCAGCCAAGATCCTGCTGGCCCCCTTGGTCTTTCATGATCTGGCATGGCCTTACCTATCTTACTTCCCAACTGGAAAGCATGATGGGCATGGGTGAGGGATGGGGAGAAGACCAGTCATGCAGGCCTGCACGACCATAAATCACTGCACTACTAACAAAGATGGCCTATAGCCTTAGGAGCACAAAAATACTTTTTATACAAAATCAATAACAAGTAGAAACACTCAGAATAAAGCATGTTTTAGAAGGTATTAGTGGGAGTGATTCAGAGTTAGCAGATCCAGGATGTGTGGGCCTGACAGAAAGGCTTCACTTGTGCAAGATCTGAGACTCAATTCCACAGCTGCCCAGTCCTTTCCAACCATTATTTCTTTCCTGTCATTTGCACTTTGGGTTGAGTTGTGTACCCCCAAAGAGATATGTTGAAATCCTAACCCTAAATATCTCAGAATGTGACCTTATTTGGAAATAGGTTCACTGCAGATATAATTAGTTAGATGAGGTCATTAGGGTGGTTCCTAACTCAATATGACTGGTGTCCTTAATAAGAAGAGGGAAGACAATGTGAAGAAAGACATAGGGACAACACCATACGAAGACATAGGGGTACACAGAAGCAGAGGGAAGGTAGCCATGTGTATAGATGGAGGCAGAGACTGGCGTGACGCTGCCATAAGCCAAGGAATGCCTGGGGCCATCAGGATCTGGGAGAAGCAGGGAAAGGTCAACCTCTAGGAACTTTGAAGAGAACACGTCCCTGCTGACATCTTGATTCCAGACTTCTAGGCTCTAGAACTGTGATAGAATCCATTTCTGTTGTTTTAGGCCACCCAATGTGTGGTTCTTTATTACAGTAGCCCTGGGAAACTAATAAACATGGTATGCATGTTTTGTTAAGCTTGGTGCACTCCATCGGCACGATTCCCATGGCCGTTGCCAGCCTGGGAGAGCAGCCTGGCTGCTCTGTCCTCTTCTGGGCTACACGGTCAGACCATGTGCAGGTCAGCCGCTTGGGAAGCAGACACATTTTATCGACTTGGATTCAAACAGACAGCCTTTTTATATTTCCCACAATTTCTCATACTTATCAGCATCTGGTATGCTACAGAGGAAAATATGTGAAATCACCACTATTTCTTGGGCACTATTGAAGAACTAGCCAAGCCCGTCTCTATGGCTCTGTGAGTAAGAGAAATGGCAGGAACGTGAGGCTGGTGCCCTGGATACAAAGTGCTGTCCTTGGAAGAGGCCAAGCGGGGAGTGGGATGAACGGTGTGTTGGGGGCATGTGCCTGTGTCTTCGGGCCCTGCCCCATCTCCTCCCCAGTTGAGGGCCTTTGCACAGGTTGTTTCCTCTACTCAGCCCAGCTCCTCCCACTGGATGTCTCAACCTAAGTGTCACCTTACCTAAGAGAGCACTACTGTCCCCACCTCATATATACCCTCCCAACTCATTCTTTGCTTGCTTCATAACCTTCATTATGATTTCTCACTATTTATTTATCTGCTCACTTGTTTTTTGCCATGGTGAGCTCTTTGAGTATAAGAACTATGCCAGCTTTTTCCTCCATGTACCACTGATACTAGGCACAGATCCTCAACACCTAGCCAAGTGCTCAAAACCTCCTGAAGAGTGCACTGCTGCTTGAAAGCCTCAATGACATACATGCAAACACCCTGGACACCATCGGGGGCATTTTAAGCTTTACTGTACTAAACCACTAGGTTTCCAGACCTGCCTCCCACAGGCCCCAAGGCTTACTAAGTTGTAGCCTGAGGTCCCTATTGTTGGGCAGCTCCTCATCTTTGCCTTCATGACACTCATCCTCAACTGTGTTATATGTTCTCCCTGGATCGCCAGTGTAGACTCAGGGCTCAGGAACCAGTGCTTCTTTGAGAAGTTCCTGCACATGTTACCAAAGATCCTAGTGCACACACACCTAGGACAGTTACAGACTCTGTTAAAACAGAAGTTGGCCCATGTCATCCTGATTCTCAGAACTATCCCCTGGCTGCCTGCCTGACCACCAACAGGGAAAGCCCAGGTCCTTATAGTGCCCACTAGGGCCTTTGGGGTCTGGCCCCAGCTATCCCTCTGACTCATCTCCTATGCCCTCCTCCTTGCTCACTCTGTCTGTTGGTGCCCTTTGAGCATGTCGCATGCTCTTCAGCAGTAGGACCTCTGCCAGGGACCCTGTCTACCCAAACAAATGGCTGTCTGTCTCCTCTACCTCTTTCTAGTCTGAGTTCAAGTGTCACCTCATTGGCCCACCTGGGCCACCCTATTTTTTCATTATACTTTTTATTGTGATACAAATGTAAATTCACATGTAGTTACACAACATGATACAAAAGACCTCCTTGGCCTTTACCCTCTTTAGGTAAAGGCAACAGATATTGCCCCAGTGGTAACATCTTGCAAACCTACAGTACAATAGCACAACCGCCACATTGGCATTGATAACGGTCAAGATACAGAACATTTCCATCCCCACGAGGATTTCTCACACTGCCCTTTTATAGCCACAGCCACCTCCCTATGGCCCATCCCCCCTTTAACACCAGCAATCACTCATCTGTTGTCCATTTCTATACTTTTTACATTTCAATAATGTTAAATAAATGGAATCATATAGTATGTAACCTTTTGGGGACTGACTTTTTTCACTCAGAATAGTTCTCTGGAGATTCATCCAGGTTGTTAAGCATATTAATAGTTCATTTCTTTTCATTGCTGAGTAGTAGTCCACGGTGAGGAAGTGCCAATTTGTTTGATCATTTACCCAGTGAAGGATAGGTTGTTTTCAGTTTGGGACTATTACAAACAGAGCTTCTATGGAAACTCACGCATAGGTTTTTGTGTGAACACGGTTTTCATTTCTCTAAGATAAATGCCTGAGAGGACAATTGCTAGGTCACGTGTTAATTGCATGTTTAATTTTTAAAGAAACTCCAATCATTCTATTTTGAATGTAAACTCCCCCCCACATACCCCAAAACATCCAACGCTTTTTACCCTGCTCTACTTTGATCTTTTCCACAGCATCTCACCTTCTAATATACTGTATGATGGGCTTATTTGCTTATTAGGTGTATTGTGCTTTCTGTCTTTCACATCTGGGCCCGAGTAGGCACAAGGAGCACCATAGCAGGCTCCAGACCCAAAGTCAGACCTCTGACCACCACCCCGCATCAGGGGAAAGCTTGCTGAGATCACGACATCACGCAAAGGCCGAGGTGCCCATGAACTGCGTATTGTGGCTGTGGTGGCAAGACAGAGCCTGTGCAGCATTCCCCAAATGAAGCAGTCTGCTACGTTTGCAAGCGAATCACACTGAGCTCAAAAACCAAATTAGTGCTATCCTTAAATAAAGCTTACAGTGCCGAAAAGTTTTAACCCAGAAACTCTATTGATTTACAACCTAACCAAGCAGAGCTGCAGTCCACAAAGACTTCCCCTAAACCCCCTGCTGCCCTGCAGAGCTTCCAGGCACCCACCAGTCCCAGGGGAAGGAGTGTTTTTGCAAATAAGCTGAAAGGATTCTAGTTAGAAACATTCAGAGAGCCCCAGAGGCAAGAGAGTCAAGACAGGACTGTATTTCATGATGAAAAGTGAAAACCAAATAAACAAAACTGCCTGTCTTGGCATCTCGCCAGCTCAGCTGTGTAAGTGAACAGCACAACATTCCCCAGCTCTGCAGAAGCCCCTGGAAGAAATCCAGAACCTTGTGTACTTAGCCTGACTAGGGGGGAGGGGTGTTGTTATTATTATCATTACCATAAAGTCATTTATTTCTTAATACATTGGTTTCTTTCATTTTGAACGTTTGTTTGACATTTGCACTGATTAGGTGAATGCTGGAAGAAATGATGAAATAATATTGTAAAATAATGTTTTGGCCGACTCAACATGGAAATGTTTACAGTGCTCCCATTAACGCCAGATGATGTCAGCCTGACTATTGTGCTGCTTTTCAAAAACACACGAGGCCGAAAAGCCTTCACAAACAATCCAAAATGAGTCAAGGCTCTAAAAGACTTTTTCTCCATAAACACCCTCCTCTGTGATTTGATACTAATGGCAAAGCCCATGAGGATGTCGGAAGCGCGGCAGCTCTGAATGCTGAGAACTCACATGTCCCATCATCTGAAGCATCATCCAGAGAGATGACTCAGGTGTCACTGTGTACAAGTGCCACCTCTGTCCCCTCCCAGCCTGGCTCTGTGGGATCTGATGTCTCTGTGCTTTGTTCCCTGCAAATCCTCTTCCCCATTTTTCTTCCTCTACTTTATCCTTCCTTTTCCCCCTCTTCATTCGGCACCCTAAGCTAAACCAGCGAAATCAACTAGGCCTCAGTGTCCATAATGGAAATATAGCTTCAGTCTTGGTGCCAGAAACCGTCATCCTCAGCCAGGAACTGCAACTCCCAGCCTTCAGCCCCGGGGCAACTAGAAGCTAAGAGGGGATGAGCTGTGCCAGGGGGCAGTACTCAATGTTCCTCTCCAAGCAGAGCCCAACCACACCCCTGCCCAGGCTCATTACATACAAGCCCCACCTAAGCTTTGTTCTGGCTTCCCTGGGCTTCCTCAGTGCTTCAGAGGACCACAGGAACCTCAAGACACAACCACCATGGTCCCTCACAATGTCCTGGGGTAGAGGACGGGGGCCTGAGGATGGAAGTTGCATTGCAGACTTCAGTGCGGTCTCTGGGGAAGATTACCGACTTGTGTGGAAAACAGCAGAACCCACTTTCAGAGGGTCTTCAGAAACCAAAGTATAAATGCTCAGTGAGTACTGAAGGTTGTGAAGGCGAAGGATGAGAGGCAGGTGGCTGCCCAGGCCTGCAGTCCTGGGTCAGGAAACCAGAGTAGGGACCATCGTCCTCAGAACTCAGAGGCTTGAATCAATGGGCCAGACCATATCGTCCAAGTTCATGGTGACTCTTGGCTGCCATAACAGAAGACCATAGACTGGGTGGCTTAAATAACAGAAGTTTATTTTCTCACAGTTTGGGAGGCTGGAAGTCCAAGATCAAGGTCTAGCCAAGTCAGTTTCTGGTGAGGACTCTCTTCCTGGCTTGCAGGCAGCTACCTTTCTTCTCACTGTGTCCTCACGCAGGCTTTCCTCATTGCATGCATGGAGAAAGAGAGAGAGAGAGAGAGAGAGAGAACGAACACCCGTGCTTTCTGGGGTCTCTTTGTATAAGGAAGTGAATCCTATGGGATCAGGTCCCATCCTTATGACTTCATGTAGCTTTGATTACCTCCTTATAGGCCCCGTTTCCAAATACAGTTACATGGGGAATCAGGTCTTCATCATATAAATTTGGGGGGGGGCAAAGTTCAGTCCATAGCAGCTCCCCAGGAACTGGTGCTCCACTTGCCTAATTAGGAAAAAGTCCCGAGATTCCCAGCATCAGTTTGGTCCTAGTCAGGGTGTCTGTTGATCTGGGTGGCACGGGGGCCATAAAGGGATCAGAGCACCCTGAGTGCCTCTGCCCTGGCAGGAGCTCAGGTGACAATGGAAACATTATGATATACAAGTTCTTTTGAAATCGAGCTGATGTGCCAATACAAGATCTGTGTGTTGGCCCTCTGTCTCAAGAGCTGGATAGGAAGGAAGGATAGGCCATGGTGCATCGTAGACAACCCACTGGCCTACACATGCGAGAGCCAGGCACCCTCTTCCCACTTCTTCACCTGGGCTGTAGAGGTAACACAGTGAACACTATCCATGTGTGGGACTGTGTGGCACTGGCATGAGCACATGTATGCGGAGCCATGAGAAGTGGAGGGAGGAGCTCTCAGGATGCAGAGTCAGGAGATTATTGTCCTCACTTTTTCATGGTGCCACAGGAAGTAGCTGTTGAATTCTTCAAGATTAGGATGAAGAAAGAGAAAGGACTTCACTACCATGGTAACAACAAGGTAAGTCCAGATGATCTAAGAATCATACTTTTCTATTTGGTGAATGAGTTGTAGCTGCAAGGACACCCAAATTAGCTGAGTTTCTGGTAGGGATGAGCCCCTCATTGTTGAACCAAAAGTCCCAGCTAAGGTAAGCACCAAAAGTCCCGGTAGGTAGGTGGAAGAGCAGACCTCTCTAGAGGAAGACAAGGTAGGTGGGCAGCAGCCAAGCTTTCAATGACAGGTTATGATTAAACAAAAAAACAAATCAAATGTAAACCCACAAACCCAAGAAGCTGAGCGAGTCGCAAATAGAGATAATACAAAGAAAATCACACTCAGTCACTTTGTACTAAAAATGCTGACAACAAAGTTAAAGAAAAAAATCTTTTAAAGGAGCCAGAGGAAAAATATGTTATATACATACAAAATTAAAGCTGACATCTCATCAGGAACAATGAAAGACAGAGGACAATGCAACAGTATCTTTTAAGTGATGAAAAAAAAAGGAATCTATAAACTACAAAATTATCATATAAAAATTAAGGCAAAATAAAGACATTTTTAGATAAACAAAAGCTGGGAGTTATCTCTAGCAAACTCATGCTAAAAGAAATGCTAAAGAAAAAGATTCTAAACACTGGTAGAAAATGACATGAGATTAAGTTAACAAGAGAGAAAACAAATTTCAAACATCAGGAATAAAGGGGGATCATTAATATCACTCCTGAAGACATAAAAGATTAATAAAGGTTAATAAAGCATTTTGAACAATTTTATGCTAAAATATTGAAAGTCGGGTAAAATGGGCAAATTCCTTGAAAAACAACAACTTATCAAAACTGACAGAGGAAGAAATAGAAAATCTGAATATCCCCATGTTGATTTAAAAAATTGAATGTGCAATTAAAAATCTTTTGCAAAGAAAACTTCAGTCACAGATGGTTTCACTGGTAAATTATATCAAACTCACAAGGAAAAATTATATCAATTACACACAAACTGCTTCAGAGAATAGAGAAGGAAAACATTTCCCAATTTTTTAAATTTTTGGCCAGTCCAATCCTAATACCAAAACCAGACAAAGACATTATGAGAAGAGAAAACCACAGACCAATATCCCTTATGAACCTAGACACAAACATCCTTAACAAAATATTAGCAAATTGAACCCAGCATTTTTTTTTTAAGGATAATACAGCATGACCAAAACCTGGCAATTTTTTTCAGGAATGTAAGGTTATTTTATTTTTTTAAAAAATATCAATCAATATAATTCACCACATTATCAGAATAAAAGAAAAATCATATCACCATCTCAACAAATGGGAAAAACACTTTACAGAATTCAACATTTCGTGATAAAACCTTTAGCACACTAGAAAAAAAGGAAACTTTCTCAACCTGATAGAGAGCATTAAAAATAATAATAATAAAAAAATAAAACCCTACCACTAACATCATACCTAATGATGAGGTATAGAAGTTTTACATTATGAGGGAGACCAAGGCAAGGTTGCCCACTCTCACCACTTCTGTTTAACATGTACTGGAGATCACTGTTTACTTGGACCATAGGACAAAAAAGAAATATTAGGCATTAAGACTGGAAAGAAAGAATCATAACAGTTTAGAACTAATAAGTGAATGTGTCATGTTCTCAAAATACAAGGTCAATATACAATTATGAATTGTATTGTTATACACTAGCAGCAAACAATTGAAAAATTAAATTTAAAAAATACTATTTGACAAAAAGGACCAGATTGGCAGAATGGCTTGGGATGTAAGAATCATGTTCATGATGGTGGTAATGGACAATTTGAAAATAAAATTAAGGAAGCAGTCCCATTGCAATAGCATAAAAAATAACATACTTAGGAATAAATTTAAGCAAGGAGGCAAAAGGCTTGTACACTGAAAACTATAAAACACTGCTGAAAGAAATGAAAGGAGTACTAAATAAGGGGAGATATATGCCATTTTTGTGGATTGGAAGACTTAGTATTGTTACGATAACAATGCTATCTGAAAGCAAAATACAGATTTAATGAAATCCCTATGAAAATCCCAATGGGTTTTTTGTTTTGCTTTTTTTTACAGACATAGAAAAATACATGCTAAAATTCAGATGGAATCTTAAGGGATTCCAAGTCACCAAAATAATCTCGAAAAGAACAAACTTAGAAGACTCACATTTCCTAATTTCAAAACTTACTAAAAAGCTACTGTATTCAAAACAGTGTGGTACTGGCATGGGAACAGGTATATAAACCAATGGAATAGAATAAAGAGCCCAGAAGTAAACTCTCACATATACGGTCAGTTGATTTTCAACAAGTCAAGATCATTTAATGTGGAAAGGACAGGCTTTGCAACAAATGGTGAAGTAAAAACTGGGTATCCATATGCACAGGAATGAAGTTGGGCCCTTACCTTACACCATAAACAAAAATTAAACAAAAATGGACTAAAGCGCTGAAATTATAAAACTCTTGAAAGAAAATATACAGGAAAAACTTCATGACATTGAATTTGACAATGATTTCTTGGATATGACAGCCAAAACACAGGCAACAACAAAAAATAGATAAATTGGACTCCATCAAAATTTTTAAAGTTTTGTGGACCAAAGAACACTATCAAGTGAGAAAAGACAACCTACAGAATGGGAGAAAATTTTGCAAACCAAGTATCTGATAAAGGTCTAGCATCAAGAATATTTAAAGAACTTTATAACAACAACAAAAAGGCAAGAACCCAATTTAAAAATGGGCCAAGGACTTGAACAGACATTTTTCCAACAAAGTTAGACAAATGACCAACAAGCACATGAAAAGATGCTCAACATCATTAGTCATCAGAGAAACGCAAATCAAAACCACAATGAGATATTACTTCATACCCACTAGAATGACTATAATAATTTTTTTAAACAGAAAATAAAGAAGCATTGGAGAAGATATGGAAAAGTTGGAACCCTCATATATTACTTGTGGGAATATAAATTGCACAACCACTGTGGAAAACAGTTTGATGATTTCTGGAAAAGTTGAATTACCAAATGATTCAGCAATTCTATCATAGATATATACCCAAAAGAATTGAAAACATGTTTTCAAACAAAAACTTGTACATGAATGTTCAAAGCAGCACTATTCGCAATAGCCAAAAGGTGAAACAAACCAAATGTTTATCAACTGATAAATGGACAAAATGTGGTTTATCCATACAATAGAATATTATTCATCCATAAAAATGATGGAAATATATACTGATACCTACTACAACATGGATGAATGCTAAGTGAAATAAACCAGATGTAAAAGTCACTTATTACATGTTTCCATTTATATAAAATATGCAGAATAGGTAAATCCACAGAGACAGAAATCAGGAGAGTGGTTACCAGGGTCTGGGGAACAGGGGAAACAGACAGCTAATGGATACAGGTTTCTTTTGGCAGGGGGAGTGACGGAAATAGTCTATTAAAATCACATAGTGGTGACGGTCGCACAACCTTCTCAGTATCCTAAAACACTGAATTGAACACTTAAAAAGATTTTTAGTGTATGTAAATTATATCTTGACTAAAAAATTCTGTGCAACATAGAACTGCACACTAAAAAATGTGACTATTACCACTATATACCTATTAAAATCACCAAAATCCAGAATACTGACAACACCAAATGCTTTCAAGGATGAGGAGCAACAGGAACTCTCATTCATTATTGGTGGGAATGCAAAAGATGCAGCCATTTTGGAAGACAGTGTGTTATTTTCTTACAAAATTAAATATAGTCTTACTATACCATCCAGAAATCATGCCACTTGGTATTTACCTAAAGGAGCTGAAAACTTTTAAAAAACCTGCACACAGATGTTTACATTAGCTTTATTCATAACTGTGAAAACTTGGAAGCAACCAAGATATCCTTAAATAGGTGAATGGATGAATAAATTGTGGTACATCAGACAATGGAATATTACGCAGCATTAAAAAGAAATGAACTATCAACCCATGAAAAGACATGGAGGAACTGTAAATGCATATTGCTAAGTGAAAGAAGCCAATCTTAAAAGGCTATATAATGTGTATGATTCCAACTATATGACATTCTAGAAAAGGGAAAACTATGAGGACGGTCAAAAGATCCGGGGTTGGGGGGAGAAGGGGCAAAAATAGAGCAAAAAGGATTTTTAGGGCATTGAAAATATTCTGTATGATACCATAATGATAAATATAGGTCATTATACATTTACCCAAATCCTGACATCATACTCAAAATAATTCAAGATGGACAAAACAAACCTAAATAGAAAAAGGAAACTATAATGCTTTTAGAAGACAATGCATTTTCATGACCTTAAGGTAGACAAAGATGTCTTTAAAAAAAAAAGCAACAAAAAAAAACAAAACACTAAATGTACAATAAAAATACTAATAAAAAAAGGGCATCAAAATTCAAACACAGCTATCAAAACATACCATTTAGAGAATGACAAGAATGAACACCTCTGATGACTACTGCAGCCTGATTAATAGCAGTGGGCCCCAGCCTCTTGTACTGGCTTCCCAGTCTCCTGCTGCAAAAGCTAAGGCTGTTTAAAGGACATGGGCAACTCGTATCCATCTTTTCTCTCACTTAGAATGGTAGATCGACAGGTTGCAAAGGATCGGTCAGGCCCTGACCAATTGAAGAGCTTTCCTGTGTATCAACAAAGCCTACGCCTCTAATAACATTTCTGCAAATACCAATTGGCCATAGGTTTTCTCAACCTTCTTTTTAATATTCAATTGGTAGCCAAGTTCCAGGTATAAAAGGCCTTAAGAATCACATTGTGAATATGGAGATGAAATTGACGGTTGTAAAAATGCCTGCATGACCTCAGCTTACTCAAAAAGCATCTTCTGTAATATTTTATAATCTGGCCACTTCATGGCTGTATCATCTCACAAACCACATTTACATGGAATTTCACATAAGTTCCACACCACGCGGTTATTATTACCTTCATTTTCTGATGAGCACATTAAAATTTCTGGGTATTCTTGTAACCTACCCTCTATCTATCTGTTAAGTAAAGGTCTGGAGCTCAAACCCAGATCCTTAGACTCCAGATCCAACATTTCCCACTTCATTGTCAGGCCTGGCTATCAGATGATGGTAAAAACAGTATCAGTCACTAACTTTGCTTCATCAGCATGGGGGTAAGTCCCTGTGCAAACAACATTTAGCAGAATTTACAGAATGGTCATGGGACCAATCAGACATTTTTCCTATCCCAGCATGACCTTGTGTAGTGAAAACAGCCAACATGGGGCCACTGAAGGCTCTGGGAAACCTAAGGTTTTTCTTCACGGGAGTGAGCAGCATGAGGGCCTCCAAGTACGAGCAGAGCCAGATTTTGCTCACACTGGGGATCCTTTGATTACAAGTTAACAGTGAAGGGGAAGGGAGCAAACTGCCCCAAAAGATGAATCTCATCAGGCCATTGCTCTGAAATGATCTTTCAGATGTGGAAGTCACCCAAGTGCTCTGCGGGGTTTTGATTAGCTGATTGTCTTATGAGCCTTCTAATCCTTGTTTCATTTTGAGATGCCAAAGCCGTGGCTAACTAAGCGAGACATAATGTGAGGAGCACTTGATAATGTGCCAGTCTCTTGCCCTGGCCCTTATTTCTGATTCATGCAGTGGTAAAGGGTATGTGCAGGACAGGGAAGAAGATGAAACCAGGAAGAAGGCGGCAGAGGGTGGGTAACAGAGTCAGGACCCAGGTGTAAGGAAGCACAAGAGACAAGAGCGTGGGAGAGATGGCAGGTAAAACAAACAGTGAGCTGTTAGTATTTCAGGAGGGGGAGGAAGGAAGTTCTACGTGACAGAGTTCATGTTGCATATATCAGTTTTCAAAGGCATTGAAAAACATTTTCTTTTTTTTTTTAAAGAAGCTATTTATTGATTTTAGAGAGAGGAATGGAGGAAGAGAGAGAAATTTGATTTTTTTTGTTTCACTATTTATGCATTCTTTGGTTGAATCTTGTATGTGTCCTGACCAGGGATCGAACCCACACCCTTGGTGTATTGGGACAATACTCAGATCAACCGAGCTACCCAGCCAGGGCCCAGCCCACATATTTTCCATTCAGCAGGAAGTCCTTTATAACCTAATTCCATTAGGGAATCATCATATGTTATGTGCCACAAATAGGCAAATCAAGGCACTGACATTGTATTTGAGGCATTTCTGCTGAGAACAAGAAGAGTTTCTCCCCAGATTTCCCCTTGATCACATCTCTCCCTTCTCGAATTTTTCCATTTCCCCTAAAACGTCAGCACAAGAAACACATGATAGAAGAAATCAGAGTAAAATATATTTGTAGCCTCACAAATTACTCTTAAGAAAAAAACTGGCCAGATTTTGCATATGCACACTAAGATATGGAATCTACTTGTTTTGGATTTGTTACACCTAGGTATTATGGGAAATTACTGCTTTACTATCACAATTTCTACAAGGTAGAATGTGGTAGAATTTCTACAAGGTACAATGAGCATTCTGAGCCATTTCCAAAAATGTTTTTAAGGGAAGTTCTGCAAATAATATTATTTCTTAGGAGAGAAACAGTTTTAACAACCATTTCTTCTTTTCAAGTCATACCAAGCAACATCCTAATTTTTGAATCAGAAATAAGTCAAATCAGAATGTTTAAAGTACATATTACTAGTAGTTCTTGTGGATGGTATAATAGATATTTTAAGTAGCAGTAAAGAAAGCTAAAGTGAGTGAGTTTTCACTTAGTAACTAGTTGATACTTAATCATGCCTAAAATTTGAAAGGTAGCATTTAGAATCTGTAAGATTTTCTTCAATCATATGTGATCCAGCAGCTTCTGTTCTTTGGTGGTTGTAGGGTGACTTAAAAAAAAAAGTCTTTATATTTTTAATAAACTTTTTATCTTAGAACAGTTTTAGGTTATAGGGAGAGGGGCCTGAGCTCCAGGCTCCATTACAGAATTTTAACAAAGGGTAGACAAGGCAGAGACCTGTGCGTCCTGGAAACTCCAGTGATTCGTACTGCTGAGTGCTTCCGAGGGGGAAGGAGGTACCATGTGCCCAGTCCCACCGGTGCCTGGTGAGTGGATGCTCAGGAAGAGGTTTGAGTGTGCTGCGAGGAAGCCCGGGGGTCTGCAGGGGGGTGTTGTTGGTTCAGGTGGGAGTAATTTATGACACTGGTATTTGCCTAGTGACAGAGGCTATGTTTAAAATGTGGGCCTGTTTAAGGGAACCTCCTAAGTAACTTAAGGCAGTCATTACACAGATATGGTACAAACCGGGCTGGTAGGAAAAATGTGCCTGAGGTTTGAATCCATGAGTTAGAAGCTAAAGAGCATGGGGACGCCTCAGGATAATCTGGAAAGGGTTCAACACAGCTCATGCGCCTCTGGAAGGCAGGGGCCAGATGGGTCCATAGTGAAGCTGCCTGCCCAATGCATTGGACCTCAGCTATGTTTCCTTCCCAATCTCCACCACGTCTTGGTGATGGAAGGTTAGCTTTTCCGCTCTTCTCCCCTTGCTCGCACTCAAGGACTCTGCCTGTCATGCAAGCCAGGATTCTCTTGGGCCATGGCTTTCCATATATGTTCCTACATGGAAAGTCCCCAGCTGATCCAGGATGTCCTCAGCAGTGCCCCATCCTGTCCTTGTCGCAGCTGCAGGCAGCCTGAGCCACATTCCTCCCACCTGAGTCACTGCTCCAGGCCACCAGCTCCCTTTCCTCCAGCTTGGCTGAGGGACCAGCCACTGTCCATTCCATCTCGTGGCTTGTCCCTTGTCCCTTTACTTTTCAAAAATGCTAGAGATTTATTTTTATTACCTACTAGTAATGGTTATTTATTATCCAAAAAAATTTTTTCCATACTTGTTAGCCCCTTTCCTTCTCTGACTTCTTCTCAAGATCTAGCCTGTCTTACCCCTGCTGGGCCCCAACTCCTAATTACATTATTTGATTACTTCTTTTTTCCTAGTTTTCCTCGACTATTACAACAGTATTTTGATAAAAGTCAACTGCCCTTCTGGGTTTGGTCCCTGCACTCCCTGTCCGCGAATCCGTACACTTCTGACCTTCTTTTCCCTGCTATTGACTATCTCCTTGGCCACCTTACTAACTCTTCTTCGGCAGGAGGCTTCTATTTCCCACGTGAGTGGATGAATAAATGCAAAATGAATAAACAGGATAACACTAAATGTCTAAGCCCAGCAGTTTTGAATTTGTTGAATTAACCAGACATTTTGAGACCAACCAGGTGGACCTTACTTATTTTAAATAATTGGCAGAGCCCTGCAATCATGTCACACTGAATTTCAAGTTTAAAATATCTATAAAACATAACTTGGGGCTAAATTTTGTACTAATTACTAGAGTCTAGATAAGCGACAAGTAATGCCAATAGTTTTAGAAAATTTGTGGAAGGAAAAACTTAAAATTAAAAAACATTTTCTTCATGGCCATTAACATTTTTACCCAGAAGCGATAGTGACACTGACTCATGTCCCTCAAGCATAACCCAGATAAGAGGGCATTTATTCTAAACACAACCATCTCACCTTTAAGCATTATTCTATGAACATTGCATATCCATTATGTATCAGACAAGATGATTAGAAATTTCCAGTCATTTTCCTTTATACAAAGAAGGTTCCCTAGTTTACTCACTTCTACTGTCTCCATGATTTAGTCAACAAATGTTTACCAAGCTCTCCCCTGTGCGGGACACTGTTCGGTGTCAGCCTCCCTGCCCGTAAGGATCTCAGCCTGGTGACCGTTCAAGGCGACAGACCTGGAGCCTGCAAGCTGCCAGGGCTCCATGGGAGCACTTGAGGGAATTCGGGGGCAGGGAAGGGACAGAGAAGCTTTCAAAGGAGGTAACTGCTAAGTGAAGTGCTGAGGAACAAGGGAACTCTCCAAGTGATCGGGGACAGGGAATGAGCTTACGCATTGTGGGAAATGAAATATGTTAGACACAAGTTATTTGAAAGGACACATTGAGCCAGAAAATTAAATGGGAATTAAGAAGCAGTCTTTCATACCCAGGATGTAGCTCTGAGGACGTGAAGGCAGGATGCAAAGTCTCAACCCCTTCTTCAGGATCTGCTGCTCAAGAAGTGATGAGACTTGGTGAATGGGGATTCCAGAGAAGCCTGGACACATCCTCCCAGACATCTTTCTCTTTCCCAGCAGCCTCATGACCAGCTCAGACCATGACTCCTGCGCAGCCCTGCCCAGAATGCCCAGCATCCCTGAGCCTCGGTTTCCTTCATGGCTAAAATGGAAGCAATGATGCTCCCTGCTGGGAGCTATTTCTTTGGATTCTCCAACTGCAGACACTGCTAGGCAAAGCACCTAAACACATCCGTGCTGGTCTCAGCATTGGGTATGCAGTAACAAGGGAGTATTTGTTCATGGTGAGGAGGTGCGTGGACAGATTGGGACTGGGCCCTTCCTTACAGAAGGGACCTGCACAGCGAGAGGTCCAGGGTACCTGGGGTGGGCGTGAGAGGCAACGGTGCCTGCTGTAGAGCTCTTATTCTGGCTTTGCCAGTTCCCATTTACTCTTGATTTAAAAGATAAAACAAAACCTCCCTTTTCTTGAGTGATGATAGGTAACAGAATCTTCAGAAATGGAAGATAATTCACCATTCATTGTTTCTACCCTCCTACCCCCAGTTTAATCAAGACGATTTCTGTTCCTTTCCATTAGATTCAATGACTCATAAGGGAATAAAACAATAGTTTAAGTAAATACCACATCTGGAAAAGCCATCAAGCATTTTTAGTCTAGCTATTGATTTTCACTCAAATATTTATGAAGCGTGCAAGCCTCACTGCTAGGTGTGGACATGTCAGGAAAAGTAGTTTAAAATAAATGTGTTCACCCAATCTTCTCCTTCAGAGAAAGTATATTCATCAGGGTTCTCCACAGACATAGAACCAATAGAATGCATAGATAGGTAGATAGATGATAGATAGATGATAGATAGATAGATAGATAGATAGATAGATAGATAGATAGATAGATGATAGATTTATCTTAAGGAACTGGCTCACATGATTGTGGAGGCTGGCAAGTCTCAAATCTGAAGGGCCAGCCGAAAGGCTAGAGATCCATGAAAGAGCTGATATTGCAACTTAAGTCCAAAGGCAGCCTGGGGGCAGAATTCCCTCCTCTTTGCAGACCTCAGTCATTTTCTCTTAAGGCCTTCAACTGATTAGATGAGGCCCACTCATGCCATGCTAATCTCCTTTATTCAAAGTTTACTGGTACTGAGATTTCCAGTCAAGATGGTGGTGTAGGCAGACATAGCTTGCCTTTTCGCACAACCACATCAAAATTGCGACTAAAATATAGAACAACCATCACTCAGGAACATCAGAAATCAAGTTGAATGGAAGTCTGACAACTATGGAATTAAAGAAACCACATCCACCCAGACTGGTAGGAGCGGCACAAATGCAGAATGGGCTGGTGGATAGAAATTTCTATCCACATGGATAGAAATTCAGGAGGGATATCATAGGAGGGAGGAGTTCTAGACCCGCACCAGGTCCCCCATCCCAGGATTCCAGTGCCAGGAAGGTAAGTCCCTACAACTTCTGGCTGCAAAAACCAGCGGGGATTGAACTGGTGGAAGAAACTTCTGGAGCCCCACGTAATTCCTCTTTAAGGACCCACACAGGGACTCACCGACTCAGACTCGCTCCCTCTGAGCTCCAGCACCAGGTAGCAGCTTGAAGACACCAGTGATATGCAGGGAGAAACTGAAGCGTGTGGCTAAAGTAAGCAGAGGCCGTTGTCCCTTTGGTAAGCCCTCCCCTCACAGAGCTGGTGAACTGGTGCGGTATCTGAGAGTCCATCAACCTGGCTAAACTGTTTGACCTGCCTCGGAGATCCCCAGAGGCTCTCCCCAACCCAATTTCTAAGCCCACTCAAACTGCTTTTCCATGAGAATAGCTGGTCTTGGCTCCTAAATCCTATCAAACAAGCAACAGCTGGCTTCAGTGAGCCCTAGTGGCAGCCAGATTAGATTCACAGCTTGGCTTCATCTGGGAATCTCCAAGTCCAGCACAAGTAGCCACCATCTCAGATTGCTTTAGGGCTCAGGCAGGGTGTCTGGGGCAAAACACAGGTAGAGGCTGACCTTGTTCTGCACCACCTGGGAAATCCCAGGGCCAACACACCCAGTGGACAGCTATAGACCATGTTGGAGTACCACAAGCCTGCCCCTGCATAGCGATCCTCCGTGGAGGGTGGAGGTTGGTGCTCAGTGGTCACAGCCAGTCCTTGCAGCTAACTGGCCTGGGTAAATCCCTCCCATTGATCTGCCTACAGCAACCAAGGCTCAACTACAAAAGGAGGGTGTATTCAGCCTACACAAAGGGCATGCCTCGAGCACCCAGCTTGGGTGATAGGGGAGGCTGTGCTACTGGACCCTACAGGACACCTACTACATTAGGCCATGCTACCAAGACAGAGTCAAAACAGCTCTATCCAATACATAGAAACAAACACAGGGAGGCTGTTAAAATGAGGAGACAAGGAAACATGGCCCAAATGAAAGAATAGATCAAAACTCCAGAAAAAGAGCTAAACAAAATGGAGATAAGCAATCTATCAGATGCAGAGTTCAAAGTTTATTGGTACAAATATTAATCTCATCTCAGCAACATCCAGACTGGCATTTGACTAAAAATCTGGGTACTGTGGTCTAGCCAGCTGCATACAGAGTTAACTATTACAGATCGCTCCATGGGAATATACAATTGCGTGGTAATTTTGGTGTTCTCACATTACCTCCAGGCAGGGTCCCTGTGCTGCTTCCTACCCTCCTCAGGCAGCTCCAAAGCCAACCTTCTCCTGCCAAAGGAAGCAAGGGCTGAAAGGAACCCTGTGTGTGGATGCAGGGGGCCTGGCTCACTGCCCTCCCTGACTCCTAGTAGCTGTGCAGTTTCGCCCCTTGAACTTCAGGTTCCTCAGGTGTGAAGTGGACACGCTGCTATACTTACCTCAGGGGATTGCAGTGAGCATTAAATGGAAAGAATGTGGAGGAGTGGGGAGTGGTGCTTTACATGCCATGGAATGCAGGCATTGCACTGCCAGACAGCACTAGCACACCTGAAACAGAGTGGGGCAGAGAGGGTCCCACATCCTGAGGGATGGGGCAGGGCAGTGGGACTTTCCTTATGGACTGAGTATCCCAGGAATGAGGCTCGAACCTCAGGGACAAGCCTGGGTTCTGTCAGAAAGAAAAGACTCCCAAACCAGAGCTCCTAAATTGAGTTTTTTGCTCTTTTAGAATTTCTATGTGCTCTTTCTAAAAAATTCCAGATTTCAAAATAAAAAGTATAAGTTCTCTTCTTCGTCACTCCTACCCCAAATCCACTACCTTCTCCAAAGGAGACAATTATTAACACCTTGGCATGAACCATGCACGTCTTTCTTACTGATTTTTTTTTTCTGTTACTACAAAAAATGGTGTTCACCTATGGTTTTGTGGGGTTTTTTTCACTTAGCAGTATACCCTATGTGTTTTTTCATGTGTAAATATGACTTTTTTGTTTAGCATTGTTTTTCCTTACTCACTTACATTAGAGAAAGAAGATAAGGAAAAAAACAAAAGGCTTCTTACAAATAAAAGATGAACCTCACCGTAGGCCTAGGAAATCAGCTGTCTGAGCGTGTTCACATGGGTCACCCCCCTTTCCTCTGGGAGGGGCCCTGACCCAGCCAGTGCTACCATGAGGGCTCGCCTTTGCTCTCCCAGACCCAACATGCACCTGGAAGTCCCCACCTACACATTCCATTCCTAGAATGTTCAGTCTGGCCTTTCTCCTTCACTCCTGTAGCCATGTTTGCCTATGAGGCTAAGACAAAAGGGATTGGCCCTCTGCCACTCCAAAAGCAAAGAAAGGGCAGCATCGAATTTCAGAGAAAATGGTAATGAGTGGACACAAATACTTAGGATATTGTTTCTTTACAAAACCTTCCAGACAGGCAAGCAAGAAGTTTGGGGGAATTTCACTAATGTGTACTTTTGAAACACCTCATTATCAAGGTCTGATATTCTCTGAAGGGACTTTTTCTTTGAAAAGACCAGAAACTCTCATCTTTATCTCTAGTTAGCAGTTTCCTCTCCAGTTGTTATGAGGGGAGATATCAGTCACCAAGGCCTCAGATTCCTGAAAAAAAACCCTTGCATTATTCCACATTGCAAAACCCCAGGCCATGCCCTTTTGCATTCATGCTGGAAAGATTCAAGGAGAATCCAAGTCACCCAGGCTGGTGGAGGTGACTCATCTTCCTGACCCCGAGTAGAGGAGAGTGGTGTGTTAGGTGCATACTGTGCACTTGTCAGCAGTCAGCATCCTGTTGGCCAGGAAAACACTGCCTCTTCCCAGGGAAGGCTTTGTCTACAGCTGGGACAGAAGCACCAGTGGAGAAAGGCCACTGAGTCATGGAAGAAAACCAGGATGAGCCCAGAGGCTCTGAGTTTACAGTGGGAAGAAAGTGCCCCATTTTCACAGTCAATCCTGTCACCAAAACAAATAGACAACGTGTCCCCTTTTTGTTTTTACGGGTTTTGTGGTCCATTTTTACAGGAAAACCAACAATGGTAGCAGACATGATGAATTCTAAGGAAGACACAAAGCAGTAATGATTTTTGAAGAGGTCCAGTGGGTAGTTTCTATCGGCCCCTCCTCTCCCTCTTATTCTGAAGTTTATTCATTCATCAGAGTCCTCTACCCTCCACCCCATGACTCCTTTCTTCCCTTGGCCCTAGTCACAGATCACTTATTTATTTAGCTGGTTATTTACTCCTCCCCTTGCTTCATAAAAACACTGAGGCAGCTTATAAAAATACGCAGAATAAAAGATGGAACAAATGACCAAGACAGGCAATGAAGATGACAAGGGGAAGTTGATAGAGCCAGCCAGGAGAAGAACATACAGAAATGTCGGTTATAGATGTTGTTTAGTTTCTACAAGTGAGCCGAAAATTTGGATCCAAGAGCCCTAGGAGCGACAGGAGAAAAACTAATCAGGCAGAAGGTGCACACCTACTGGTGAGTCAGGAAAACAGACCAGAGGAAGGTGAGTGATCACAGCTCTCACTTGCGGGGCATGTGGGCCAGAGATTGAGTGAAATGCTCTTCTGTCATTTTCTCATTTGATCCTGGCAATCATGTGGGCTGGGTACTATTATGATGTTCATTTTACAGATAAGGAATCTGAGAATTTGAGAGCAAGTTAGTAATTTTCCCAAAACCAAACAGTTAGTCAATTGTAGAAAGGAGATTCAAACCCAGGCTGTCAGGCTCCATGTCTCAGTGCCAAACCAGGAAACTCATCCTGGTGGGCAGTGGGGAGATCCTATGGAGGTATTTCTGTAACAAAGGCAATTGGAATTGTTGTAGGGCTGTGCCACCTCTTCTCTTTCAATGCAATTCCTTAATACAAAAGGCACAAAAGCATAAGCACAGTTGAAGTTCAATGAAAGCAATTTCTTCAACTAAAAATTTATCCATGTGCTAAGTTCTTTGATGATCTAAATTCTTTCTCTGTGTAGATGTATAAATATTGCAAATTTTACCAGGAAGTAGATCAACAGGTATTTTCTCAAACCATACTGAGTCGTCTTAATGCATCCCAAACCCATTCTAATATGATTTATCTATATCCCAGGAGAAATTCAAACTTGATGTCTTCAGTCTCTCCACTCCCATGCCAACGTCTACACAGGAAATACAGCCAACAGAACACGCAATGGGGACCTCTGCTATAAACAACTAGAGGACAACTTCACCTGCTTTGCGGTCCTTTTCTTCTAGCCTAATCTTTGTGAAATGCTTTAAGAATTGGATATTCCCTCTATTTAAGACCTCATACCACTCAGGCAACACTTCTCAAACTTTCGGCATCCACAAGCCACTGTAAGCTAATGTAGGTCATCAATTTTAGGTAAAATTTCATCACAATTTTTAGGAATAAAAACATCATATGCTTTTTAAAACTTTTTATTACGGAGAAATTCAAACGTATGAAAGTAGAAAGTATAATGAACCTCTATGTACCCGTCACTCAGTTTCAACAATTATTGGCTCATGGTCAATCTGTTTCAACACTACTCCCATCCACTTCCTTTCTCTCACATTATCCTGAAGCAAATCCTAGATACCATATCATTCCATCCATAAATATTTCAGTATGTGCCTCTAAAATATATCAGTCTTTTCATTTTGCAAGACCATTATCACAACTAAAAGTATTCATAAGAGTTCCTAAGTATCATCAAATATCAAATTTCCAATTGTCTCAAAAATGTTTAAGTTTTTTTAAAAATCAGAATCCAAATAGAGCCCACACATTCCTATCAGAGAGAACATTATTTTAAATAACAATAATCACTTCATGCATTTGCAAGAGGACATCATTTTCAGTCTCTTCCTAAGGTGTCTGTCCTATTTGTCCCGTCCTGTCTGGTCAGGTTTCTTTACTTCATACTCCATTAGTTTCTTTCCTTACCCTTTATTTCTCCTAAGTTAGGCTCTTCAACTCACTGTTCTAGGTCACTGGAAACAGCATCAAATCTCTAATGTCTTTTTCTGGTGGCTAGGGATTCAGAAATGAGAGATTTCTCATTGAAAACACTTTTGGCCCAGTTACAAAATATATTTAAATCCAGGTGGATGCATGCTTTAGCTGGGGAGATGGGGGGCAAAATGGGCCCCCCTCACCCACATGGACAGCTCCCAGCTCTGGAAAGCACTTGTCCAACCTTACAGGTAGCTCTAAACTATGCCCAATAATACACTGTTCTCCTCCTCTTAAAGTGAAGGCAAGTTATCAGATATTGGGAAAGTCCAACTCCACTCTGAGGAAACGGGACCTCAGTTTGGTCTTGAAACAATCTGATTTCTCAGCTAATTGTTTTCTCTTTTAAGACGCTGAGTTTGTCCTTTGTATCCTATAGGCTGATGCCAGAATTAACAAGGTTTCTGAGACAAATCACCAGTGGACATGCCATGATGGGCAAAGTCAAGTTCTCATCCGAAATTGTGGAAAGGCCTCTGATGGCAGAGGGGAGAGTGGAGGGGTAGGGATCAGACTGTCAGAAAGAGCAGTTAGGAGGACACTGAAATGTCAAGGCTGGAAGTGATGTGCTCCTGACATGCAGTAGGAAGAGGGCAGATAGAAGAGGAATGTGAGAAAAGAGAAAATTTGGGGGCTGACTGAATGGGGGGGGGTGGCGGCATAAAAATGGAAGGGAGAGGAGTCTTTAGTGACATTCACGTTTCCAACTCCAGTTCTGAGAGGCTGTGTGAAAGGGAATCCTAAATACACGCGCACACACAGAACCCTTTTCCAAACTGCCCACAGCCCTGGGACGGCCAAAGCCAACTGATCTGTGAAGAAAACATAACCCGTGTGAATTATTTTCTTTGTAGTTCCAGCAAGGGTTCACAACACTGCCTGCATGTAAAAATCATCTAGGGAGTTTAAAAAATACTATGCCCAGGCCCCAGCTCAGGCGAGGTGAATCAGAATCCCTGGGTATCTTTGCATCTACCTTCGCCGTCCCTGCAACACAGGTGACACTAATGTGCCGCCAGGGCTGAGAACCACTGGACCAGGCATGGACAGCAAGGGCTATTGGCACAAAACTACCCGCCCGTTCCAAAACCTGTAGGAGGGTGCATTGTTGGAACTGTTCACAGATTGAAGCTTAATTTGGCTCAGCCTGGCCCCCTGTTGCTTGGGGTGAGTGAAATGACCTGACCTTTGGAACTCAGTTCTTTGGCAAAAAGAGGCTGGTAAGGACACCCTGGCAGGGGAACAGGAAAGGAGGGAACCAGGTGTCCGGCACACGTGTTTCCCCCCTTCTGCGGAAGGCAGAGTTCTCACGCTTCTGCGTCACATTCAAGCTGGGATATTTGTGAAATGCAGATGCCTGGGCCTCGTGCCCTGCAGCAGTCAGGTCCAGAGTGTGTGCCCCAGGAATCTGCATCTTCATGGGTCTCAGGAGACTCTGTCAGAGGGTTCATGGCACAAGCCCCAGGAAACCCTGAGAGGCCTGCAGGGGCAACTGTCTGTGGGCTCCCACGGTGGACACCTGCAGGGCAGATTCTCTCTTCCGTCCTGGACCCTGGCTCAGCGGACTCTGAGTAGTCAAGTCTGAAGTAGCAGCCCGTGGTCAGTGTTAGAATAGTGTTAGTGGGGTGCTATCCCATTGTGTGTGTGTGTGGTGGGGGGGCTTTGTGGAAAAAAAGGTGCACATGCCCAAGTTTTGCATTGTATAATAGAAGGTGGAAGCAAAGCAGGAAGAGCCCTTGGCTCACCTACTCCCTGTTCCACCAAAAGGGAAATGGGGGCTGGGGGAGGGGTGATTCCTGGCCTGACCGGGGCCCCAAATGCAGGAGCCAGGGGAGCCCAAGAAGCAGCCTCTGGCCTTTCGGTAAACTTCAGTTTCTGCGGCGGGTTTCAATGCGAGGTCCCTGGACCAGTAGCATCAGCATCACTTGGTAGAAATGCAAATTCCTGGCCCCTCGCCACACCGACTGGATCAGGATCTCTGGGGCCGGGGCCCTCAATCTGTGTTACAGCAAGGCCTCAGGCGATGCTGCTGTGGTTTAGACTTGAGGACCCCGCACCAGAAGCTCAAACGCTTCAGTGCTCATGGGCTTAGGGAAGGTTTCACCCCGCTCATTTCCTTTGCATGGGGGGAGGGAGTAGCCTCGAAGCACTCCTCCCGCTCTCAAGGTGCTGAATGACAGGCTGCTTGGGCCAGAGGAAAAAGGAAGCTGGGTTCCCGGCAGCTGCCACCTGCCCAGCTGGCGGCTCTTTCAGTTGACTATCAGCTTTGTTTTTCTTTTCTCTAATTCCAGAACGAGTGCAGGTGGGGGAGGGAGCTTTCCCTCAGAAATAAAAGGCACTGGGTGCCTAACCTCCCCCACAGTTGAGGCAGCTCTGGTCCAGAAGCCCCAAGGTCTTGTTGCATTGTCCTCCGTAGAGAAACTCGGGAGCAGGACTCAGAGAGGCTCAGGGCACACCTCCTCATTCCCTTCTCCTGGCCCAGGAGTGCTTCCTTTCCTCTCAGCACAGGGAATCAAATGCTGCCGCGCTGCAGCAGGCTTCAGTCAAGAGGGCTGCATCCTGGACCAGGACCAAAGCCCTTCTTAGAAGGGGAGTTAGTTAATGTTCAGACCTACACCTCCAGAAATGGGTTTCAGTTAGCTTGGGCTGCCACAACAAAATGCCACACACTAGTGGTTTAAATAACAGACATACAAGGGGGAATTCAAAAAAACCTAGAATTTATTTATCAAAAATTATATATTCTTACATATTCAGTCACCTTCAAAATACTCTCCATTTGATGCAATACACCTACTGATGCACTTTTTCCACTGCTCAGAACCATTTCTGAACTCATGGATTTTGATGCCCTTTAGTGCTTCTGCCTTTTTTGTTTTGTTTTGTTTTATCTCTTCCACATCGGAAATGTTTCCCTTTGAGGACTTTTTTCATGTGGAAACAAAGTTGCTTGTGGCAAGATCTGTGAGTAGGGAGGGTGCAGCATGGGGTCATGTTGTTTTTGGTCAAAAACTGCTGAGTGGTGTGGGCAGGTGTGTTCATAAGTCACCCATCATGAAATGGGCAAATGCGTTGAGAGTCTTCAAAAAAAATTCACTGAAAGCAAACACAGCCTCTCACAACAGCGCCAGCAGGTACACTGACACAGATGGGTTCCCAGAACACTCACCTAGTGGGGGAAACCTGTACTACAAGAGCCCTGCCCTTCAGAAGATAATTCTGGTGGGTTTTGGGGTTGTTGTTTTTTTTTTTGAGTCCCCCTCATATAGTGCGTTGGCGGGAAGAAAGGCTGATCTGGAGGCCGAGGCACAGGCCAAAGACTGGCCCAGTGTGGCAGGGCGAGTTACTCGGCTCCTTCTTCTCCAGTTCCGATTTTGGACCTCCTCCAAACATTGTGATCAAAGAGAAAGACAATATGCTCTAAAGAGGGAGTCACTGGGATCAGGAATAATCCAGTTCTGTTGTCAAGACTTATTATAGAGTCTTTAAATGTGTTATAAGAGACTTTACAACTTTCAAGCAAAAATTCAGGGATGCACTTGGGTTAAATTAAAAGCACAATTTCATATTTTCTTGTCAAATGACTTTACTTGAAGCAACAAATGAAATATAATTTAACTCAACAGGAAATATCACACATGAAGGAAAAACATAGGAAAAAAAACCCTTAAATGAAAGCCAAACATTCTTTCCAAGGCACAGCACTGACATTTCCAGATTGACAGCAGAACGAGTATGTTTCCATGAAACAAAATTATGAGTGCAAAGACCGCCTTTGAAATAGTTTTCCACTTCATCTCCACTTCTCAAGACTCAAGGAACGATGCTTGTAGCCTTTCTCAGGGCCAGGTAGCCAGTGACAACATCGGATGGCAGCCTCCGGATGTAGGAAAACTCTTCAATGGTGCTGAACCGCAGCTTGCTCTGTGGATCAGTATAGTTAGCCTGGGTGGGGAACAGGCACAGAGGAGGGCAGAGTTGGTGGTGGTGGTAGTGAACATTTTAAGCTCAATTTTTTTTTTTCTATTTTACTGAAAGTGAAATATATCTTCATTATGTCTTACTCTGTCACCAACAGCACTAAATTGCTCACTTGGGCGAAGAGGCGTTAATCCTCCCAGACTTGAGCAATACTTCATGGGGAGGAAAAGGAATAACCACATCAGACACTAGGACTCCTCTAGTTCGTGCCCCAAGGGCTACAAGCGACGGGTCCAAAACGGAATTCATGATGATCATTCCTGCCTTCAAACTCCCACCTGCTTCCAACAAATGTTCCAGGTCTGTCCCCAGAGTGGGAGCGGCACCTCCACGCATGCTGGCACACCCACCCTTCCCTGCTACCCTCCACCTACTCCCAGTGCACCCCTCTCCCACTTGTCCACCCCCATCCTGTGCCACTTCCTCAGCCCCTGGGAGTCCACTGCAATGCTGGATCGGCCATCCACACCCTCTCTTCCACTGGAAGGCACAGCATCCTACTACTGCCTCCAGAGTCATCTCTGCAACTTGCAATTCTGGTCATGTCCTTCATAAATCCTCTCAACGGCTCTTTTCTGTTCCCAGGGCAAAGGTCCAAGTCCTCGGCATGGCTCCTCAGTCCCTGCCAGCTCTTCCTCAGCCACACGTCCTCACTCGCTGGTTCCAACTTCCAAGGTTCTAAGTCCCTCCCTTGTGTCATGCCCCATTTGCCCTTTCCTTGGACGGGGACCCCGCCCTGGCCCACTATGCTCAGTAATCACCTGTTCCATCCTATAGCACTCTGCCCCCAAAGTTTTACCATCAGGGAAGCCTTATCTGCGCCCCACCCCACCACAGGAGGTCAGAATCCCACTTTTACCTCACCACATGTGTCTCCTGTGGAATGCTTATCTCTGCTGCTTTTCAGTTTTTTATCTCCATGACTCTTTGACTAAGATCTAGGCTCTCAGGCTCCCTGAGGCAGGAACTCTGTGGTGTGCTTATTACGGAATTCTGGCTCCTAGTGTAATGCAGAGCACACAGTAGGCCTTCAGTCAGTGTTTGTACGGTAAAAGATAAATAAATGAACCAACAAATGGACGATTAGGACCATCTGAGAAAAGAGCACTTGTTTTCCACTGATATGCCAAAATTCTCTTTTGGTCTGTTTTTCCCATGTGCGGAGCGGAGGATCTAAGTCACTCACTATATATCTCAAGGCACATACATCGCTTCTACAGATTTTGAAATGGAAGACATGAGGCTGAGTCATTTGGAGCTTCTTTAAAAAAATTATAAGAGATGCCATTAAAGTCTAGACAGATAACATCCAATTACTCAAGTGTATTTGCTTCGGCGTTGTTCATCTCTGTGGACCTAGCCGCAGCAATGCTGTGATTTAATCAGGGAGGGGAGTGAAGAAGCTACAGGCTGAGGGGAACTGAGTCATAGGTTTCTCATAAGCATAGACATCTTCAGTTTTGCCACTGGGGATCTCCTTGGGCATTTAACAGCTTCCTGTCAGGAAAACGAGATTATTTCTAAGAAATTAAGATTAATGAAAGCTCTATAAGAAATAAAACTTTGATCCTTTGGTTTGATCTAGATATCGCCTTTCTGTAACACATGGAAAGTAATGTAACATATGCTAGGAAAAGGAGGAAGGCTTAAATAGAAAAACAGCGAAAGCGCCTTCTGAGGCTCCTGGCCATGGGGCAGTCAGATGAACCGACTGGCAGGGGAGGCGGCCCTGCAGTTCTGAGCAGGGGCGCAGGCATGCGCTTCTGGCTCTGATCACCCGACCTCCACGTACGACCCAGCCTGGCCTGGCTCCACTCCTGTGGCTGCCTCACTCCTACCACCAAACAGCTGAGCTAGCCCGCCCAAGTTCAGACCTCCCTGCCAAGAAGGCTGCTGAATAAATAATGCGGAATACACAGATACTATGGCACCAACAAAGAGGTCACCAAGAAGAACTTGCACAGACCAAACCTGACCTAGTATTCTGAACAGAGGGGAGGATGCCAAGTGACACTGCACCGCTGACCAGGTCAGGAACTGCACTCCTACTGTCGGACCCTCCTCTGGATTCCAACCCTGGAGTCTGAGTGAAACAAAGGCCACCTCCCCAGAGGGCAGGCAGCAAAGAGCTCTCAGGCCCTCCTCACTGGACGGTGAGAGGCAGTGTTCGCTGCTCCCCCACCTCTCCCAGAGCCACAGTACTTTCCCTAGCTTTGTAACAAGGCCTAACCACCAATGTGACCTGCATCATCCCTGCCACACCCAGGCACAGGACAAACAGTCCGTCACTTGGCTGGCAGGGAAGAAATGCGTCAGTGTAAACATGAGCTGGGCTTTACTTTTTAATTATGTAACTTTAATTCATACAAATAACAGATGAACATATTTTCCTCTAAAAAAGAAAAGAAAAAGAAAACATTATGAATATGACTAAAGTCCCTTTCTATCACCACCTACCATCCAAAGTCCTTTGCCCTCCCCTGAGGAAACCACTGCTAGGCAGGCACCTCTCCAGACCTTGTGTATATATATCCTCACACACATATAAACACAAAACAGAAATTATCCTCCATTTTTTCATAAGCACATGCTGATTTTTCCTTAGGTGGTACCATGTTGCCTGCACTGCTTTGCACCTTTCAGTAAACAATATATCTTGGAAGTTAATCCATGTTGTTACATATACATGGAGCTCACAGAGTAGTATGAAAACACCTGCTGCCCCCAGTGATTGACCTTTAAGTTGTTCCCAATACTTTGCCAGTACATTTGTAATACATTGTAGTATACTGAGTAGTGTGTGGCTCTCTGGAGGAAAAGCTAAAATATATGACTAATTCAGGGTATAACTAACTTCAAATTTAATAAAAACTCAAGTCCTTCCCAATGTAAAATGTGTATCATTTAGTCAGTTTGTTACAGAAGCTGGAGTCTTACATTTTCATAAAAATGTAAAGTATTTAAATGATGTGGATAAGTTTTTAAAAGTGAAGTGACTCGTTATTTATACAGTTATGGGGAAAAAAAGCCCACATCTTCCAAACTGAATAGTGATGTAAAGGGTGAAGAGGTGCGCTGGAAGTTCCACCCTTCATCTGCATTCTGAAAAGAAGGAAATAAGTCTCCCTGAGGTTCCTGAGGTTCGGCAACTTGCCTGGGGCCCACTCACCCAACTACACTGCTGGCTTTCAACCTGGGTTCCCCAGAAGCACTTTAGAAGTCACTGCAGCAGGGACGGTGAGGAGAAGGACAGAGGACCAGATCCACAGGGGACCAAAGTGGGCAGGTGGGCTCCAGGGGATTCTGTATAAGATTTCATTTAGAAAAGGGGTTCTGGTACTTTAAAAAATATGTTTAAAAACAACTACCTTTATCATAGTGCCTCTTTAGAGAAGTTTAAGTATTTTTTAAAGAGTACAATCACCTCTAAAATGCAGAAGTTTGTTAAAACTTGGGCACTAAAAAAAATAATAATTTTTTCTTTTCATGTAGTTTCATATGATATATACAAAACATCTTTCCTATTAACACAGGAAGGGAGAGTGAAACTTGGGTCTCCTTCTTTCTGGAGCAATCCTCTCTCCAGGCTGCCCACATGATGCCCTAGGTCCCAGTCACTCTAAAATAAATATGTGAACACTTCAGCACAAACCCATGACTTCTTCAAAGTATATGGGCTGCAGGTGGGATAAGTGGTGGTCAATACTCAACACTGTCTAAGTAGACCATACTGTGAAATCTTCCTTCCAATTCCATGTTAAAAGACAATGAGATGTAATTATACTCACAAGAAGACCTGAAACATCAGAATACTTCTTAGCTGGTTTGAAGGATGGAGGAGCATCAATACTGAAGTCTGAAAAAAAAAGAAAAAGAAAAAGAAAAAGAAGATAACTAAACTGGCTTTAAAACATTCAGATCCCTTCCCTTTTTATCTAAAATGCTGTTTGATAATATTTCTGAAATTTTTACTTCGTGATGAAGGGCTCACAGAGCTCTCTGGGGAAATTATGCCGTGCAGGCCAAGGGCAGGCTCTGACTAGCTTTGCCCTGCCCCCAGGGACTCTCTCCTGTAGTGGCACCAGCGGACAGCCTGTCTGCCACAGGCTGTTTTTGCCGTCTCAGGCTACACGGACTGACATGATGAGACACCAAGCAACCCACTGCTTGGATCTCGGCATCTGGGTACTGGAATGTCCACACCCAGACAACTGACTAGCTCACTGTCATTCTTCTGAGTCACCTCCATGAAAGATGTGCAGTGGGACAAGAGCTGGGGGAAACTTACCTGTACTTTCCAATGAAGCAACAGAACACATAACAGTGCTTTGCATAGATTTGGAAACACTGCAGCATAAAGCATTTACTCTGAAAAAGACCGGCTCAGACAGTAAAACACAGCTGGCCTTTAAGTTGGTTGTTAGAAAACCTCCTAAATCTGGGGCAACCTCATTCTTGGAAACAAGGTTTAAGAGTAGACTTCTGAATAAGAAGTATGTCAAACAGAAACGCCAATATTATTATATCAGGACTTATTTCTCCAGATTGACATCAACAATGACACTAGAAGCCACACATCCATGACAACACAAACATTCAGCACAGATACAGCTATGGGAAATATATATATAATCTCCCTGTATTGGTGCCACTATAAAATTCCTAAGCTAAAAATTATTTCCTACATTAATGCAACCACGATAATTTAGGTTTGTTGTAAGAAAGTTTCCAGTCTAAACATTATAAACTTATAGAAGGCTCTAAACAGCTTACAGTTAGGATCGTTCGGTTGCCACGGCAATGCCCTTTCAGAAGCGAGAATTTGTTTCAGGTTCTTCCAGGTTCTGTTTTTCTTGCCAGCTACTGCACCACCATGGCCGGAGTGCTTGAATTAGAAGCATGGATAGGAAGAAGCAAAAATCAATGGACAGTACCATTTCAGAGTCTGACATTTATGCTTGTTCATAACAGTAATATATCCTTCATTCTGTCAGCAATAATTTGTACCCCTAAGCCTTTTTTTAAAAAAGTATTACATTGTACATTTTAATTTTAATTATTAAAAAAAAAATGCTTTTGCATTGTCAAAATCCATGAGTTAGTTGGTGGAGTAGAAATAAGAGTTTTTTGTTGTTGTTGTTGTTGTTTTTTGTTTTTTTACATGCACACAGAAAATCACATCCTTTATTGGGTCTAACATTATAGAATTCACTCATGAATTCCTCATTACTTTAAAATAAATTCACTACAAAGTTAGATTTAAACTCATTGAGACCACATCTCTCAGATGCCTTCTGAGGGCAAGTCTCTGCCTTGCAAATTACTGGTGATCGTGGAAAACCCAAGTATGCTTCAATCATGGCTCGGCAAGCCTTCTGGATTTTTTTTTTTCTTTTTGTCCTATGAAGATGACAAAATAAAATGGAAAAGAATACCAAAACCTGTTGCTGGCAGTACTGTATTTTCAAAACTAATTAATGAAAAATAAACTTTTAATGGTATAATCTGAATCACTGTAATTTATCATGTCCCTCAAAAGGGACATGTAGCCTGTTTCTACTTTACAGTGCAATAGCTTACATTTATGTAAAGGAAGGGCTCTTCTCCTGCCCCCACCCCTCCCCAAAAGCCCATGATAGAGAAGGTAGTAACTTGGATTGATGGCTGGAGAAGGGGACACCAGTGTCACCTGGGCTGCAGGTCCAGCATTATCAGAAGCTAAGGTTTGGTTGTTTGGTTTTTAATTAATCAAATATCTTAGGTGCTTACCACAAAGTTGGGATCCTTAAATGGCAAAGGTTTGGAAGTTTTTTCCATAGGTCCTGTGCTAAAATCAGAGGTCACCATTTTATTTTCACTCATGGCTTCCACACTGATACCCTTAAAACACAACAAGAATAATAGGAGGTCAGTATCGTTAGCTGAGTTCCCTAACTCAGCTCTCAACAAGACATAGGATGGTACCACGGGACATGCAAGGGCAGACAGTGTGCCCAGAGCCCCAGCAGTGGGCCTGCACCAGAAGGATTGTTAGACTGGCTGCAGCGCCTGCTGTGCTAAAGACATGGGAGAGAAACCAGGACCCCAGCTGCCTTGCTTCCGGTCCCGCTATGTGCCAAGCACAGGGATGGGTGTCCTGCCCAAGGGGGCCCATTTAACTCCGATGACCACTACCAATTAGTGCCACTATCCCTCATACACAGAAAATACTGAGGCTCTCCATTATACCACATGGCCCCTACTGCTGCTGGTCTTGCCAAACTATGTCTTGAAACATTAAGACAAAAAGGATCCAGCTCCTTTAAGGGTCTCATCAGCCACATCCCAGACTAGAGCTGGTATGTTTAAGGGGCACAACAGGACGTGGGCATTCCGAAGGAGGAGCATAGAGGGAGAGGGGGCTAGACAGTCAGCCAGCTGTGGCCAGAGAGCCCTGACGAGCAAGCTAAAGTGCTTTAAAACAAAAAACCTTTCAAGCTAAGATTCACAAAGAAAAAGCAAGACAAAATAAGAAATCACTTCTGATTTGTAATGTAATTTGCAATCTTCCCAGACTGCAATAAACTGTTTTTTGTTACATTAATTTACGCAGAGCAAAATACGCGGATCTTAAGTATAGGTTTCATGAGCTTTGCCAAATGTTGACATTTGTGTAACGCATGCCCTCATGGAGACAGAGAATATTTCAATATCCTAGAAAGTTCCTTCATGCTCCTCCCTGGTCAATACCTTCCACCCTCAGGGGCAACCACTGATCTGATTTCTACCACATTACGTATACCTGTTCTAGAGCTTCATGAGAGGACTGTGACCGCATATACTGTTGTGTCTGGCTTCCTTAGCTCAGCATAATGTTCCTGAGATCCACCCATGCCTCTGCATGGATTAGTAGCTTGTTTCACTGAACTTGTATACTACTCAGCAGAGTATTCTACTGCATGGATGTAGCACCATTTGGTAAACCATTTTCCTGTTGATAAAGTTAGGTCGTTTTCAGCCTTCAGCTATTATAAACAAAGCTGCTGTGAAATACCTGTATAAGTCTTTGTGTGGACATGTGTTTTTACTTCTCCTGATTAAATGCCTAGGAGTAGAATGGTTGGGTTATACGGTAAGTATATGTGTTTAACTTTACAAGAAACTGCCAAATTATTTTCTTAAATGGTTGCACTCTTACATTCCCAGCAGCAATGTAAGTTCTAGTTATATAAATACATATTCCACCCCTCCACCCCACCACCCCCGCCTCCCTATGGTGGCATCTACGTGGGAAGAAGGGGAGTTGGGGAGACAAGGACCACTCACTCTGCTGCAATAGTTCTCTAACAGTCTCTTCTCAAACACCTGCCCACACTCCTCTCCAGAGTCTCTCCACATGGGGCTGAGCTCCAGTCAAGGAGTCAGGGGCCTGTGCTCCTTCTCTGTTCACACCACCTCTTCTGTCTGGACTGCCCCTCACTTCATCCTACCCCCATCCACGGCCCTTCCTAACTTTTCTCCCCTCCAGGGCCCAGCTCAAATGTCACGTCACTAAGAACCAAGAGGCCTCCAATTTCTCATCCTTTTCCTACCACCTATAGCCGCAAATGATGTCCCTCTCTCCCTCCTCTCCCTCCCTTCTCACCCTCCCTCCTTTCTCTCTCTCCCCATCCCTTCCTCCCACAGTTCTTCAACCTCATCTGGCCCCTTGCTCACCTGCACATTTCAGAGGAATGACTCCATAGTGCACATCTTACCCACTCCATTCTCTACAGCACAGTGGCACACCTTAAATGCAAGCTTGATGTCACTCCCCTACTTACAACTGCTCCGTGGTATCCACCACCCTTGGGACTGGGAACAAATTCTGGCCTTCTTTCCAGCCTTGCTTCTTGCTCCCCCTCTTCTCTTCCTGTACTTCATATTTTCTGGTGCAGAATCCGTTGTCATTTTCTATACAGCACAAATAGTTTCTGACTTCTCTATTTTTATTTATGCTTCCCAAAATTATTTTCATAAGGATCAGCCAAAGTTAATTTTGCTACAAAGATCAGATTTAGCATTTTGTATATAACTTATTTTATTTCACTTAAGATTTTTCCCTGACAGTTATAGCATTTCTTCCAGGAATATGTGTCCTGGGAGATACAATTTAATGAGGAAGATTTAATTTTCCCATTGCATTTAATCATTAATCAATGTTACCTATGTAGCCAGTTGGCAATATTATTTTGTGTTGACTATTTGTTAGAGTAGTATCTATAAATTATATATATGATTGATAGTTTATATGTATGTCTTAGTCAATGAAAAAACAGCAGCTTTTGAAACAGGCAGGGAACAGACCAGAAGGAGAGACAATGGAGAGAGATGAGAGGACAAGGGAAGGGGTCGAGTCAGAAAGAGGATGCAGAGGCATCAAAACACTGTACTTCACTCTGTGGCTAACTCTTCTATCCCCTGTATCTAACCCAGCGCGTGACACAGAGTAAATACCAAATCATCACTGACTGGGTGACTGACTGGAGTAAAGGAACAAGACAGCATCAGTATTTAAGATGTACATGCTCAGGAGTTCATTGTAAGGAATCATCTCTGGGTGGGGTGCGGTGGCCAAACACAAAGAAACACAGGAAGGGTACTTTGGAAACAAATGGACTGGGTTACCTGTGGGGCACAGGGAACAGGGTGGAAAGGACAAGGACGGTGGGAAGGGAAGAGAGAAGAGTAAACTTCCCCGAGTGTAGCTTTTTGTAGAGTTTTGGCCTTTTGAGTCATATTAAAGTTTCACATACTAAAAAAATAATAATAATAAATGAACAAGGATGGGACAGGAGATAGGGAAAATAGAATACAAACAAAAAAACAAATCAACCTAACTGTATTTGGAATGAATAACAAACATACTGAAGGAGAGGAAGGGAGAAATCGCTTTAGTGACTTTGAACACAGTGTTCTGACAATATAACCTGAGGATAAAGGCAAAAAGAACCATAAACAATTGCTAGTTTGTTTCTCGCGAGAGCAGACTACTTTACAAGCATTCTAAGATGATGAAAACAAGGAATGAGGGAAGGCTAGTGGATTGCACTGGTGGATTCAAATCAGAGGTTATCAATATGAGCTCACGGTTTTTTACTTAGTTCTGAGAGGGCTGGAAACAATGAACAATAGGCACACCATTGTTCATATCCTGGTTTCTCAATATTATTTTCCAAGAACTAGTGATCCTTGAAGAAATGGCTGATCCCAGGGCTGGGTCAGGAAAGTACAAGATGAGCCTTGAGGTGCCAGAAAGTAAGAAAGCTGTTATATCAGTTTGCCAGGGCTGCTGTAACGAAATATTGCAGACTGAGTGGTTTGAACGACAGAAATTTATCTTCTCACAGTTCTGGAGACTAGGAGTCCAAAATCAAGGTGCCAGCAGGGTTGATTTCTCCTAAGGCCTCCCTCCTTAACTTGTAGATGGCTGTCCTCTCACTGTCCTACAAGACCTTTTCTCTGTACACGTGCCTCCCCTGTGTCTCTCCCTCTTTTTTAAGGATATCGGTTATATTGGATTAGAGACCCACCCCTATGACTTCATTGAGCCTTAATTACCTCTTTAATGGTCCCATCTATAATACAGTGACATTCTGAGGTATGCTGAGGGTCAGGACTATCACATATGAATCTTGGGGGGACACACAATTCAGTGCATAACAGCATTCAAAACATGATAGAGGTATATTAAAAGATACAGAAGTCAGTCTGAAGAGTGTCTACTAGCCAAATCTAGATAATTTGGGCAACAAAGTAAATAATGATAATCTAGAATTTATAAAGAACTCTCATGACTCAATGACAAAAAGATAAATAATTCCATTTTAAAAAGGGCAAAATTTCAATAAACACTTCTTCAAAGAAGATACACTAATGACCAGTAAGCGCATAAAAAGATGCTCATCATCATTAGTAATTAGGAAAATGTAAATCAAAACCATAAGAGAGCCCTGGTTGGTGGGTCTCAGCTGGTTGGAGTGTCATCCCATAAACCAAAAGGTTGCAGGTTCAATCCTCAGTCTGGACACATACCTAGGTTGAGGGTTCGATCCCTGGTTGGGGCACATACAGGAGGCAACCAGTCAATGTTTCTATTTCACATCAATGTCTCTCTCTCTCCTTACCCTTCTCTCATCCCCTCCCCACATTACTCTCTCTCTCTAAAAGCAATGAAAAAAAATGTCCTCGGGTGAAAATAAAAAAATTAAAACCACGAGAGATATTATTTCACACCCACTAGGATGGTTATAATAAAAACATAATGATGTGTTAAGAGAGGATGTGTGGAGAAACTAGAACCTTCATACATTGCTTATGAAAATGTGAAAGGGCACGGTGACTTTGAAAAACAATTTGGTTACGTGTTTTTCGAGGCTAACCAAACAGTGAATGAGCCAGGGACTCCACAGAACCTGAGGAGGAAGCCATAATTGGCATGCAGGTCAAAGAGTGACAGTCACCTGCTCTTCCGAGAGGTGGTAGTCCAAGGGAGAAGGAGGAAGCTTGGCCCACTGGCTGAAAGGCACATGAGGTAAGCAGGTCCCCTGCCAGTGTTACAGGAAGGCAAAAGGCCATTCCCCTGAGGAATCTCACAATTCACTAATGATGCACCACAAGACTACTCAGTGAGGAAAGGCTGATGGACGTGGGCTGCCAGGAGGCTGGGCCTACAGGGTGGCCTAAATTAAGTAAGAAAGAGAAAAACAGCTCTAAAAACTATGCAGTGGGCATCCCATCAGGACAGAAAACCCATGACATCTAGGGACAACTCAGGAAAACAGGCAGAATGTAAAAGAGGTTTCCTGGGGCCAGATACACTTTAAGTTTCAACTTTATTGAGTTTTTCATAAAGAAAATGACTACTTACACACTATTGTTTCCATCTGGGAGAAAATAAACAAATGGAACCACTACAAAAGCACAGAGGAGATACTAAAGGGAATTGAAGAACTAGACCCCAAGGCCTCCAATAGTGATTACAGAACCACCCATTGAGCACGCCCAGCTCACTGTGCAGCCATCTCCAAGCAGTTCCGTTAGCTCTATCTCCTTCCCCAGAACTGCTAAAAGATGGCATTTCCCCCTCTCTGTTCATACCTCTTCCCTGAATCCTAGTGGGTAAGGCAAAGTGAAATCCTGGGAAGGAATACAGGGCATTCTTTTGACACAGGCTGTTCCCAGGAGTGGGGAGACCTAGGAGAACACCAACAGGCAAAAATGTCTTATTGAGACCCGGGCAGGTAGTGCTGCCCCAGAGGCTACAAGAAAAGTAGGCTACAAGTCCATGTGGGTTGGAAGGTCTGGGAGCTCTGCCAGGGGATGCACCAGCAGACAGGTGCATCTGCTGAGAGGAAGGGGAAGGTGATGGGAAAAGAGGATTAGAAGTTAGCATCACCATTCTGAGTAGCACGCTTGAGAAGAATCAAAAAGGGAATGAAGGTGATGTGCTCACGCACTGATTTTCAAAACCAACCCCTCCTGGCTCATTTGACCACTCCGTCCTCCTCTCGTCCCTTGTCAGCTGTGAAGGGGCAGAGAAAGGAAACCATCCTGAGGTGAACTTAGCTGCCTCATTCTAGGGCTGCATCCTGCCTCTGAAACAATGAGGGCCTTCTTCCTTCTCTGAACAGGCTCCAAAAGAAGACCCTGCTCAGGCCCAGAACTGGGTTTCCTGCATTTCTTTCCTCTTTGATTCTGCCCTCATATTACTGCGCCCTCATTCTTCCCTTCCCCTGGGCTTTCTTCCACCAAGCTGAGACTCCTGTGTCTGTTTGTGATGGGATGAGAGGCAGAGACCTTCAGTCCAAGGGAGTATCAAGCCTGTGAGGCGAGGATGCAATAAAATAAAATTTAGTATGATGTACACTTTCCCATTACTAAATCATTACTATAACACTAAGAGACTTTACGAGATGAGCTGTCCTGACCCGAGACATGAACACCCTAAGAAGAGGAAAGAAGTAAGACCTACAGCACTAAACGAGCTGATGTAAGTCCTAGGGAAGAGAAACCTGGCCTGCTATGAAAGAAGGGTACCAGCCTGCCGAGAACTAAGACAAGTCAGTGAGACCTCAGCTGTGCCCAACTGTACAGCCCAAATAAATGGCTTCATCTCTCCAGACTGCATGACTACATGACTGACTCAGACGAAGGAAAACTTGGGCATTCTGCCTGTGGTTACAAAGAAAAGAAACAAATGTCCTTTGTCTTATCACTGAAAAAAAATAAAATGTCCACTTTCACCTATCTAATAGTATTCAAGACTCAAATAGCTGACCCTAGTCTAAAACTACAAGGTTAGTGTAGGGTTGCTTAAAACCGCAAAACCCTGAGATGCAACCTAAATATTCAGTAGCAGCAATTAAATAAGAGCAGTCTATCAACATAGAGACGGGTGCATGAAATAATGCTAAGTGAAAAGCAGGATACACATTGTTACATGCCGAATACAATGGTGAAAAACTACATTTATACATAGAAAACACAAATTATTACAGTTGCTGGGGAAGAAAATTGGGTGACTTTTTATGACCACTTTAAAAAGAGAAAAAAGCCCCAGCCAGTATGGCTTTCTTGGTCGGGCACTGTCCTGAGAAGTGAAAGGCTACCAGTTGGATTCCCGGTCAGGGCGCATGCCTGAGATGCAGGCTCCGTCCCCTGGGGCACTTATGAAAGGCAACCAATCAGATGTTTCTTTTGCACACTGATGTTTCTCGCCCTCTCTTCCTCCCTTCCCCTCTCTCTAAAATCAAAAATAAAAATCGAATAGTTTTAAAAAATAAAAATAGAAAAAAGGAACTTCTAAAGCTTAATGTTATCATGATTTTTCTTAAAAGTTGGGGTAGAATGATTATTTTTTTAATGAATAAATCAAAACAGTCCAGCATTCTCTGGCTGCCTCCTATTACAGAGAAGTCTGTCATCGTCTGCACTCTACATTAACCTTCTAAAGCCTGGCTGCCTCTCGTCTTATTTTGATGTTTTGTTAACTGCTTAACCATCACAAATCAGTCTATTACGTGACTTCCAGTATATAGGTCAATTAGGTGTCTCTGTAGATTTTATCAACTTAAATAGGCATTTGGAAAGTCTAAAATGCCCTATGTTGATCTCACAAAATTCCCCCCAAAAGGATTTCTCTTCACACAGACTTGGTTATATCAGAGATCTAATTATGTCTTCTAAAGTAAAGAGTGATGCATGATATCAAGAGAGGCAGCAAGAAAAAAGAATGTGGACTCTGGACAGTTTCCTGGGTTCCAATCCTGACTCTACCACTTGGTAGCTGTGTGACCTTTGGAGAGTTACTTAACCTGTCTATGCTCTAGTCTTTTTACCTGTAGAATAACAATTCACAGGGGGTTGTTCTGAGGATTAAATGAGGTCATACTTAGAAAGTGCTTGGAACAGTGCCTGGTATATAGTAAATGCCCAATAAATATTAATTATTATTATTTATCAAGATTTCTTTCACTTCAGCAGTGTGCATCATGCACATACTGGGAGAAAATACTTGCAGTGCATATATATGGCAAAGGATTCCAATCAAGAGTATGTAAAGAAGTGAACTGCTTTTTAAGATTTTATTTATTTACTATTAGAGAGAGGAGAAGAAAAGGAGAGAAAGAGGAAGAGAAACATCAATGAGAGAGAGAAACATCGATAGGTTTCCTCCTGTACTCACCCTGACCAGGGACAGAACCCACAACCCAGGTATGTGCCCTGACTGGAAATTGAACCAGTGATCTTTTGCTTTGCGGGATGACGCCCAACCAACTGAACCACACTGGTCAGGATGAACTCTTGAATGTTAATAATTTTTTTTTAAAAAACAACGCAATCAGAAAATATCAGGCACTTCATAAAAGATATTGGAATGGTCAATAGGCATGTGAGAAGGTGACTGATATCATTAGTAATGAGTAATCAGAGAAACAAAATTGAGACAGCAATCAGAAAGGCTAAAGTGAGAGGTGGACTATGCCAAGTGTTATTGAGGATGTAGGGCAACTAGAACTCTCATACTTTGCTGGTGAGAATGCATAATAGCGCTACTTGGGGAAAGAGTGTTTAACAATTTCTAACTGTGCTAAATACATGTCTACTTTATGATCTGATGATTCCACTTCTACCCATTTACCCAAGAGAAATGAAAGCCTGTATCTATACAGACTTGTACAGGAATGTTCCAAGGAGCTGAAAAAAGGTCAACAACTCAAATGTCCATCAGCTGTGGTGTATTTACACAACGTACCAGATATACTGATACAGGTAGTAACATGAATGAACGAATGACTCTCGAAGACATTGTTTCACAGAGAAACCCAAACAAACACGAAAGAGTATGTTCTATATGTTCCATTTACATTCTGTTCAAAAACGCAATCTATGGTGAGAAGTGTCAGAACAGGAAGACAGTAATGCCTGGAAAGAGTCACCAGGTTATTTTGTGGGGCTCTTAATAATGCCATCTTGATCTGGCTGGTGGTCAAATATTAAAAGTCTCTCAAATCTGTACTCAAGATTTGTGAATTTTACTGTATGAAAAATCAGGCCTCAATAAAGTATTTTTAAAAGGGGAGCACTGTTCATTGCCATTGGAAGAAACAACAGGCAGTTAATATCTCTAGAACATTGTTCTGGGTGAACGATGCCACATCATGTGCTGGAGTGGACAGAAAAACACACTCCATCTCTGGTCTCTTACTGCTTTAAATAAAATGCAGAAGCCAAGACAAACACTTAGCTAACCAAGCCACTCCTCTCCTGAAATCTCTTTGCGGGAATTTTGTCCAGAGGCACTGTGCTCAACGCTTTCCGACCATGAGCTCATTGAATCCTTGTAACAACCTCGGACGGTAACTCCAAACACACTTTGGCTCGGGGAAACTGAGGATCAAAAAGGCACTTTTCTAAGGATGAGGGAAACCACTTGTATCAATACATCTTAGTATTCCTCCATTTAGGGCTTTTGGGCGCTCTGCACCTCACAGAGACACTCGGTAAATGTCTGTCAAATGGACGAAGGTGAGACTTTATAACGTCTGCTTGACTGAAACGCACAGAAAGTCAAGTCCTGACCCTCGCTATGAACGCCACCTTAAAGGAAAGAGTCGGACCTTACACTAAGTCAGCAACAACCTCCCCACCTCTCCTCAAGGGTAGTGCAAGACGACAGGTTCTTTACCGAACTCCCACAGGTCCAAACTACGGGAAAAATGTGTCATCTGCACCAGGGACTAACCTACGAAAACGGAAATGCCACCGAGACCGGCGCATGCGCCCTGATCCGCTCCGGCCAGCGAACGCACCCTCACTCCACTCCGCACGAATCCACACGGCGCTCTGGTCCGGCCTCGCGCAGGCACTTTCGTCTCGCCCCGCCCCGCCCGCCCAGCGCGCACGCGCAGGTTAGCCAGGCTACAGCGTACCTGTGCAAAGCTAGAGGCAGACACTTTTTTCTTCTTACTGGAGCTGTATCCGCCGGTGTTGCTGCCGTTGTGGGAAGGACTGGCTGGCCTCTTCTTGCTGTTCCGGGCTACCCCCGGAACGGCAGTGGCGGCCACAATTGGAATTTGAGCCGCCATTCCTACCCTGATCTTCCCCCCTCCCTGCTGCTTTCCCAGGGAAGGCCCTGGGACTTCCGGCTCGCCGTTACTTCCGTCTTAATGCTTGAAAACCCGGCCAGGACTCGCAAAGCATTCGCCGACTTTCTCAGCTGAATCTAAAAGACGGAACTTGATGCAGCCAGTTCCGTCTGGGCAGGGAGGTGTATGAGGGGCTGCGTGTGCGCCTTGCAACTCTCGTACTCCAAACCTGGGCACGTGCTTGGAAATCCCTAGCGATCAAGGAATGAAACATCTATCTTTGGGGGGGAGCGGGGGGTTAAATAACATGGTTTTAGAAAATAGTCATGTTGTTTTTTCTCATGTTGAGTCGGAAGATGGATCACTTTTGATGTCTGTAAGAATAAAGGTAGGGTCATTCTCAGCGGATTAGACAACTGCTAGCTTTCCCCGTGGTCGGTGCCTTCTCACAGGGAAGAAGTTTGTCAGTAGAACTCAAATGGACTTGTTGAAGGTTAGAGTGGTTCTTGACCTTTTATGGGTCACAGTCCTCTTTGAGCATGTAAGCTAGACTGCCCGTCCTTTGCCACCCCACCAAATATATATGGGTATAGACAAAATATTACAAATAGTTTCAGGGAATTTATGAACTTCAGTGGAACACACCTTCCCCTTTGTTATGTGCCACGCACTACTCTATACTTCTTAAGAACCTTAATGAAAAACTGCGTGGTTTATAATTGGTTGGTTAATGCCTTTGGCTTCTGCTAGAATGAAAGCTTTATGAGGACAAGGCCAGTTATGTTTTATTTATCCTTCCCAGGTCACAGTACCTTGCAAGTCATTGGTACGTTTTAAACATTTTTAATGAAATAATAAGCAAACGAACCCCCTGCAGTAATTAGTTGAAGCTACTGTGTTCTAATACAGGAAAGTGGCATTATATAAATTTAGATATTTGAAAGAAATAGGCTACAGAATGGCTTAGAGATGAGAGAGAGAGAATAGTAAGGGAAACTAGCAATAATGTTACTGACATCTTTTCTCCTTTGTAGAAAGGAATAGCCTATCAATGTTAAAATGGTCTCTCCCATGCCCACTCTCCACCGCTATCCTCACCTAAGTCTTGGCTTTCTTCTTGCTTATCCCAGTGGCTGCACCGACCAGCCAGTCACCTAGGCCAGAATCTAGGTGTTGACCCTGGCTCCCTGGGCCCATCCTTTCTAGTAACCTACCGTTCTCCCGTTCCAGTCAGCCACCTTCTCAGCTCACTCCTCTACTTCACCACTCCTGCCCTGATGAATCCATCTCTCATCTGGATCCTTGCAAAAGCCTCCTGATGGAAGTTTGGACCTTCAGCTTTTCCTAATCCTCCCTGATCCCAGGCCATTCACATTGTCTGCCAAAATGGGCTATCTAAACCACAAATCTAATCATACCATATATATTCCTCAGGGCTTTTAACCTTGGCATATAAGGTCCCTAATTACTGGGCTCTGCCCCTTTTTCTTGCTTCATTCCCAAAACTTAATTTCCTCTGCTCCAGCCAGGGACTAACTATTTCTGAGAGTATACATTATCTTCTTAACTCATCATACTTCTGTTTCCATTATTTCCTCTCCTAGTATTGCTTATCTCCTTCACCTCAGCTTAGATGCTGCTTCTGCCATCTGATGTACCCTCCATCCCCTTCTTCTTGCCTATTTCCACCAATCAGTGCCCTCTGAGGGCATTGAGTAACACAGGGTGCTCTGCTGGGCACCTTCCTGTAATCCCCTAGTAAATGTTTATTGAGTTCAAACACTAGTTCCCTACTTTTAAGGAATGAAACATCATCTGACTTCCTGTTGCTAAATTCAGTTCTGATCCTGTCTGATCCCTGTCTTCCTGAAATCTTTCCCTTGGGATCCGGAACACCATTCTCCTTTAATTTTTATTTTGCCTAACCATTCGTGCTCTCTGTGACTGTCTTCTTCTACCGAATGGTTTCTAATCCTACTACAGGTTTTTTAAAATATAGATTATGTAGTCACATTCCCCCAGCAGATACACATTCTTAAAGTTTCCCAGGAGATTCTAATGGTCAGCCTGGTTTGGAACCAGGCTCTTTCTGCTCAGTCCTTACACATTGTGAGCTCGTCAGTGCTTGGGTAAAGGCCCCCTGCCCTTTCTAGTCCATACTCTTTCCAATCATGTCGCCACTTCTAGGGCTTCAGTTACCATTTAAATACAGACCACCTTCAGATTGCTTCTCTTCCGTGAGTCTTTCTCAGAAGATTCATACTCATGTAAAAGTCCCCCACCCAAGAGACAAGCTCAGATGTTTATAGGCATCTCATACAGCATGGCAAAATCAGAATTCTCCATCCACCCTGCTCCTCTAAAATATGGTTCTCCTTCAGTGTCTCCTTTCTCAGTAAATGTCGCTATTATCTACCAGTTTATTCAAACCAAAAACCCAGGAGTCATCCTCTACTCCTCTCCTTCTTTAACCTCCATGCCGTAACCCTATTCCAGTCACTGCCGTCTCTTCCTTGGACTCTCACATCACCTTATTTGTCTCCACGTTGCTCCGTTTGGTCCCTCCAAACCATGCGCAATCTCAGATGAACTCTTTAACGACACAAACATGCATATTTAGATCATGCCCTCTACTTGAAACCCTTCAGCGGCTTCCTGTGGTCCCTAGAATGAAGTCCAATGTCCATAACATGGTTTCAAAGGCCTTCGGGGGCCTGTCCATCTCTCTAAACTTGCCTCTCATCCAGCTCTTGGCATTCCAATGCAGTTTTCGCTTTTGTCAGTTACGCCAACCAACTGTGATCCTTCTTTCTACAGGGCGTTGACATATACTTCTTCTCATCAAAACTGCTTTTCTCCCAACACCACCTACCTCTGGTCTCATTTACTTCCACTCACCCTTCCTATCTTGGCCGATGTGCTATTTTTTTAGCCTTCCTCATCCCTCCGGTTTTGTTAAAACCTCCTGTTCCATTTTCCCAACGACCTCAGTCATCCAGTCCCTACCGATTGCCTGTTACACAGCAAGCCCTGAGGATGGAGACAAGGACAAACAAAACAGAGTAATTCCTGCTATCAGGGAGCCCTGAGTATAGCAGGGGAAGAGAAACATTCAATTTGTCTTCTCAGCTAAACACAAACTCTTTGTGGGCAGTTGCCAGAGTCACCAAGGACTGAATGGCAGAGTTCCAATGGGTGACAGCAGCAAGGAGAGTGAGAGAAATGCAGGACGTCTGCTCCAGGGAGCAGAAGCTTTGGGCTTGGGAGAAACCCAGTCCACATCCACCTCAGCAGCACCAGTCACTGCATAGTGCTGGCACGTGTACGGGCTGCATGTGTGACTCTCCTGTTTCCATATCTATGGGTGAGGATAAATTAACTCCGATGACCCATATTATGTTGACTGACGTGTTGAGGCAGGGCCTAAGCCTTCCCTAAGTCCCCTCCCAGTTATTCTTGAGAACTTGTCTCAGGAATGTCTCACCTCCATGGTAGTGTGTAACTTCCTCTCTGGCCTCCTCACTGGTACCTGCTGCTCCCGTGTCCCTCACCAGTGCCACCCTTCCTTTGGCAAAAGCTGCCGATGCCCTCCCTGGGGCCTGCCAATTAAGCAGCCTCAGCCAGTCTTGATCCCAGTTAAGATTTAATGATTAAGAATGAGTAATATGGTTGTTAAGCCATCCCATATCATTTGAGACATAAAGTACCTATTTTATCGTCTCTCGAAAGTCTCAGGAAACACAGTGGATATTTGGCATTGTGCTGCTACTGGATGGAGACACGCTGCCCATCTTCTCTTGATAACTTCCCTAAAGTATGATAGTAATTGCTCACTGTATAAACAGTGCCTACTCCAGTTGATATAGGACTTGTGGATGATATGAAGAAACCTAGAAGCTGCAGTGAAGACCCTCAAAATTCTCTAGTCATAGCCACTGCAAGAGGCAGCAGGGTGTGCATGTTTTGAACTATGAAGACATGAGGCCTAAATCCCACTGCCATGAGAAATCCATTGTTTCTTCCATCACAGACCTTCCTATAACACGTGGTAAGTACCAGTGGGTAGTAGGCTCATTTGGGCAGAGAAGGTTTCTTCTCTGTCACTGTTTTGGGGGCTTTCAGGCACTCATGGAGGATTGTTGAGTGCCTCATTATTTAAATGATCCTTGTCTGGAAGGAGAGAGCTTAGGCCAGTGGGGTCTAGAAAGGCCTTTGTTCAGAGTTGTGTGCTTGTTTTTCACCTGACAGAGGTGTGGAAATAGTCAGGAAGCAGTGAGTGATTAAAATAGGCCTGACCCTAACATTTGCAAGGTCCAAGGCAAGAATACTAATGGAGGCCTATTTACCACATGCCTTCATATTTAAATGTACAAATCAAGCTAATAAACTATAAAATAAAATACCTTCTACCTTTCTGTCTCAGCAAACATACCTTTATAATGCAGAAGGCCAGTCTCGGATTAAGAATTCTCAGAATCCCTGGAGTTCTGCCCCAGCTGTGGTAGCACGGGAGAGCCATTCCAGTGCCCAGCCCCTTCCCTCTCACCCCCTGCTCCACTGGGCACTGTGACGTGAGCCACCTGTTACTGGGGTCAAGTACTGAGAAGGCATCAGGTGAAGAGCATGAGTAAGAGGCAGGGAGATCCTGTTTCTCTTGAACCTGGGGTGGGACAGGGAAAGGTGGGTCCAGATGGAGACCATTTTTGGATGAGGTGGCAGGAAATTTATGTGAACCCAGGTTTTTTCAGTAAACGTAGGTGGAGGAAATGGGGCAGAGGCTTGGGAAGGGTCATAGATAAGTTTGGAAAAGCCAGTGTTTAATAATATTATGAGAGAGGGCTGAGAAGGAACTTATGGAAAACTTACTGGCAGTGCTGAGGGCCTGCCATTGCTGCCCATATACACTTGGGCGGATTGGGCACAGCTCAACCCAGCAAGCAGTGTTTACATCAACCACAGTGTGATGGCAGCCACTCTAGCCGGGCATTGCGCCTCTTGCACAGCCGCACCTGCTGGACCCAGGTTTGCGCAATCTTTTCTCTGCATTTTGACCACAACAGTTAATATTGCTTTGCAAAGTCTGAACAACAGAAACTAGTTTTAAGGACCCTCTTCCTTACCAGAATTACTTCTCGATTTCATGCCTGTTATGTAAACGCTAAATTAACATTGCAGATGTGGCCCAAAAATGCTGACAAAGGTCTTCCCAAATAATGAGGTACTTACCTGACATTCTGAGAGCCAGGATTTTGCTCCCAGGATGGTATTTTCCTCATCTTTGTTACCCAGTTGGTGAGTCCCCCTCCTACCACAGTCTTTCCCTCCTCTCTTACCAGAGGCTCCACCCATTACTTAAAATGAATTATTATTTTACCACTTACTCATTGTGCATACCATAGAGAAAGAAAACAATTATAATTACTATAATTCTCCCTTCTCTGAAATTCCCTCCCTCTTTTGCTCTCCTCAAACCTCAAATTTGCTAATCCCCAGGCTGTGACAACACCTGCCTTCTTAAATTATCAGCCTGCTTCAATTTTTCCTCCCATGCCATGGATCCTAACTCAGCTGCTATGTCATTAGTTTGCATTTGTTTCTGTTCAGGTGTGACATTTTGTTTCCATCAGCTGTACTTGTCCTTTGAGATAGTACGGAAGGAAGTCAGTCTAAATGCTTTGGGGTCCGTTGGTTGTGGCATAAAACAGAGGTGACAGGGAGGCTTCATTTTCTACGCTCATAAAAAATTCTCAAAAGTCTCTGAGAAGCTGAGGCCTCCTCGAGGTTGACCTTCATTCCACGTCCTCACAAGACACTGCTGCTACTGACCAGAGACAGGTGAGCTGACCAATCCAGCTCCCAGAGTATGCCCCACCCTGGGGACAGGGGCAGGGCCAGAAGAGGGCATGGCCGACAGAGGGAGGGTGACCCATTTTGAGCTCAGGGATAGTGTCAGCCACCTTCTTTCTTCAGTAGGACACGGAAGGGCCCAGAGGCCTGTGGGACACAGACGCCCCAACCCACCACCTTGTCTAAGGAAGCCCAGCTAAGTGATGAAGCTTCTGCCTTCCACTGTATGAAAAGGCAAAAAATGGAACGTGTGATTGTGCTCACAAAATTTTTAGAAAATCATTTATTCCATAAAGTCTCAAATTACTTATGATGCCCTATGACTGATCGCTTTATCTTTCCTTTTTAACTGTCACTGGGGCACTTGAGTGTTGAGTGGGTTCTGGCCAAGTCCAGCTGCCTGGCTTCCATCCCACTTCTCTCAGGGCTCCTGGAGGGCTGTGCCTCACCCCAGCCTGGCTTAGCTCCTGCCAGAGCTCCTTTGAGCTCAGTCCCTGGATCTGTGTGCATTGTGGCTTCTGGCGTCTTGCCTTAGCTTATGTTCACTTTTGCCACTCTGACCCTGTTGTGGAGTCCTTCTGAAATGACCTGTTTGGTTCTCTACCTACCTACAGTAAGGAGCTGAGCTTTTCATAAGCACTGGGAATCATCAGTGAGTTGAACATCTGAACATTTGTACTCTGCTCTAATGCAAAGAGTTTCGCATGAATTATAGCTGGTGTCTAAGGCATTTTTCCTACATTGAGTTCTTGCCTTCTGATTTTTATTTTTGTCATTAAAGAGTTGGCTTTAGATGTCTCTCCCAGCACATCGATGTAGGTACTTAACAGATTTTCTGTTTTTAATATGCTGTAGACAAAAGTGACAGATCCCCAAAGGCATTAGAAGTACATCTAAAATCATCACAGATGCCTGTGAGTGATGCCCTGGTGGGGACACGGTGGGCATCAAGGGACCAAGGTATGTGTTTGGACTTTGGGAGATTTAGTTGAATGATCAAGGACTTTTATTTTGTCTTGTAACTTTTTTGGCCTCGGTTTCCTTATCTTTAAAATGAGTTAAGCAATCAGATGGACAACTGTTAGAGGGGAGGGTGTTGGGGGGACTGGGTGAAAAAGGTGAAGGGATTAACCAGAAAAAAAGAAACCCTCATAGACGGGAACAGCAGCATGGTGATTACCAGAAGGAAAGGGGTTGGGGGGAAGTAAAAGAGGGTAAAGAGGGGATAAATGGTGATGGGGGGAAACTTGACTTTGAATGATGAACACACGATAGAGTGTACAGATGATATATTATATAGAATTATACACTTGAAACCTATATAATTTTTTTAACCAATGTTACCCCAATAAATTCATAAAAAATTAAACAAAAAACCTTCTGTAACTTCCCCTCTGACTCAGAGTGGAAATAAAAGCCCTTATAAAACCTCATCAGGGGCTAGTTTTATTTCTGATCTTTACCTTCAGTTCACAGCCTTGAATTTTATGCAATCTTCTGTGCACACGTGAATCTGTGCACTCTTGCAGGAGAATCCACGTTGCTGTCACCGGATTCTCGAAGGGCTCAAATTCTCCCAAAAGCTCAAGAATTTCTTCCTGGAGGAAGCTTCAGAGTTGAAAAACAATTTTAAGAAGGGGCTTATTCAAATTATAAAATGATTTGAGAAGGATTCTGATCAGTATTTCTCACATCAATGTTTCTCTCCCTCTCTTTCTCCCTCCCTCTCTGTCTCTCTAAAAATAAACAAAATCCTTTTTTTAAAAAAAGAAACAGAACATTATCTGTACCTTAGAAGCCCACTTTAAGCCCATTGCCAAACCTTCTACTCTCCAAAGTTTACCACAGTCTTGGCTTCTAACACTAGAGATTCGTTCTGAAGTTTTTAAAATGCAGTCATACACACTGTGTCTCTTTTGTGTCTCTCTTCTTTGGTGAGATTCAGCTTTGTGTCATGTAGTATTGCTTCATTTTTATTGCTGTGTAGTTTTTCATCGTGACAGTGTACCATAATATATCTATTCTTTTGCTGGACATTTCGGTTGTTTCCATGGTTTTTTGGCTCTGTTGAAATAAGCCTCATTGAAAATTTTACATATCTTTTGGTGCAGATATGCACACATTTGTTGGGTAATACCAAGAACGGAATTGCTGGATCATAGGCTATGGCTTACTAGATAGTGCCAAAGTTTTGGTAAGTGATTATGTCCATTTATCTTCCCACCAGCAACAAATAAAAGTTCCAGATATTCTAAATGATCAAGGAAATTTTTATTGAACTATATAATAAATAACTGTGTTTGCCAAATAAATGCCCCTAGCAAGAGGAGAGGCAGTAGAACATGGCAGAAATCACCCAAACGAAACCATTAGTGAAGCCTGGAATTGTTCTGGACCACGAAGTCCTTACTACAGAAGCAGTGCTGATCTCTAAGACCACTTTCATCTGTAAAAGCCTTGGCTCATTTTGTGATTTTCATGAGAAGTGCTCCATTCATCACAAGCTTTCTGGCATCTCCTGTGTGCCAGGGACAGGACCAGTGGCGGGTGGACGCTAAACACCAGCTGTGTACATGTATGCTGTAGATGCACTGCTTCAAGTGCAGAGATTGGCTGGAGCAAGGACTCTGACCAGCTACAGGCTTAGGAAGAGGGCGTGGGAAATGAGTGAGAGAAATTTGCAAGAACTGTTCTGGGCCCCAGAGTGGTGTTATTTTGTTCCAGGCAACAAGGCTGAGCTGGCAGAACAGTCCCGATCCAAAAGGAGCCAAGGGCAAGGCAGGGCTTGGGCCACTGTGGGCAAGCCACCTCGCTCCTTGGCAACACACACCTAGCTCCTCTGCCAGCACCCCGCCTGCAGCACTCCACTGCATCAAAGTCGGAGCTACGCGTTGGGTGGATGGAGCCTGCGGCCTGTGCTCAGGCTGAAGCTGCAAAAGAGTCTTAGGGAATGTGGATCGGGCATTTTCAGCTTCTGTAGAGGAAAGGGGACCCCAAAACCCAGGAAGGAGTTTAGATACTAGACCTCTAGGGCTGTGGTTACTGATGATAACAAGAGCTATGGCAATTTCCATTTGTTCACCTGTCCTGGATTTTCTTTTTTAAAGCACAACAAAAAAGTATCAAAACACTGTTTCATTCCTCATTGTTTTCTATAGTTAAAGCTTCTAGGATTCACACCTTAGATCCACCCCACCCCCAAAGGGTGCAACTGTCACAAGTTCCGAAGTGACTCACCTTCTCAAAACCATGCAAGGTATGCAAGAGGACTGGCCAAACTTAGTGGTGGACGAAACCAGCCACTGCAGTTCTCCATTATCTGAGGCAGCTGACAGGGCAAGTGTTTGTCTCAGACCTGGAATATTGATCTCTCAATTAAAGATTTGTCTCCTGCAAAGAAAGACCTGATGAGGTACACGTTCAGGCAACAATGGAAATCTCTTACTCCCATCTGCCCAGGTGCACAGCTGAACACTAACAAATGAACACATGCCAAAAACAAACCCATTGAGGATGAGGTTATCATCCTCAGCCCTCAGCCCTCAGCCCTCCTGACCACTCCCCTGTGGCTGGCCAGACCAGTTGGCTTTTTCGCTGCTGAGTCCTCCTCACCAGCCAGTTATGGGCAGAATGTGAAATAACCGTGTTTGCCCCTCCTCTCCATATTTCCCACCTTTCCCGCTTGTTGTGCTTCCTTTCAAAATTGCTTCATTCTTTCATGAGGTTTCTTCCCCCACCCCTGCTACAGGACATGCAACCAATTGACGCATTCTGAGAGGAGGGGACTTGGTGCAGAAGAATATGACCTAAAATAACTCATAGGTAGGAGCCCCAGTGCCTCCCTAAACTCCTAGAGAGCCACTGTAGGCACTACCTTCTTCCTGGACCTCTTTTTTTTTTAAATGCTCGCCTGAGAGTATTCTTTTAGAGAGAAAGGAAGGAAGAGGGAGAGAAACATCAATCGGTCACTTCCCGCACCCACCACAACCGGGATCACACTCAGCCTAGGATGTGCCCTGACAGAGGATCGAACCCGCAACCTGTTGGTATATGGGGTTGATGCTCCAACCAACTGAGCCATCTGGCTAGGGTGTCCCTGAGCCTCTTTTAAAAGGCAGATATTTCCAGAAGAGGTCAGGCGTTGAGTCACCCACCCCCTCTGTCTCACTGTGGGTTATTTTTGTCAGATCACTTTCCTCTGAACAAGGAGGGGTGTTTAGAGATGGGGAGAGCTTCTAAAGGTCAAAGGAAGCAGAAAGAAGGGGACTCGATAACAGACCTGACACAGGGCTCTTGAGTCCCTTGTCTAGTTACCATGCCCCTCCCTTGCCCACCGCCACCCCCTGACCCCAGGAGAAGAAGAGGCACAGCCCAAGCTGGCTGCCCACAAAGCGTCAAAGCATTCTCCTGTCTGGACTCTGTTCCACTACACCGTAGCAGATGCTAGTCCACATGCCTAGTCCTATACGTAGCTTCCCCCACGCTACACCCCGCTCCTCAAATCCCAGACCCTTATGCCTTCTGGCTGCATCCTGAGCAGGTCATATTGCAAAACCAGATGCTGGAATGACCCTTGACAGTTTACACACATACTTAACTCCATTTAGTCTTCACTAAAGCTGCAGTGGGTTGCCTTGCGTAAGCTATGTCTTTCAACTGGAGGACCCGCTCCTCACAAGGAAGCCTTCTCTATCAGGCTTTCTCCTTCCAGCTCCCATAACAACTGCAGGAAGCTGCCTTCTCCTATGGTTTCCTGCCACCCAACCTCACCTCTCTAAACTGCTTCTTCATTAAACCCTCCGTGAGTTTTCCTGACTTAAATGTGCCATAGACTTCCTGCTAGACTGAAAAATGTTTGAGGTCCTCATGCAGAAGTAATGGCAGGTGGGTAGTGTCACACCACATTTAGGTATTGATGCCATGTCGTAATCTCATAACAAAGGAGAACAACCAATTGGAATGAAGGCATGGGTGAGAAATCTTTTTGATTTCAATTAAGGCAGTTGCATGTCAAATATGTCACTTCTCTAAGGCAATGGTCTCGTAATGACCATAATTCAATATCCTATATCTGTAAATCTCCTATCAGTTTCAGGATTGTAAAATTACTAGGAAAGGATGAAATATTGTCGAAGTTATTTTGAAATATGTTTTGAATCACACCTGAAATTTAGAATTTAAGAATTTAAACTTTTCCCCTCCTCCATGAAGGATAGGGGGAAGTCATGTTGTGATGTTATGCCATCAGTAAAAACAACAATTTTCCACTCTGCTCAGCCAACTGGTGAATGTAGGTGAGGCCAAGGTTCAGCCTGAGGATGAAACCTGCAAAAGTCCCCAGACATTCTATATCCTGAGTACATCTTACATTCTGGGCCCTCTGCCCAACATATCGTGTGCCCAATCTATCCAAAGCTCGGTCCTATGATAGGGCCTTACAGTCCCATGTAACCACAGAGTCTCTCCCGTCTCCTGCCCCCAGCCCTACTATGCTTTGGCTCCCCAGTTCCATGCTGTCCCTGCAGGCTATGAAGTTAAGGAGACAGCCCTCACATTGAAGGAGACATGGAGGACTTACATGGCCATCCCACAAGTCACCTCACCTGACCAAAGTCACCAAGTTATGGCCAGGACTGCCCCATGATACTGGGGTGACAAACTTTCTGCCTATATTGTGATATGCCTTCCAGAGGCCAGAATGTACCATCTGCTGAGCCACATGAAAGGTAAATGGTCTCTATAAAGATATGTGTTTACCCTGGCTGGTGTGGCTCAGTGGATTGAGCATCAGACTGTGAGGCAAAAAGTTGCTGGTTCGATTCCCAGTCAGGGCACATGCCTGGGTTGCGGGCCAGGTCCCCAGTGAGGGGAGCGTGAGAGGCAACCACACATTGATGTTTCTCTCCCTCTCTCCCCCCCTTTCCTTCCCTCTCTCTAAAAATAAATAAATAAAATCTTTAAAAAAAAAATAAAGATATGTGTTACTTTTTCTCACCTCTCACAGGATGTTTTGATAGTTCAGGGAGCAAACAGGAAGTAGAGCCTTACTGTCTCTCATGCACAGAGACTCTGGGGTGGCCCTGGAGCTCCCACTGTCATAGGCGATTCCATAGAAACTCCTGTGAGAAACTGGACTCCCTGTCCCTCCTGGACCACCCTGCCCATCCTGCCTACTGAAGACCCAGGCAGCCCAGAGCATTGGAAATGTTAACCCCCGTTCCTGACCCAGGAACATGCCCTGTGTAAATCTGAGCCAAGTTCAATGTGGTTGTCAGTTGGCTGCATGGGCCACCCCAACTACCCAGTTATTCCCTCATAACTTGATGCTGTATTTTACACGGCTGAATTCTGGAGAACGCCTCCTCCCACCCAGCATTACGACAGGTATGATCATGTGAGTGTTATTTACTATGAGTCGGGTAGTTACAGGCTATCTCAATGCAGGAGGAGCAAAGTTGGAGGGCACAGCAGCCTCAGCTTTCCTTCGTCGTTGGACGGCAGCCTTTCAAAGCCTGCGGTGCTTTCTGACCCTCTGTTCCTGCCCTTGGTTCACAACCTCCCGCGCAGGAGTTCCTCTACCAATGCTCTCGAATGGCAACTTCCTCAGCCAGGATTTCCCACCCAGGCTCCTGGCTGTGCTGTGCAGAATGCAGAGCCCTCAGGCTTAGTGAGGCCCAGGATCCCTGGGGAGCTACGAGCTGGACTTTGGCCCATCGGGAACACTCATTGCATAAAGAGAAGTAATCATATTGTCAGAGGCCACTGGGTCTAATCTCACAGAAAAAGAGAAAATGGTGCTTCTATTGACGTGGCTCCAGTGTTCACTACTGACCATAATATACTCCCCACCCCCACCTCAGGCTGTATATTTGTACTGTGGGACTGAGAAGCATTTAGTTCTAAACAACCCACCTTGTCCTAAGGCATGGTGTCATGTCTTACACACATACACACAATCCATACTCACACACCTGTATACACATATCACACTCATATGCACATATACATACATGTACACCGTTACACATAAACGTACTATCACATACCTACACATACATAACACATGCATATACACTCACACATATGCATATATACACACAACCAACCATTAGCAATGGTGCTTTTGTTTTTAAAGAGAGAGTGAAGAAGGGAGGGAGAAAGAGAGGAAAAGAAACATTGATGCAAGAGAGAAACATCAATTGGTTGCCTCTTGTACACGCCCTGACCTGGGACTGAACATGCAACCCAGGAATGTGCCCTGACCAGGGATAGAACTGACGGCCTTTTGCTTTGTGAGCAAGTAAGGTCACGGGCTTCAGGCTTCCAGGATCTAGGCTCTGAGTGGGCATGAGTAGAGCCCCCTCAGGCCAGGCCTTAAGGAGCACTGGATCTTAATGACAACCTGGAATGGCATTCAGATCGTTTATAGCACCATGCTAGATAAGACATCTGTCTCTACAGCCAAGTCTGTCTTGTAGCCTCTGGTTCCCAACCTCTTCTCTTGGGGACAGGTTCAAGGCCTATGGAGATTGGTCACCTCTGTAACACTCCTAAGGATTTTTGGGCATAACCTCATCTCCAGAGGGTGCCAAGGAGCTTGACTCTCTGCTTTCAGGACCCCACAGGGTTCTCTCTGTGTGTATGTGTGTGTATCTCTATCTCTCCTGCCCTCCCTTCCACACACACTCATCCTCAAGGGCATCCTCACAGAACTGACTGAGAGAAGGCTAAACTGACCCCACACCTTCATGTCCAGGTGAAAGAGGAGGACAGACGTTTAAATGGGAGAGTTCATTGAAAGAGAAGAGTAGTCAGTAACCAGAGAGGGAGGTAGCCTTCCCTTGCTGCTGGAGCAGACTGAGAGATGGAAGAGGAGGGAGAGCAAGGGGAGTACCACACCCCTTCCTCTCTGGGATGCTGAGATGCTGCCCTGAGCAGGGAGAAGGGGAGAGATTTAGGGAGGAGGGCGATATTTTAAGTTAAATGTCACTGGATGTTTACAACAAAAAGTAAGGCTGAGATGTCAGAGAGTCGGGAATGGACAATTCAGCTACAGTAAAATAAAACCATTTCCTGTTTGCACCCCAGAAGGCCAGTCTAGTCAACAGACCTACTCAAATTTCTTCAGCCCCAGGAGACTCTGTTTACCCTGGGGAAAATTCTTTCTTCGTATTCATTCCAGACTATTTGTATCTGAACTATGAGCATAGACTTTTGGGAGATAGAGTCAGTCTGACTTAGTGGTTACTCTACTCAACTGCTTGCCACATCCTTCCCAAGGGGAAATGAGGACAGGGTCAACCCCAGCTCAGACAAGAAGCTGAAAAAAGGAAAAACACAGGAAGGAAGGAATGTATAGAAATTATTCGTGCAACACCTTAGCCCAGATACACAGGTCAAAAGCAAAAACGTCAGAGATCAGAATGCTAAAGAGGAGGGCTGCTTGAACAAGGAGGCACGCTTAGCTTCCTCAGATCCATAGATGAACACGGGTCAGACAACTCCCTCAGCTCACAAATGCCCTTGGCCTTTAGACCAGTCAGGAAATCTCCCTCTGAGGCTTTAGTTTTCCTGACTGTCAAAATAGACACCACCAATAGCTGGTTCCAGCAACCTCGCACAAGTCGCATGGAATGAAATATGATTGCATGGCCTGAAATGAAACAGAAACTCTGAGAGCTCTGTATAAAGCCACTATACCCCAAATTTTCCCAGTCATCATCATTGCTAATTACTGAGGCCCTTTTGGAGACTGGTTACCTCTGTAATTCTCCTAAGGATATATTTAGGCCATTCTTGTTTTGTAACTCTCTTTGGGACTTTGCAAAAAACAGTATTCTGCTAATTTTAAACATGCAGAGCTTACCGACAAGTTGTGTTCCAAAAGTAGATTTGCAGGTCAGTCAGTTGGCTCTTAGAATTCAGTTTCACATAAAAACCATGCTAAAATGAACCCATTATACATGTGCAACCTAGTAAGAAACAATACTGTTACAAAGTTTGAGGCCAAAGAAGGGGAAAAAAATATGTATTAAGAGTGACCAAGTAATAGGACATTCACTAACTTTAATCCAGGTACTTTTAAATTCTCCGTTAATACTTGAATGCTGCTATTTCCTGCATATTGAAGGCTTATGCTGGGCATAAAGCAAGTATAACAAGGGGAGACATGGAAAATCATGATGGAATTCCTGGCAAGTGAGAACAACCCACACGTTTCTCCTCTAGGACTTCCCGGAGCCAGTTTCCTGCCCTGCCTCTGTCCAATGACCACTTGCTGGCTCTACGCCACCCTTCCCTAACACAAACCCTCACTTTTCTCCCCCTACTCTAGCATGGATGAGAGCCACACACAACATATTAACGTTTAGGGGAAGGAGGAGCTGACATTTCTATTGGGTTGGCCAGAAAGTTCACTTAGTTTTTCCCATACGATGGCTCTAGTGGTGCTTGGCTGTCTTTAACTTCATTCGAAACAATTTTGTTAGATTGTATTGTGACAGCTGTCATACATATTGTGACAGCTGTAATATTGGTGCTCATTTTAAAAAAGCTTATAAAAATTGGTGAATGTTTGTGCAGCCATTTTTATATTGAAGATGGAAGAAAATATACAACATTTTTCAGCATATTTTGCTTTATTGTTTCAAGAAAGGTAAAAACACAACTAAAATGCAAGAAAAGATTTGTGCAGTGTATGGAGAAGGTGCTATGACTAATTGAACATATCAAAAGTGGTTCGTGAAGTTTCTTGGTACTTATTGACATTTTGGCCAAATAATTCTTTGCTGGGGGCTGTTGGATGCATTGGAAGGTGTTTAGCAGCACCCCTGACCTCTACCCACTAGAAGCCAACAGCGAGAGATAGCCGACATACTCAAAATATCCAAATCCATAAAGTCATTGGTGAAAGTGAAAAATGTGTCTTTTATTTTACAGAAAAAACTAAATGGACTTTTTGGCCAACCCAATATTTTTAAATTTACTAGGATAATTTAAGTGCAAAAAAGAAAATTGCAGGTCCTAAGCCAGCCTGACCTGATGTGGCGGGGTGTGCTGTGCTGGCACCACACCTGGATCGAGGGGACTCGGGGTCCATTCTAAATCAATCTGTTTCTCTAAGTCTAGAGTGAGCTTCCCTATCTAGGCTGCAGACCTCCTGGCCAGGACAGGCTTCATAATTTGTGGGGCCCAGTACAAAATAAAAATGCAAAGCCCCCTTCTTCAAAACTACTAAGAATTTCAGGACGGCGACAGCAAAGTATTAAATCCAGCGCGGGGAGATTATACACGCACCCTGTGTTACGGCGCAGCTCACAGGCCGCTGAAGCCAGCCTGCATGTTGACACCCACCTGCTTGGACGATCTTGACCCGCCTGGGTCATGTCCCAATTCCTGTGCAGATTTCCCAAGTGACTTCCTTTAAAGCCTCCTTCCATTGTGTGGACTGGGCAAAAGGCCCTTAAGAAAGGCTCCTCTGGTTCCTGGGCTCAAAGACTCCCTTTTCTTCCACGGCCCCATATCTAACTGGCCAAACAGAGAGCGCTTTAAACCAGCACTTAGGTTCCACCTCTCACTGTGGTCCTGTACAAAACATCCCCTATTAAGAACTTTCAAAAATAGGAACACTATGCTCCAGGGCAAAGGCAATAGACATAAGGGTTTAGTGGTTACACTGGGCCCTCCTAATTTGACATCTGCTTTTTCACTGGTCTACACCTCCTTCAGCATCCTAGCAGCATCGGGGCCTTTCTTCACCTCTTTAGCCAAAATTAAACTCCAGTGTGACGATTAATGTTTTGTGTCAATTCAGCTGGGCCATGTGATGCCCAGATACGTGATCAAACATTACTCTGGGTGTGTCGGTGAGGGCGTTTCTGAATGGGAGTAACATTTGAGTCAGCAGACTGAGAAAAGCAGCTTGCTTCTCCTCTTCCCCCTTCCGGCCCCCTGCAACGGGTGGGCATCGTCCAATCAGCTGAGGACCTGACCAGAACAAAAGGGGTGATCCCGCAATGACTAAGGGGGGAAAAAACACCTGGGACATTGGTCTTCTCCTGCCTTTAGACTCCAGCTGAAACATTGGCTCTTCTTGGGCCTCAGCCTACTAGCTTTCAGGCTGGAACTCACGCAGTCAGCTTCTCTGAGTCTCCCACTGGGTGACTGCAGACCTTGAGGCTTAGCTCCATAATCTCAGGAGCTAATTCCTTATAATAATCTCTATCTTTCATCTATCTAAAATAATGTTTGCTTTTATATGTCAGTAATATCAACTGATGGTTGTTGGCACTAATTCAACACCAGCAGTAATCTCCAATTTGGGGTGCAGTAAAGAGGGAAATTTTATTTAGTGCCAACAGCTCGATGACTATATAGCATAGCTGTGAAAACGGCACTGCTGTGGAATAGCTCAACGGTGCTCCAGCGTGGCTGTGAGGCCGCCTCAGGGCCAGGAGGCCCTGGGGCCAGGCCCCTCTTCAGGTAGGCAGCTCAGCCCCACCATGGTCCGTCTCTGCTCAGCACGGGTATGCACTGCTCTGCTCCCGGGAGACAGTTTTGGTCTTCTAGCTCCAGCCAGGGGAAATACCGTCTTCAGACTTCCTAGGAACGTGCCCTCCCCAAGCCGGAGAAGAACTTGTTTGTGTAGAAAGAAGTTCCCACCCCTGATCTCCGATTGATCATGGTAGAGCTCTTCTGATTTGTCAGAGCTGAGCAGCTCCAATAGGATGGGGAAAGCCTCAGTCCTATCGGTATAAAGGACTCCAGGCAGTCCTTTATAAGGCCTGGCTCAGGTGGCAGAAACACTGTGCAGGCAGGCAGTTTAGTGGCACGGAGGTTTGGTCACAAAGTGCAGTTTGCGTGAGAGGTTCCCGTGCAGAAATGGCTGCTAAGCTCTGTTTGTTTGTTTGTTTAATTTGAGCCTAGTTAGCCACCAGGAGCCCTTCTGAGTAGGTGTTCCGCCCCCACCCTGGGTTCATAGTAGGATATATGTATATATCCTGTTCTGTTTCTCTGGACTTTCTACCACAAAATTCCCTTCTGCTAAGAACAACTTAGCTCTGCACCAACTTAGCTAACACATGCTAGATTCAGTTGAAGGAGTGGCAGAAAGGGGTCACCCTTGGGAAGAAATGAGACAGTATAGGGACTTGACCAGGAATAGAAAATAATGGGTGGCTAGGAAGCCAAGTTAACACCAGGTGGCCAGAAGATGTCGAAACCACTGTTCTGCATGTGCAGATGATCAAGGTTTGGCTGCTATAAGACCTTTCTGGGGTGGAAGTAATTAACAACATCACCATCTTGTCTGCAGGTGTGGAGATAGTTGCCAAGCAACCCAACAGAGGAAGTAACCCCGCCCTGACTTGGGAAATTCCACTCTAGGAACCCTTCCGAAGCCCACCTTTTCAAAAAGACAACCTTTTCTCACAAGCCTGCTTTGTCCCAAGCTTATAAAGGCGGCTGCAGAGAGCCGGTCCCTGAGCCAGTTCAGAGGACCTTCCTTTCCTCTGTGCTGCCACCTTTGTGCTTGATCATAAGCTTAATAAAATCTGAATGGAAATTCCTCTGGGGTTGCCTCTTGATTTCTATCTTGGGGAACCTGGGAACCCTAATACCAGTAATAGAGAGATGCACCTTATGGAGGTGAGGTGTTACACATTTGATCATTCCTTTACCCATTTATGAATGTTTATTGAACAGCTACCACATGCGTGTTGGTGGTGTGCTGGGGACTAGGAGAAGGGAAACGTACAAGCCCTGGGCCTGGGCCTCAAAGGGCTCTAGGTCTGGAGTGGTAACAAACATCAGAACATATCTATCTCCTGGCTTAAGTTCAAAAAGAAGGTTAGTTAGAGGGCTTGTGCTGAGACACATGTCCTAGGGCTCATTTTCCCATACAAATTTACCAAGTTACTATTTGATCTCTTTCACTTGCAGGACTTTATAGATCATTTTCCAAGGCTGTAAGTCCATATGTTCTTAACCAGATTGAACTTTTCTTAAGAAAGCAAATAGAAACAAATAATCCTTGCCCTAACTAGTGTGGCTCAGTGGTTTGGGTGTCATCCCACAAACTGAAAAGTCACTGGTTCAATTCCTAGTCAGGGCACATGCCTGGGTTGTAGGCCAGGTCCCCCCCACTGCAGGTGTGTGAGAGGCAACTAATCGATGTTTCTCTTGCTCACTGATGTTTCTCTCCCTCTCTCCCTCCCTTTCCCTCTAAACAAACAAACAAATAAGTAAGTAAATAAATAAATAAAATCTTGTATGATTGAAGGACAAAAGGCAGTGATGCCTGGCATCTTCTATAGTCTCAGTGATATCCTGCCTGATAGCCAAGGGCCTATTTGTGGCTCCCCAGGTGGATTATGGCTTTAACCTACCCAATTATGGATCATTGGGTATTGAGTGTTTATGTGCTAGTAGTTTTAAACACTTTATCCTTTTTAATCCTCTCAACAACTCTATAAGATAGGAACAACTACTATTTCTTTTTTACGGTTGAGAAAACTGAAGCACTAGGCAGTTAAGTAACTAGTCCAGGGTCCCACTGTGCTAGCAAGTAGCCAATCTGGGGCTTGAACGCAAGTAATTTGGTTTTTGTCTTTCACTTTAGACCTGGCCTGTCAATAGCATTCTTAAGAGACTGTTTTGTCCCCTTTCCTTTCCCCCTACTCCAAAACTTCAGTGTCCCCCGCAGCCCAGCAGTTATCTGGGTGGTAACTGACCTTAAACTGTTTTCGCTCTTAGAAGATTAGAAATACTTTTTACACATCTCTTCACTTACTGTTTGATTTATCTTTTCTAAAGCTCTAACAAACAAAAGAGAGCCTGACCTGCTCCCTCCAGGCATCTTATGAATGAGAGCCTTCCAGAACTGTGGGCCAGCACTTAGCTGACACCGGCATAGCTCCAGGCTGCAAGTGGCTTGGGGGAGAATCTGAGAGGCTGACTGGCACTGCTGGCAGCAGCCCTGACATGCCACAGCAGTCACTGCTGGCTGAGTGAGTGACTGAATCCAAGACACAGGGAAAATCCTCATCGCCAGTTCAGTAGCAGTCTTTTCTACTTTCAGTTATGGAATTAAAAAAGAAGAAGAAAAAAAACTGGAAAGAGCTCTCCCTGCCTAGATATGATCCTGAATCTCTCCTGTCCCTTCCTTTCCTCCTCGCTTTTGTGAGGAGCCCCCTCTCTCCTCCTCCTCCTTCTCTTCTTCCTAGGCCTACACTTCCCTCCCTCCTGCTCTCCCCCTTTCCCTTCACATACACATCTCCTTTCCCTCTGGTAAGGTCCAACCTATATGACTTCCTCCTAATTCAGATCAGTTTTCCTGTGTTGTCATGGCAACCCACTGCTACTAAGGCTTTTCAGCAAAGTCACTTCTCCCCTGAATTTTTAATAGGAAAGCTGCGTTCTACATCTTGTCCTTCCTCAATTGCCACTGCCAGCTTGAGCAAAACTCCAGTTCCAGATTCTTTAATATCCTTAAATGTTTTTAAACAACCATATCTCTTTGAAACTATTTTGATGTATTTTGAATAATTTTAGTTGTAATGTTATCAATTTAGTTCATTCCAAATATATCAGTAGTACAGTTTTCTCCGTGGACTGTACCTGGTCTACTCCGTGAGGGGTGGACAAGTTGAATTTATACTTAGGCAGCAATGCACTGACAGCAGCTGAACTGTGAATACTGAGCAGGGAAATGGTTCAGGTGGGACCATTAGTGCCTCAGAGGGAAGGCAGGGGCAAACCAGAAACCTGCCCCAAGGAAACTGTCCAGCCCATATGGGTCAGGCCGGACACCCAGAGCTCGGCATCCCCTCCGGGCCCTCGCTGAGCAGGAGGTCACAAATCTTACGCGTCATCTTGGGCTGTTGTCTGTTGACGATCCTTGTGAGTTGTTGAGATTTTTCTCATTCCTCCTTTGGGACATTTTAAATATTGTTTTGAGGCTCTGGGTCCTTTTTGATTTCTAGGGAGAGTACTGATTTTGTTTTTTCCAGCAGGCAATGGACTTGGTTAGGTCACGAGTTCGGACCTGCCTTCAGTGAGTTGTGCTTTTAATATCAGTTAGGTTTTCCAGTGTTTGCAGTGCTATTCAGATATGTTTTATGTACCTACCTCCCAGTGGCCAGCCTGGAATCTGGACTATAATTTGGCTCTCAAAGCTTTTGTTATGCTGTCTGGGGCCAGGCCTATGAATTTGTAGCTCAGGGATGAATCAAGAGGGTTCATATACAACTTTATTGTATTAGACTTTGAGTTTCCTTTTCACAATGATCACGGTGACATTTTCTGGGTCCTAGGGACCTTTTCTGGTCCTCTGGCTAGAAAGCTAAAGTTGTAGTTTCCCTACTCTTTGGCACGCTGCTATCTCCAAAGCCAAGCCGTGAGAAGAAAGACAGAGATAAAAAGCAAAGCAAATTCTCCCTAGGCTCTTGGGACCATAAGCCCTTTGGTCGGAGGGAAGGATTCCCTTCCCTTAGAGTTTGAGGTGCCTGCTCAGCTTCTGCTGATATTGCTGTCACTACTACCACCACAGGGTTGCCTGGAAGGTTAGGAAGAGTTAATGGAAATAACTAAAAATAGGGCATTTCCCCCATTCTCTCTGATGCTTAAGGCTCCCCTTTCCATTCTCAGGCCAGAAAGAGAGAACTTCCCTTGGAGTTCTTTCTCTCCACCCCTGGCACACAATTCTGGGTTTTGGTCTGCTTTTAATTACAGGAAAAATAATATGGGCAACTCGCCCATAAATCAATTTTATCTGGACTTTCGATTTCCCTCTCCAACCCTCCTGCTACCATGTTTTTTCCCTCCAAAGTCCTTAATAGTGCCTTCATATATTCTGACTGTCATTGCTAGTTGCAGTCAATGGGAGTAACATGGTAGGGGGGACTTGCTCCATTTTAACTGAAACCAAAATGGATATTGGTTCTGATATATAGTAATTTACTTACAAAGATATTATGCTAAGTAAAAAAAGTCAATCTCAAAAGTTTACATATTGCCCTGACCGGTGTGGTTCAGGCGGTTGGGCATCGTCCCACAAGCCAAAAAGTCACCAGTTTGGTTCTTGGTCAGGGCACATCCTGGGTAGCACGCCAGGTCCTGGACTGAGGGAGCATGAGAGATAACTGATTGATGCTTCTCTCCCGCTCTTTCTCCCTCCTTCGCCCTCTCTCTGAAAATAAATAAATAAAGTCTTTTAAAAATTCACATACTGTATGATTTCCATTTATATAGCATCTGGAAAAAGGCAACACTATAAGCAGGTATATTAATTTTCTATTGCTTTATAACAAATTCCCACAAATTAGTGGTTTAAAACAATGCACGTTTATCATCTCCTAGTTTTTGTGGGTCAGGAGTCAGAGCTCAGCTCGACCGGGTTCTTTGCTCAGGATTCACACAGCTACAGTCAACGTGTCAGGCTGTGTTCTCATCTGAGGAGTCAGCTAGGGAAGAATCTTGTTCAGATTGTTGGCAGGAATCGTTTGCAGCTCTAATGCGTGCCCTGGCTGTTGACGGAGGCCAGCCTCAGGCTCTAGAGGCTGCCCAGTTTCCTGCCACGTGGCCTTTTCCTAGGCAGTGACACACCATCATTTACTTCTTCAAGACAGCAGTAGAGTATCTCTTGCTCCAGTCTGCTAGGACAGAGTCTTATATAATATAATGTAATCAGGGAAGTGACTTTTTGCCATGTAACACAATCTAACCAAGAAAGTGACACCTTATAAACTCGGTCATATTCTATTGGCTAGAAGTAATGTCCGCACCTAAGATAGGGGAGATTATATAGGGTATAACACCAGGGCATGAAGGTCATGGGGACCATGTTAAAATTATACCTACCAGGAAAAGAGAAAAGTGGTTGCAAAAAGTTAAGGGTAAGGAAAGATATGTCTACAAATGAGTAGCAGAGCAAGTTTTCAGGATTGATGGAACTGTTTGTATTCTGATTGATTCAGTGGTTACATGAATCCATACCTATGTTAAAACTCATAGAGCTGTTTATACATGAACATAACAATTTTACTGGATAAAAACTTAAGAAATAAAGAATGAGTGCTTATGTTCTCACAGTTCTGGAGTCTGAAAGTCCAAGGTCAAGGTGTCAGCAGGATTGGTTCTTTCTAAGGGCCATTAAGAAGGATCTGTTCCAGGCTGCTCCTTGGTTGGTGTACATGGTTGTTTTCTTCCAGTGTTTTCATATCATCTTCCCCCTGCTGGTGTTTATATCCAAACCTTCCTTTTCTTAGAAAGACACCAGTTATATGGGATTAGGGCTCACCCTAAGACCTCTTTTAACTTAGTGCATCCATAAAGCAATTTTTACTCTAATCACAGTCACATTCTGAGGTCCTGGGAGTTAAGACTTCAATATATGAATTTTGGGATGATGCGATTCAGCCCATGACACTGATCTGATCCGGTATAGTGCCTGGAAAATAGAGGGGCTCAATAACTGTTTGTAGAATGTATCAAAGACTATGAGAAGACAGTAGTGTGACAGCAAGACTGCTGTCTAAACCCTCCACTCTCCTTAGTGCCTTCTTCCCGTAGCTGTAATGATGGGGGTTCTTTTTCTCTAGCCTGTGAGGCCTGAGTTTGTGGCTGTGGGAAGATATTAGGAAAAAATGCAGGGCAGACCAGCATAAGGTTGGGTTTTATGGCCACCACCGATCTGGCAGTCTCTATTATATGCCCCAGTTTACTGGGGACATGGTTTTAAAAGAAGAAAGCCAATTGCCCTGGCTGGTGTAGCTCAGTGGATTGAGCATTGGCCTGCAAGCCAAAGGGTCGCTGGTTCAATTCCCCAGTCAGGGTACATGCCTGGGCTGCGGGCCAAGTCCCTAGTATGGGGCATGTGAGAGGCAACCACATGTGAATGTTTCTCTCCCTCTCTTACTCTCCTCCTTCCTCTCTGTCTAAAAATAAAATTAAAAAAGAAAGAAAAAACCTCACAAAAAAATTAAAAGGGAGAAGGAGGAGGAGGAGGAAGACAATCAAATAAGACTGAGGGCATTGCCCCAGGAAGGAGACACTGGGACCCGACGGGCTCCTGCATTCCTCAGACAGTGTTTTCTCCAACCACAATCTCCCACTTAACCTCGAATTAATGAATACTCAGAACTCAGTCCCTCAAAAGTGAGGGGGAGACACGAGTCCATTAACAGATGGAGTTCCACTGAAATGTTTAAAAGCCAAGAAGGCCTCTTTAATTCAGCTTTACACATTAATAACCAAAATGAAACCAGAGCATATCTGTAATAAAAAAAATGCAAAATAAAATCCTTTCAGTTTCAAATGCATTTAACTAGTTAACTATAGATCTATTTATTCCTATGATTTTTGCCTATGATGTAAAAGAATAAGAGGAAATTAACCAATTCAAAGTTACTGAATATATGACCTATTTTAAAATCATATTTAGAGCCTAAAAGGAGGCAATTAACAGAATTAGTAAACATTTAGAATAAATGTTGTTTTGCCAGGCTATTTCTTTTCTTTCCTTTTAATTTCTGGCTTGCAAATTTAAAAAGGATTTTAATATTTTGAGATAATTTTTCCTAATTATAAAGGTAATAGATGTTCATTGAAGAAAGTTTTAAAGACACAGAAAAGCATAAAGAAAGCATATAATCCCACCCTCAGAGAGACCCATTGTTAACATTTCAGTGTATTTTCTTCCAGTCTTCCATTTACATATTTAAGGTAATGTTGTGATTATTTATTCTCTATATAGCATTTTGATTCTGATTGGGCATCACACCAATCTTTTCCTACTGGTATTAGAATTCCTTGTAAACATCATTTTTTTCCCTTCTATTTACTTCTTTTTTAAAAATTCACTTCTTAATTGGGGTATTTCTTATATTCGGTGAGTACATATATCTTGAGCATACAGACTGACGAACTTGATATATGCATACACTCATGTAACCACCATCCAGATGTGCATATAAAATACTCCAACACTTCAGAAGGCTTCTTTTACCCCCTCCAATTTTGCCTATTCTTGAGCTTGATTTAAGTGGATCCACATCTCAAGTGTTTTTTCATTGCTGACTTCTTTCACTAAATATTAGTGAAAATAATATGTGATTTATCCACATTTTTTAATAGTCCAGTATCTCATTGTATCAACATTTATTTTTATATTTTATTATGTATACACATATGTGGGGTGTTTTTTTTTTAATTTGAGGCTATCATGAATAAAGCTACTATGAACATTTTTGTACCTGTCTCTTTTCTGGCATTAACATGCACATCTCTTGGGTATATATCCAGGAAAATTGCTATATTACATGATAAATGCATGCTTATCTTTGGTAGAAATTGCCAAGCCATTATGCAAAGTGGTATACCAATTTACCCTCCCACCAGCATCATAGGAGAGTTCTAGTTATTCCCTTTCTCACCAATATGTGGTATGTCAGTCTTTTTCATTCGAACCATCCTCCCAAGCATGTAATTGTTTCTCATTGTGGTTTTAATTTGCATTTTCCTGGTGACTAAAGATGTTGAGCACCTTTTCAACCTGGATACCCTTTTTGTGAAGTGCCTGTTTGAATCTTTTGACTATTTTTCTGTGGTTGTCTGCCTTCGTATTTATTTGTAGTTCTTGACATTACATCCTGGACACAAGCCTCCCACTGAGCAGTTCCCTTTTCACTCTCTTCAAGGTGTCTTTTGATGAATGACAGTTCTTCATTTTAATGAAGTTTGATATATTCATCTTTTCTTTTCTTATTTGAGCATTTTGTGTCCTGTTTTAAAAAAATCTTTGTCTAAAACAAGGTCATGAAGCTAGTCTCCTAAAACATCTTTCTAATGACTACATACTATTTCATTTAATAAATTCACCATTTTTCTATTTTTAGATATTTAGGTTGTACCCTATTTTCCACCTCTGTAAATAAAAGTACTAATACTTAAAATTATGTTCTCAAGTAGGTCAGTAGTAAGTTTTTACATACATTTTAATAAGAACTATCCAGCCAGTACTGTTTTCATGCCCATTTCATAGAAGGATAAAGGGAGGCTGAGAGAGGTTGGGTTACTTCCCAAAGTCATATGAATATTTAGTGACAGGGCTGGAATTTCAGTCTAGATCTCTCTGCCTGCAGAACCAAGGTTATAAACCACCTCATTATCTACTTTTCAAATGAGTTCCTCAAGATAAATTCCTAGAAGTGAAACCCACTGGGTTGAAAGGTAAGACAATGTAAATACTCCTAATAAATGCTTCAAGTGTCTCCCCCATTTTAACCTCCTCATTCATTCACATTATAGAGTATCCATTTCTCTGCTGACTCCATAAGAAGAGATTGATATTTTCATGCACTAACAGTTATACTTAGAAAAAGGATCACTGCAAGTTTTTCTTAAGTTCCCAGTTATTGGAGGCTAACTGTGGGTCAGGCAATTTACACACGTATTTCATCTCATTGAAAACCCACTACCATCCTACAAGAAAAGCAATGAATGTTCTTAGCATGTATAAAGTCTCAAATAGGATCAGAAAGAAAAAGGGGTTTGCCCAAAGGCATGTGGTTAATAAGAAGCAAACTCAAGCCCTGGCCAGGTAGCTCAGTTGGTTGGAGCGTTGTCCTCAAGATACCAAGGCTGCAGATTCGATCCTCATTCAGGGCACATACAAGAATCAACTGGTAAATGCATAAATAAGTGGGGCAACAAGTCGATGTCTCTCTCTTTCTCTCTCTCTCTCAAAAAATCAAAAAAATATTTTAAAGAAAGAAACAGAGTCAAAACATCAGCTAATTCCTGTGTTTTTCAGCTGTTCCCCACCTGCCAGCTTGGTAGGTGCCACAAATAGCTACCCCAGCCTACCCCACCCTGACACCATGCTGTGTGCCCCAGGAGACAGCCTAAGTCAATTGGCTTCCTGGCTGAGTTCAGCCAATGGAGAGGGACCAGTAGGGGATTAGAGGGAGGAAGGAAGAGAGTAAATTCCAGGTATTTTACCCCCTCCCTATGGGGCCGTTTCAACTGGCTGTGTCTCAAGAAAGTCTCAGTTCCTGTCAGGAGCTCTCTCCTCACAGCCAGGTTCTGGTGACAGAGCTCTCCCTATTGTTCTTTCGGTGGATTTGGAGTTGTAACTGAACGCTGGGCCAGCTACCTGTCACTTCAAAAGCCTATCCTCAAGAGGCAGATGCTGATGTAAAGGAAAGTTTATTTTCAGGTGCTGGCTACTTGGAAGATGGGAGACTCTTGTCTCAAAGTCCATCTTTACATCTCAGTGCAGGCAGAGGTTTTTATACGGATGGAGAGGGGAACAGAACAAAGAGATCAGGAAGGAGGTTGAAAGGTTCTCTCCGTGCAGATGAGCACAGTTCGTTCTGATAATGCAAATAATGATCCAGTGTGTATCAGTTTGGTTTAGTCACCCTGGCTTCACATCATTCTGGTTCCATGCTCGAGGGTCAGCAAATCTCCTGGACCTGGTGTGCCTGAAGGTCAGAGTCTGTATCTCCTGAAGTTATTTCCTAGGATTCTTCCACAAACATGCTGCTTAGCTACAAGCTAGGTATTAGTCAGAGTCAGCACTTAACAGAAACAATGTCAAAAGAATGGTGGGGTGGGTTCTAATTTCCCACTGTTACAATTCTCCACTGTTACAGAGTGTCTGTGCCTGCTTTTTCTAGCCTGAGTTCTAGACCACTCTTTGTAGTTTAATAGAGACCTTAACTGAAAGAACCACCTGAATGACAGAAAGTTTCAAAACTATTGCATTAACTCACCATTGGTCCTTCACCAATAAATCAACTACTCTAACTGAACTCTTCGTACAACTGTCTACTAGTTACAACCACCCCAGGTAAGGGAGTGACCGAGTCTCCCCTCTCCCTGCAGGTGCTTGTCTCTCTTATTTGGTTATTGTGCAATTTAGGCTCACCAATTGGCTTCAAAAAAGCTTTGAACTTGAAGTTAGTCTTTCCTTTTCTTTTTTTAATCCTTGTGGTATACTGAAGGTAACCACAGCCACAGTCCATCTCAGACCCAGTCCGACGCCTGTGTATATTGTTTCAAGCCCCCACACTAAAGACGTAGAAAAAGGAAGGATACGCCAATTGTCAGGCATAAAGTGATGACCTCAGTCTTTTTGCCCTACACAACATTTCCAGCTTCCAACAAAAATTATAAGGCATACAAAAAGGTATGAAAGAAACACACTCCTAAGAGAGAGCAGAACCACACTCAGATAGGACATAGAAGCTGGAACTGGCAGGATATTTAAAATAACTCGGATTAATATATGATTAATGGAAAAGATTTACAACATGCAAGGTTAGATAAGTAATGTCAGCAAAGAGATATAAACTCTAAGAATCAGATGGAAGTGCTAGAAAGGAAAAGACAGTACCAACTGGCTCTTTGGGAGACTCAATACCACTGAGAGCACACTTGAAGATAGGGTCATAGAAATTCCCCAAATTGAAATACAATGAGCAAAAAAGAGTGTGTGTGCATGTGGGAGGGGCCAGAACATTCAAGGAGCTGTGGGGCAATATTAAACACTCCACCACATGCATAACTGGATTACTGAATGAAAAGAAAGAAAGAATGGAGCATAAGGAATATACGAAGAGCTACTGGCTGAGGATTTTCCAAAATTAATGACTAACACTAGATCATAGATCTAAAAAACTCAGAGAACACCAAATTAGATGAATTAAAGCTTGCAAACTGTTCTCATTTTGCCTTTTATAGCTGTTTATTGCTTTGTTTGCCAGGTTGACCATGGCCAGAGGCTGGAGAAATAAGCCACTACTTACATGTTTGAACTGTTTGGTGAGCTGCCTTGTTTTCTCTCCTCCCTTCTGTTTGGGCTTCCAAGTTTAGGCCTACATGTTTGAAGTAGCCAGATCTGACTCCACCTTCCCAGAAGTCCAGCTACTAGCAATGGCTGCCGGTCAGTGACTGGGATCCCACTGGTAAGAGGGGCGCGCAAGCTGCCCAGGGCTTTTTTGGATACTTCTGACAGAAACTCAGATCACATAAGGTTAAGCAAGAAAGTTTTGGTTGAAGTAAATAACCCCTGACAAGGCAAGGAAAGCAGGCTTCAGAGACAATGACAATGCATTCTCTTCATTTGTATCTGGGTTTCTGCCTGCATGCAGCTCTCATTCTCTCACACTAGCGCACACACCAGAGGTCATGGCCACTAGAGCTTCAGGACTCAAGCAGAACAGCCATTCCATTGTCTTCTACACTAGCATGTTCATGACTTTGTGAAGTTACCTAAGATATTGTTCACGAACCTAGAGGTATATACCTGCATGAGGGTTGGTGTTTCACTTTAAAAGATGAAATCCAGCTCTGTAACACATCTGAAAGAGTTCTTATCTACTTGGACCTTGAGTAACAATAAGCAAAGAGTGAATGACGTCAGGAAGGAAACCCAAAGTACAGCAGAACTCTGTCAGCACGGACCTTTGATCTTAGTCCACTTGGGCTAGCTTTGAAATAAACTGCGTAACTCGTAAGCATTGGAAATGTTCTGGAGCGGAGGTAATTTACTCTACTGCACCTGAATAAACAAAGAGTCATGAGATCGCTCCCTCATTTCCCCTTCTTCAGAAGCCGATTGCCTTCTTAACAGGGATACTCATGTTCTGAATTCATATTTCCTTGTCCAAAGAATGATTTAATATTATTCTGATGCCACCTGACAGGAAAATTCCTAGATCCATTGGAAGAAATAATATACACTCCAGAAAGAAAAGAAACTAGGAAATGAAAGATTCTGAGGTGAAGAGAACAACTTGAATCAAAATATTGGTGACTAGAACAAAAAAGTGGCAGAGAAAAAAAAGTGAAGAACCAGTGTAGTACTGGAAAAACACAGCTTAATGAGAGTCTATAAAAAACCTTTGAGAAAAGAAACATGGATGGATGGATGGATGGATGGAAGAACAGGTAAAGATTAGACAGACAGAATGGCTTAGTGGGTCCAGGCCTGGCCGAAGACCTGTGCTGCCTCAGATGGCATAGAGTTGAGTGAACATTATCTCAAACCCACTCATAGATGCCCACAGGTTGTGACTTACAGGAAGAGGAGGCATCACTTAAAAGAGACCAAAAAGAATTTTTTATCCTCGAGATTGTATTGCCACATAATAAAACAAAATATGAAGCTTAGAACTGGATCACTTGGCCCTTTCTCATCTTCACCCAGTCCAAAATGCTTGCATTTCTTAATAGCCAGCTTTCTCTTAGATCTGCAACTGGGCTCAACCTCATTCAAGCCTCAGCACAATCTTCTTTGTAGTTTTAGCTTTTTTGTGGAAAATCGGCCTCGTCTGCCCACCATAGCCACTCTGCTTCCTGTCATAAAGCCTCTTACCCTACGTGTTCAGAGAATCCTTACCCTTCTCATGCTGTGTGACTTTCGGGGTTGATGCTTGCCACAGTTACAGAAAGTCCAGCAGATTTTAGAAACATTCAATGTGTTTGCGAGAGTGCTACTGGCACAGAAAGGCAAAAGAATTTTTAATCTTTGTGAATTATTAGGCAGGTGATGGAAGGTCTAAGGAATATACATGGTATTGTAGCTACTTCCTGCAAGTTGTCTGTGGGACTTCGGGAAAGAACTAAAGAAGGGGAATGGTTTTCTAACAGATGGCACGGGGGCATTTGTCATTCTGGACATTCACATAAAGGGCTGGAATAAGAAGTTCCTAACTAGAGAGGAAGTGGATCCCACAAAGTCAGGGAAGAGCAGCCTTGCTCAGAGATAAGTTGAAATGATCAGGAGAATTTTTAAAATAAAATGTATTTTCTTTAGATAAAGAGATGTACAAAGATGAAAACAAAAAGTGATTCAAATCTTCCATGTAGAATAAAACTTAATGTTAAAAAATAAATAGATAAAGCAACCTAGATACTTGCTTAAACAGTACCTTAGAGATTTTTATACAAAATATGGATGAGGATGAAGGGGGAAAAAACACAAATATGGCATAGAAAGAAAGAGTGCAGAAGGTTTCCAATGATTCTTATGAGGAAAGTAGTTGAGAAATAAAATATGTACTGCCTCAGTTTCCCCAATTGTAAGGAAAAGCCAATAAGGTAAATTTACAGTTTTAATTAACTAAAACTAGTATGATAAAATTTAAAAGTAGAATATGATGGGACTTCCGGCCAAGATGGAGGCATAAGTAATATACTTTGCCTCCTTGCACAATCAAAAGGAGGACAACAAGTTTAAAAACAAAAAACAACCAGAACTGCCAGAAAATTGAACTCTATAGAAGTCCAACAACCAAGGAGTTAAAGAAGAAACATTCATCCAGACTGGTAGGAGAGGCAGAGACAGAGACAGAAAGCCAGGGTGGAGGGGATGTCAAAAGGTGGCAGCTGGAGGACTGGGCGCACGAGATGGCAGCTGGCTGTCCCACACTTGCATGTGGGTAAACTGGGAGGAGCAACAGGGGAGCGAGACAGACCGAGCAACCCAGGGTTCCAGCAAGGGAAAAGAAAGCCCCAAAACCTCTGGCTGTAAAAATCTGCAGGGTTTGTCGAAGAGGGAGAAACTCCCAGCCTCACAGGAGAGTTCATTGGAGGAGTCCACAGGGTCCTAGAAAGTACACAAACCCAACCACCCAAGAACCAGCACCAAAAGGGCCCAATTTTCTTGTGGGTAGAGGGGAAGTGACTGAAAAGCCTCCAACAGCTGACTAAGCAGCAGTGTTCCCTCTTGGACCCCTCCCCCACATATAGCTCCACGAAGCAGTACCTTGGTTGCCCCACCCTGGTGAATACCTAAGGCTCCGCCCCTTACAACATAACATGCATACCAGGGACAAAAAAGTATGACCCAAACAAAAGAACAGATCAAAGCTCCAAAAACAGAACTAAGAGATGAAGAGATAGCCAACCTAACAGATGCAGAGTTCAAAACACTGGTAATCAGGATGCTCACAAAAATGGTTAAGTATGGTCACAAAACTGAGGGAAAAATGAAGGCTACGCAAAATGAAATAAAGAAAAATACACAGGGAGCCAACAGTAAAGGGAAGAAATCCGGGACTCAAATCAACGACTTCGAGCAGAAGGAAGAAATAAACATTCAACCAGAACAGAATGAAGAAACAAGAATTCAAAAAAATGAGGAGAGTCCGAGGAACCTCTGGGACAGCATTAAACATTCCAACATCCAAATCATAGGGGTGCCAGAAGAAGAGGAAGAGCAAGAAATTCAAAACATATTTGATAAAACAATGAAGGAGAACTACCCCAATCTGGCAAAGGAAATAGACTTTCAGGGAGTTCAGGAAGCTCAGAGAGTCCGAAAGAAGTTGGACCCAAGGAAGCGCACACCAAGGCACATTGTCATTACATTACCCAAGTTTAAAGATAAGGAGAGAATCTTAAAAGCAGCAAGAGAAAAGGACACAGTTACCTACAAAGGAGTTCCCATAAGACTGTCTGCTGATTTCTTAAAAGAAACCTTAGAGGCAAGAAGGGGCTGGAAAGAAGTACTCAAAGTCGTGAAACGCAAGGGCCTTTATCATCCAAGATTACTCTATGCAGCAAAGCTATCATTTAGAATGGAAGGGCAGATAAAGTGCTTCCCACATAAAATAAACTTAAAGGAGTTCATCATCACCAAGCCCTTATTATATGAAATATTAAAGGGACTTATCTAAGGAAAAGAAGAAGATCAAAACTGTGAACAGTAAAATGACAACAAACTCACCACTATCAACAACTGAACCTAAAAACAAAAACAAACTAAGCAAACAAGTAGAACAGAAACAGAATCACAGAAATGGAGATCACATGGAGGGTTATCAGCAGGGAAGGGGAGGAAGGAGAATGGGAAAAAAGGTTCAGAGATTAAGAAGCATAAATGGTAGGTACAAAATAGATAAGGGGAGGTTAAGAATAGTATAGGAAATGGAGAAGCCAAAGAACTTGTATATACAACCCATGGGCATAAACTAAGGGGTGGAGGGGGATGCTGGTGGGAAGACAGGGTGTAGGGCGTAGGGGAATAAAGGGGAGGAGAAAATGGGACAATTGTATTACATATATGTAATAGCATATATTTAAATATATTTAAAAAATAAAAGTAGAATATGATGGAAGAGCTTACTTTATTCAAAAGAAACATATTTAGGTAGCATATCAAAAAAATTCGCAGTGACCTTGAAGAAGTGAATATAGTTAGCAAGCACATATAATGAGCTAGGAACTGGTCTAAATGTTGAAATCCAAAGCATGCTCTCTAGAAGCTTATAGTCTACGATCTCAATTTGCTTTTCAAATTCAGCCATGTATAAATAACCTCAAACTGTTCTAGTGAATAAACAGACATACCTGCAAGAAAGCTCTTATTTTCCAAAAGCTCATTCTTTTTGAGAACACATAGAAGATGGAAAGAAGGGAGCTGAACCAAGGATGACTTTGCACATTAGACAGATAGATATGTAAGAACAGTATCAGTGAAGAAACAAGCCAAAAGGAGATGGAGCTTGATTTCTTTTCCTTAATAAACATTATTTAACAACAGCAAAGATAGCCCAAGACACAACAATCACAATTGTATTGTCTGATTCATTTTCACAAACTAAACACACCCATATAATAAGCACCCAGATCGAAAAACAGAACACAGCCAGCAACTCCCAAAACCTACTTATGACTCCTTCTAATCACTGCACACCCCAAACCTCAACGCTGGCCAAGGCTCACCACCATCTTGATTTCTAACACTATATCTTAGTGTTGCCAAAAAGCAGTTCACTATCTTAAAACTACTTTGTTTAGGTATAACCTGCACATATTTAAAGTGTAAAATTAAGCACCATCAAACCAAGATACTGAACATTTATTTCCATCACCCTTAAAAATGTCCTGTGTCCTTTTGTAATCCAGCTTTCCTTCTACCCCTATGCCTAGGTGATCTCCGATCTGTTTTACTTGGTGTATGATAGTTTGTACTTTCCAGAATTTATACAAATGACATCATACTTGAAATGGGATCAAATGCCCTTTTTTTTGTGGGGCAGTCTGGCCTTTTTCACTCAATGTAATGACTTTGAGGTTCATCTATGCTGTTTTGTAAATCAATGGTTTGTTCCTTTGTATTGATGAGGAGCACCCTATTGTATGGATATGCCACAGTTTGTTTATCCATTCACAGGCTGATGGATATTTAGGTTACTTACAGGCTTACAAATAAAGTTGCTGTGAATATTCATGATTGAGTGTTTGTAGAAGTATAAACTTTTACTTTTCTTAGGGAAATACCTAAGAGTGGAATGGCTGGGTCATAGTGTAGCTGTGTGTATAAGTTTTTAAGATATTGCCAAACTGTCTCCCAAACTGGTGTATCATTTTATATTCTCAACATCAGAGTATGAGGTTACCAGTAGTACCACGTTCTCACCCATACTTGCTATTATCAGTCTTTTAATAGTTCAGTTGCCTAATGGACGTATAAGAATCTCATTGTGGGTTTCATTTGCATTTTCTGATTACTAGTGATGTTAAGCACTTATTAATGTGCTTCATGGCCATTTTCATATATTTGTTTGTAAATTGCCTGACTTTTTCTTTAAAATGCCAAGATGAGTAAAATGGACTTAAATGAATGTTCAGAGGTAAGAGAGGGGAGAGTGGATAAAGATGCAATATTGACCGATAATAAGGACAATGAAGACTTTATAACACCTACTTTGCTTTAGTCCTCTATTTCTTTTTTCTCTTTTTTTAAGTTTCTCTATCTCAAGGAGAAGATTCTTCAAGGTAAAGGGAGGAAAGGCCTCCTCACATATAGGAAGGAGTAGTAGATCCATAAGACAAATTAGAGAGTGAGGAAGAGACCTAGTGGTCCACCATTTCCCTCTTCCTTCTTTAGAACCTCCAAGTTTTAGTTGGATATAGGGTGACCAACCTCCCTGTTTACCCCTGACTGAGGGGGTTTGCAGGACGTAGGACTTTCAGTGCTAGTACTGGAAAAGTACATGGGTAATTCAGGAGGAGCTGGTCATCCCAGGTAAGTCCTTGGTTACCCAAAATGAAGATGATTATTTCCCAGCCGCCCTTTCAGCTTGGCAATATGATTAAGTCATGACCAATAAAATAAAAGCAAACGTGATGTCTGAACTTTCTGGGTTGTACAAATTTAAAGAAAGAACATGCTCTGCCCTTTCTTCCTTCCTGTCTCCTCGCTGGCTCAAATGAAGTAGTGAGAGAAAAAGCAGGCATAGCTGTCTGAAACTGCAAGATAGGAGCTGCCTGTTCAGAATGCCAGAGTAGCAAGAGGGAAGGACATCGAGTCCCTGATTATTATAAAGCTGCCATAAGAACCAGAGGTGCTTACCCAGCTTTTATTTGAGAGAGAAGTAGACTTTTATTTTGCTTAAGCCCCTGTATTTTAGGCCTCCTTTTACAGCTACCTACTTAATAAAGTATTTAAGAGCTCAACCAGGTAGGCTACATGATTTCAATAGTTTTAAATGTGTTTGATCTTCAAAAGAAGAAAGGAATGCCTTTTTATAAATGCATGGTCCATAAATCCCAAACTGGTGATTTTCACGACACACTTGGGTCATTTTCTGTAGTCGATTAATAAAAGGTTGTTGGTGAGTCACTTTAAAAAGGCAGCAGAGCCCTGGCCGCTGTGGTTCAGTTGGTTGGCTCGTCATGCTATAGCCGAATGTTTGTGGGTTCCCCTTCTGGTCAGGACATGTGCCTAGGCTACAGCTTTGGCCCCTGGGGTGGGCACATAGGATATCCAGTCCAGGTGCATACAGCAACCAATCAATGCTTCTCTCTTCCTCGTCAATGTTTCTCTCTCTCCCTTCCTTTCTCTCTCTCTCTTAAAAAAAAAAAGCGATGAAAAAATGTCCTCAGGTGAGAATTTAAAAAAATAGGCAGCATAGATTGCTAGGCTCTAAAATGGTTGTACCAAGAACAAGTCTTGTTGAACTGTCCTTAGATTCTAGATACACTCCTTTGAGATGGTTGCTATGCTGGTGGGTTAACAAAATATGCACTTGTAACAAGGTTACTGACAAAAACATACATGACATCCATTCAGACTTGTTCTTGGTACAAGTACAACAAGGTTGATCAATAACCGGTTGAACAATCATACCCAAATGGTACTGGGTAATGAATCAACATTGGCGTGGAAAGAAATTTCGAGAGGTAAGTCTGATCCAGCTAAATGTTTTATCAGTGATTTGGATGAAGAGATAGTGAAGTACTTACCAAATTGACGGATGACAAGAAAAAAACAGTATCAGCAGACAGAATCAGGACTAAAAGTTTTTGCTGGCTAGAATGACAGGATGAAACTAATAAAGTAAAGTAATAAATGTGTGTTTGTGCACTCACACTTTTTTTTAAAGCCCATTCAGTAAGATAAGAAATGGGGGAGATATGAATTAGTGTTAGGTATAGAAAAGAATTGGGACGTTTTATATGATGGCTCAAAGTGAATCAGTAAGGCCAAGCTGAAGCAGTTCCGACTGTATCAGTGGAGTGACAGTGTCTGCCACGGGAGGTATGGCTCTGCTAGCAACATGCAGAGTGGCAGTTCTCATGCTGCAGCGCAAACGGTATAGAGGAACTGCTCGAAGGAGTGGAGGAAAAGGGGAGCTGCCCTCAAATGCTCTGATGCTCACATTTCATTCCTCTGCCTTGTCTGACTACCCTCCTGCTCCCGACTTTCAGCGTGGCACTCTGTTCCTGTTACTTATGCTCACAACTGGTTCTTCCTGCTTCTCTCTGCTTCGGGCACTCTGTCTTCCTGACCTGAGACTTTGATGTTAGGGAGATTGAGTGGACAGAAGAGTGGAGGAGCTAAGGGTGAGCAGTGGGAATTGTTATTCCACAAGCACTTTCTCCTAAAGAGATGCCTGTTCAGATTGCGAGACACATCAAGAAAGTAGTCAGAAGGAATAACTTTTTCATACGTTCTTTTCTCTCAGCTACAGAAGTTGCTGTGCTTCTGAGGACAAATGGGTAGTGTGGGCAGTATGACTTACTACATACCTTAAATAACCCTCCTAAATAAAACAAATAAATTTTCTGAATAAAAATTTAAAATACAGCCCTGACCAGTGTGGCTCAGTTATTTGGGAGTTGCCCCACAAAGCAAAAGATTGCTGGTTCGATTCCCCAGTCAGGGCACATGCCTGGGTTGAGGACCAGGTCTCCAGGAGGCAGTGCTCAAGAGGCAACCACATTTTGGTGTTTCGCTCCCTCTCTTTCTTCTTCCCTTCCCCTCTCCAAAAATAAATAAATGAAATCTTTAAAAAGAAGAAGAAGAAGAAGAAGAATCCCAAATCAAAAACCTAATCTTCTGCTTAAGAAACGAGAAAGAAAAAGAACAAACGAAACCAAAAACAAGCAGAAGGAACAAAACCTTAAAGACTAGAGAGGAAATAAATAAAACAGAGAGTAGAAAAACAATGGAGAAAAGTCAACAAAACCAAAAGTTTTATTGATTTTAAAAGATCAATAAAATTCACAAAACTTTAGCTGGAGTGACAAAGAGAAAAAAAGAGAAGATTCAAATTGCTTCAAGATTCAAAAGAAAAACACATAGTTAACAATAGACAACAGTGAAAACCTGGATGTTTTCCCTCTAAGATCAGGAACAAGACAAAGATATCTGCTCTTTCCACTTTTATTCAACATTATACTGAAGGTTTTTGCCCTGAAGGTTAGCCAGGGCAATTAGGCAAGAAAAAGAAATAAAAGGTATCCAGATTGGAAAGGAAGAAGTAAAACTATCTCCATTCACAAAGGACATAATCTTATAAACAGAAAATGCTAAAACAGTAATGCATACATACACATACACACAAATGTTAAAACTAATCATCATATTCCTCAAAGTTTTAGGATACTCTAAAAATATATTAAAAATCAATTCTATTTCTATATATAAATTAGTAACTTGAAATTATGAAAAAATCATATATTTACAATAGCATCAAACATTAAAATACTTAAAAATAAATTTAACAGAAGTTCAAGTTTTATATACTGAAAGCTATAAAACATTATTGAAAGAAATTAGAGAAGAACTAGTTAAGTGGAAAGATATTCCTTGTTCATGGAACACCTAAATTGTTAAAGTAGTAATAACCTCCAAGTTGATATACAGATTCAACACAATTCCTATCAAAATATTAGCTATTTCTCTGGGAGGAATTAACACACAACTCCAAAATCATAAGGAAATGCAAGGGATCCTACATAGGAAAAACTGTCTTGAAAAAAGGACAAAGGTGGAGGATACTTCCCAATTTTAAATTTTACTACAAAGCTACAGTTATCAGGATAGTATGGTATATCTACAGACATATATATAGATCAATGGAATAAAATTGAGAGTCCAGAAATTATTCCTTGCATATATTGATTTTTGAGAAAGGTCCTGTTTTAATCAGTCTGGGCTTTTATAACAAAAATGCCAGAGACTGGGTGGCTCACACAATATTTATTTCTCACAGTTCTGGAGTTTGGAAGTCCAGGTTCAAGGCATGGCAGGTTCAATGTCTGCTGATGGCCCACTTTCTGGTTCCCAGGCAGCTGTCATCTTGGTGTATCCTTGCATGGCGCAAGGGATGAGAGAGCTCTCTGGAGTCGCTTTTTTTTTGTCTTTGTTTGTTTTTGGGGGGTGGAGCCTCTTTTATAAGGGCTCCCTGATCTAATCACATTCCAAAGGCCTAGCCTCCAACACACTGGAGGTTAGAATTTCAGCATATGAATTTTTTGGGGGGATGGGGAGGTGGACAAAAGCATTCAGTTTATAAGAGGCACCAAGACAGTTCAATGGAAGAAAGAATAATCTTTTCAGAAAATGGTTCTGGGCCAACTGGATATTCACTGAAACTGGACTCTTATGTCATACCATATATATAAATGAACTCAGAATGGATCTAAGACATAAATGTAAGAGGTAAAAGCTCTTAGATTAAAACATAGGAACAAGTCTTTATGACCTTGGGCTAGGCAATAGTTTCTTAGATATGACATGAAAAGCATGAACAACAACTGAAAAGAAGATACATTGGACTTCATCAAAACTAAAGAATTGTTCTTCAATGGACACCATCAAGAAAGTGAAAAGAGAACCCACAGAATGGGAAAAATATTTGTAATGAGGGACTTGTAGTCAGAAAATATAAAAATCTCTTATAAAACAACTATAAAAAAGGTAAATAAAGCATTTTTTTTAATGGGCAAAGCATTTGACTAGAGATTTCTCCAAAGAAGATATGTGCCAATCAGCACATGTAAAGATGACCAACATCATTATTCATTAGGAATTTGTTAATCAAAACCACAATGAGATACATCCACTAGGATGGCCATAATGAAAAAGATGGAAATAAAAGGTATTGGCAAGGATATAGGAAAATTGGAACTCACATACATTGCTGGTGGGAATGTAAAATTATGTAGCCACTTTGGAAAACAGTCCAGTAGTTCCTCAGATTATTAAACAAGAGTTACCACATAACCCAATAATTCTATTCCTAGGTATATAACCAAGAGAATTGAAAACATATGTTCACACAGAAACTTATGCAAGGGTTTTCACAGCAGCATTATTCACAATAGCCAAAAAGTGGAAACAGCACAAATGTCTATCAATGGATGCATGGTTAACAAAAGGTGGTGGGGAACACAGTACGTACAGGAAATATTATTTTGCAATAAAATGGAATGAAGTACTGATACAACATGAATGAACCTTGAAAAAATTATGCCAAGTGAAAAAAAGTCAGACACAAAAGGCCACATATTGAAGGATTCCATTCATATGAAATATCCGTAACAGGCAAATCCATAGAGACAGAGAGTAGATGAGTAGTTTCCAGGGAATGGGAGGAGAGGGGAAAATGGAGTGACTGCTGATAGGTTTGGGGTTTCCTTCGGGGGTGGTGACAGCGTTCTGGACATTGGTAATGCTGGTAGATGCACAACCCCATAACTATGCTGAAAACTCGGAACTCATGCATTTTATAAATCCTGAAAGTTTTCATCACAGAGAGAAAGCATTTTTTCTGTTTCTTTTCTTCTTTCTTTTATTCTCATTGTAGCTATATGAAGATGGATGTTAGTTGAACCTATTGTGGTGATCATTTCACAATATATGTAAATCAAACCACCTTGCTGTATGCCTGAAACTTATACAGTATTGTATGTCAATTATTTTTCCAAAAAAATTGAAGAAAAAACAAAAAAGTGGATTCGTGCACTTTAAAAGGGTGAACTTTCTGGTTTATGAATTATGTCATAATGAAGTTGCTATAAGAATAATAATTGATATTAAAAACTCAATAGTTGGGTTAAACTACTGGAGAGAATAACTGATCTGTAATATAAAACTGAAGACATGACCCAGAATATAACAAAAAGATACAGAAAGGTGGAAAATTACAAGAAAAGCTGAGTCATGGAGGACAGAATGAGAATAGCAAATAATATGCCCAATTAGAGTTCTAGAGGGAAAGAAGAGAGAATGGAGAGAGGCCATAGAAGAAGAGATAATGACTAATATTTCCCAGAATTGATTAATGACATCAATTCTCAGATTCAGGAAACAGAACAAATTCCAAGATAATTTGAAAAAAAAAAAGAAATTAATACCTAGACACATCGTTATTAATCTGCAGAACACCAAAGACAAATCAAAGCTCTTAAAAGCAGCCAGGTAAAAGCCTTCTCAGCAATATAATGGAACAAACTATTGTATACCCAACAACTTGGGTGGATTTCAAGAATGTTATGCCATGTGGATAAAATAAAAATCTCCAAAGGTCACATATAGTACATTAGTCCTTTAGAGCCACCATAACAATGTTATAGACTGGGAGGCTTAAACAACAGAAATTTATTTCCCCACAGCTTTGGCCGCTAGAAGTCTTAGATTAAAGTCTAGCAGGGTTAGCTGCTGATGAGGCCCCTTGGCTTGCTGCCGGCTGACTGCTCACTGAGTACTAACATAGAGGTTGAGGGGAGAGCATGTGAGCATGAGACAGATCCCTAGTGTTTACTCTTGCAAGGACATTAATTCTATTAGATTAGGGCCCCATCCTCATGACCTCATTTAACCTTAATTACCTCCTAAGAACCCTATCTCTACTTACAGTCATATTGGAGGTTGGGGCTTCAACATATGAAGGGACGCAATTTGGTTCATAGCATACAATGTGATCTCATTTACATAACATTTTCAAAAATAAAAAAAATTATAGCCCTGGCCGATAGCTCAGTTGGTTAGCGCATTGTCCTGATATGCCAAGGTTGCGGGTTCGATCCCAGGTCAGGGCACATACAAGAATCAACCAATGAATGCATAAATAAGTGGAACAACAAATCAATGTTTCTCTCTCTCTTAAAAAAAATAATTATAGAGATGGAGAGCAAATTAATGGTTGCCAGAAGTTAGGGATGCAGGGGGTTTGACTGTGACTGTAGAGGAAGCATGAGGAAGATCTTTGTCATGATAGAATAATTCCATATCTTGAAACACGTGGTGTTTCCAAGAATCTACACATATGATAAAATAGCATAGACCTATGCATACGCATTGAACCAATATCAATTTCCTCATTTTGATATTGTACTCTTATGTGAGCTGTAACCATTGGGGAAAACTGGGGGAAGGTACAAAAGGCCGCTCTGTACTGTTTGCATCTTCCTGTGAATCTGTAATTCTTTCAGAATCAAAAGAACTTTAAAAATCAGCCAGGAACAAAAGATGGATTACTTATTAATAAATAGAAATTGGACCTAAAGCTAATTCCTGAACAGTGGCAATAGAAGCCAGGAACAGTGGAATAACATCTTTAATGTGGTGAGACAACTACTCATCTAGGGTTGCGTTCCCATTGAAACTCCGCCAAGGGCCAAGATGAAGTAAAGATTCGATCTGACAACAGGAACAGTTTGTTACCAACAGACCCTCTTTAACGCTAATACTAAACATTGTATTTCAGGCATTAGCCAAAGATCTCAGAGAGCAGGGCTCATAGAGAAGAAGAAAGGGATAGCAAAGAAATCAATGAAACTGTCAATAAATCTAAATGTTGTTAAATTTTCTTGAAGTAATAGAAATAGTGAATATAATCTACAAACATCTAGAGAGTAAAAATAAAGTGAAGGAGAAGTAGAGTAAAATTTTTAAAAGACATGAAAGGATAAAAGAAACAGAAACAGAAAGATACGACAAATATAAAGCATAAAGTAAATGGCAGAAATAAATTCAAATATAATTCTAAATAGAATAAACTCAATTTTGAAAATAAACGTTGTGGCACAGATTTTTAAAAATCTAGTTACATGCCATTTTCAAGAGACAAACATAAGGCACAGAGAGTTGAAAATTAAAAGATAGAAAAAACACCCAAACAGAAGAATTGGTGGTATAGCTATACTAATATCAGATAAAGTTGATGTTAAGGTTAAACAAAAGGATACAGATTTCCTGTCAATGTAAGGTAGAAACTTCTCAGGAAGCTATAACAAAAGTGGAATGAGTGACCTCTGAAGTCACTGAATTTCCCATCCCTTTAGAAACTCGAATCTGAGGTCATGACCAAATTGGTCTGTATGTCAGGGAAGACATTAAAATAACACAGAAAGGACAGGACTTAATGAACATACAGCTTCTCCCTATCCTAAAATCCTAATATTTTATCTTATTTTTCCTTTGTCTTTCAGGTTATTCATTCTCTCATGGCTAGACTTCCTGATTAGCCCTGTACCAGAAGGAAAGCTCTGACATTCCCACCTCATTAAGACTTTTCATCTCTAAAGTAAAAAGTCTGGTATGCACGTGTATGTATATAAAAGAATGTATGCATGGTTTAGGGTATATATGTACACAATCACAACCATCGTTAGGACTTTAATTTTCTCTGTTATAATATTTGTCTTTCAACCACTTGTTGGAGAAGATATGTTGAGAAAACTCCCAAAGGGAAATTATAATGTCCTATCTCATACAACTTAGTCAATAACAGTTAGTTGTCTGAGTTACTAACAAGTATGCAAAGGAAGACAAACATTGCAAGGCTTTGAGAATATAGCAACAGCTTTTGAGGGTGGGGTGGGTGGCAACTGTTTGGTAATGGCATTCAGCTGTTCTTTTGCAAGTTAGATGCTCAGGTTTTTAACTGATAGATCAAGACGTATCAAAAAAAAAACAAACTCAAAAATTTTCCTGGAATATCGCTGGCACTTGAAGTGGATAGAGCCAGTTCTACCTGCTCCAAGATATTTCAAAGGGCGGGACCCAAAGAGTTGAATTTTTAACAAGCATCTCCAGAGAATTCTGAATCATACTAAGGACTGAGAAACATGAATTTAAGGTATCTCAAGGTTTTAGTATAAAAGAAGTGACCTCTTTTTCTATGCTTTAAAATATTAATTTTTCTAGAATATTCCTGTTAGTTTATTGAAGACATAGAGATTATAAAGACATTCGGAGGTGGTATTCTCACTTTATTCTTTTTTTAAAACCATTTTGAGTCTTTATTTCCAATCATCTCCCATATATTCTCATTTACTTTGAAAGGAGATTATGTCATTACTCATTGTGATAGCAGGAATCTAGCCTTAGTGGTAATCTAGGAGTGTACATACAAGAAAGAGACAAAAATGATCACGGTTTTATTTTCTTTGCTGGTGTAGATGCCTGGGTTAGGGGATGTGAGTCCTATGATCCTAAAGGAAAGGATAGGAATGATCTCAAGAGGACAAACCAAGCCAGCAAGTAGCTCATTATAGATGTGATCAAGTTATAGGAGAGGCCAAAAACAGGAAAAGAAAATAATTAATTTCAACATCTATAGTCATTTTCTAAACAAATGGCCCCTTATAATATAATTTGAAATATTTATTTCAAAATTGTTTTTAAATGACAGAAGGATTAGTAGAAAAGATAACTTTAAAGAGGCAACAGAGTAAATAAATGGCTGACTTTGTTCTCTCCTCACAGTCACAGAACTTAACCTTTTTACCAGTAGGTGCAAAAATAAATAGCTTCTACTATACATAATCCCATCAGACACAAAACAAATGACTAAATTCAATCTGGTTTATTAATAATCATTATGTAGCCCTGACTGGTGTGGCTCAGTTGGCTGGTTGTTGTCCTGCAAAGTGAAAGATCATCGGTTCAATTTCCAGTCAGGGCACATGCTTGCATTGTGGGTTCTGTCCCAGGATGGGGCACATACAAGGGGAAACTGATTGATGTTGCTATCTTACTTCAATGTTTCTTTCCTTCTCTTTCTCTCTCCCTTCCCCCTCTCTAAAAATAAATAAATAAAATCTTAAAAAGAATTATTATGAAAAGCCATTTAAGAATTCATTGTTTAAGCTAGACTGCAAATGTCCTACAGATTGATGCTCTCTGAGAAATAATTGTGTTCCTTTTGTATCACCCCATATGCCTGCAACACTACTGACCATGATACAGGATATCAAAATGTATGGCTGGTTAAGTAATGGACTGTATTTTTAAAAGCACTCATTGTGAACTCACACGTCCTTATGAAATTTCGGTATACTAATTTAAAAATAGAATTCTTAAAAGCTTCCCAAGAGAAAAAACAACTCATTTGCAAAGGAATGAAAATTATATTGGCTTTCAGGTTCTCCATCTTTAGGTTAGAATACAATGGCTTCAAAATGCTAATAGAAAGTGGTTTGGAAAATATAATTCTATACCTAGCCAATTTATCAGTCTGAAAGTCAGACAAAAGAGTTCAACATTTGCCTTCCTTTCTGGAAAAAAAAAATCACTTGAGCATACACTTTAAGAAAATGAAAGTGGAAATCAAAAAAGATAAAGATACAGAATCCAAAAAATAATGTTCACAACTCAGAATAGCAATAAACTAAATTTCTAGGACATTGGTTGGGCAGCTGGTTTAAAGGCAATTGGTTCAAAGGAAAACACATACTCAGAAGATTTACAGACAAATGTATTTCATAAGAAAATGGATTCACCTCAAATAAGTATGATAGAGTGAGGCAATTATTTATCCTGTCAACAACAATAAAGAAAAAGGGAAGGCAAACAGAAAGTCCATGAGAACTAAAAAGCTCTACAGCAAATCATGGTCTATGTATTTTTAAAAAAGTGCATGTAGCATGACTCAGAATGGCATAAGGAGTGTAATGAATGATATAACACTCAAACTTGGTGTTTGAAATGTTTGTTTTGGAGCTACATATATTTAGGAAAAGGGTTTCATTTCCTTCTCTACAAGTCCAACTACATTTCTTGATTCTGCAAAAAATAATATGTACATAATTATAGTATTTTAAGTGCTCTTTATTGGATTTAGTGTTTTGAATCAGTTTATATATAACACATATATAACTATATGTTCCAAAACAGAAGGGAAATGTTATAAACCTTCATAATGTATGAGTTGTGAGATGGAAAGGGAAGAAAGGGAATGAAAGTAGAAGGGTGTATACCTTCATTTTTTTATTGTAAAGTTTTGAGAGATACTCTTTGAAATTGAATGATCAAGAAAGTACTTTCTCTGTATAATTTGAAATTATAAAGTAAGCAATAGAAGAACTGCTTATAAGACAACTAGCAAAACTTTGAGAAGAAGAGGGAGGTAGAGGTAGAGTTAATAGGCTCAATTTCTTATCTTTTATAAGTGAGAATCAATAGAAACCTATGTGAGATAGATTGGATCATTGTTCCCAACTCTTCGCTCTCTCCCTGTAACAGATTACAAATGCACACACTCTTTGATGTGCGCTCTCTGCTTTGCACCCTGTGGGAGCATGTATACATAGTATCATGCCTGCCCCCATTGATTCTGGGCTTGGCCATATGAATTATTTTGGACAATGGAATGTAGGTGGGAGTGACAGAGGCTTTCGGAAGTATCTCATGTTTCAGTCACTTCTCTTCAGCCATGGTCCTTTACCTTGGGAAGAGCATGTCCCCAAATATGGACACTTCTTTAGCCCAAGTCCAAAATGAGAAGATACACGGAGCCATACCTAGCCAAATCCAGTGTAGTGGCAGCCAGTGACTTGTGAGCTTGCAATATGTGTTTATTATTATAAACACACATGTATATGTATATATAAACACATTTATATATAAACACATATTGGGGATTGTTTTATGGCAGCAAAAATTGACAAACATGCTGTCTAAAGTTGGTAAATCAAGAATTGGAACTGTAAGTATATTATTTAGAGTTAGGGGAGATATCCATCAATAGAGGTGGGGCGGCAACCACAAAACAGAATTAGTTAAAGGCAGTTTTTGGTAATATTCTTGGGGAAGGAGAACTAAAGATTTTGTCTCATATTTTCCTGTCCCATTTGAAAATTTTTTTTGTCATATGCGTGTATTACTTTTATATTTAAAATGTACAAGTACACCGCATACCATCCAGAAGGTGACATATGCCTTAGACACATGAAACTTTATAGCAACAATGTGATGAGGCAACTAATTTGTGTTGGAAAATAAAATGCTATAGATAATGAAATTACAGGAATTTAGAAGAAGAAAAGATTAACTTGACTGAAGAGGTTGTAGATGGTAGAGAGAATTACACTGGAACAGGAACCTTAAGAATTAAGATAGGTGGTGAAAAGCAGACAAATGAGAAACAAATAGCATAGAAAATATGGAGAGTGGAAAGCAGTGAAGTGGTGGTGTAGCTGGAGTAGAGAATTCTTATGGGAGAGCTACAGGCAAAAGGTATGGGACTGGTGGGAATGGGGCCAGATTGCGATGGGCCTGGAATGCTTGAGCAATGTGTGTAACAGAGAGTGGCTTCATGAACTGGGTGTTTTAGGAAGACCAATATAACAGGGCTGTGGAGAATGGGTTGCACTGGATAAAAACAGAGCCCTTGGAGCTAAAGTAGGAGTTATCTCAAGGGTCATTTGTGCTTTTGTTGTGGCATTTGTCAAGTTATTGATTGCTATTAGTCAGGTAGATTCTCTTATCACATCCCTTGGACCTAAGTTTATTTTAAAAATTGTATTAAAAAGCTTCACTCCTTTATAATAAATATGAAGATCATTATTTAGATAGACTGGAACCTTATAGGACTGGAAAGGTATGACTTGGGGAAAGAAGAGGCCAAGAAAACATATTTTATAAATCTCTAAAAGCCACTCTTAGCTAGAAAAGACCTGCAGTCTTCTTCCCAGACCAGTGAGACCCAGAATGTTTTTTTTTTCCATTGAGCCTTCCTAAATGCCATCTAACAATAGCATAAATTCATGTGCACTATAGTTAAAATTTTGACCATCTTACTTCACAGCATCTCTTTTGAACCAAGAACTCATCATCTCTCCAGTTGTCTTTATTTCAGGTTCACGCCATTTGATTTCCTTTTAAGTAATGACTGCCCGAATCTAATACCTGCCAAGACTTGCTTCGATTGTTCTTCATGATTTTTTCTTAAAACCCTCACCCAAGAACATTTTTTCATTGCTTTTAGAGAGAGAGGAAGGGAGAGAGACAAACATCAATGTGAGAAAGAAGCATCGATGCAAGAGAGAAGCATTGATTAGTTGCCTCCCATGTCCCCTCTGAGTAGGGATCATATGTGCTCGGACTGTACTGAACCAACAACCTAGGTATATGCTCTGGCTGGGAATCCAACCTGTAAACTTTTGGTTACCAGATGACGTTCCAACCAGGTGAGCCACACTGGCTAGTGTATATCCATGTTAATTTTTGTACCTGGTTTCAATTTTCCTTCTATTCTGTCTCCTGTTTTCCTTAAAACAAACAAACAAACAAACAAAAAACCATATTGAAGACTTGTCTGACTCTTATTTCCAGTTTCTTAGGTTAATTTCTGCCCACTACCTTCTTCATTCATTGGCCATGTGTGGGAACTGCATATCCAGAGCCTTATCAGTTCAAGACCAGTTCTACCTGTACTGCCTCAGGCTTGTTCTCACTTTCTCAACTTTTTCACTCCTCCATACTTGCTGGTTCACACTCCACTGAGCCTCTGATCTAGCAGTTCCCAGGTTTCCCTCATTTTTTCCATTTGATAAACATTATAACCCATATAAATGTTTGGAGTAAATGTGTGAAATTTCCAAGAAATCAACAATAGGTCTTCCCTTTCCTCTCTGATTCAAGGAAGCCTATTGGGATGCAAGAAACAGGGAGTGACATTTTCAAAGGCATAATCTGCAATCCGCCCTAATTTATGTTTTAAAACTTTATTCTCAGCTTCTGGTTCTAGATCATGATGGAATAATGGATGGAGCGCCCTTAAATTCTAAGAACAGCTAGACTTTGGACATGGTACATATTAGGTTGGCCAAAGAGTTTGCTTGTTTGTTTTCTGTAGCTTCAGTAACTCTTAGTTGCCTTTAACTTCATTTGAAACAATTTTGTTAGATTGTATTGTGACAGTGGTCATATCAGTGTGCATTTAGAAAAACTAATCATAATTGGTGAATTTTTAAAAAATATTTTATTTATTTATTTTTAGAGAGAGGGGAAGGTAGGGAGAATGAGAGGGAGAGAAACATCAATGTGCGGTTGCCTCTCATACGCACCATACTGGGGACCTGGCCTGCAACCCAGGTCTATGCCCTGACTGGGAATTGAACTGATGATCCTTTGCTTTGCAGTCCAGCACTGAATCCACTGAGCCACATCAGCCAGGGCAAAATTGGTGAATTTTTGTGTGGCCATTTTAGTATTGAAGATTGAAGAAAATACACAACATTTTTGGCATATTATGATTTCTTATTTCAAGAAGGGTAAAAACAACTAAAACACACACAAAAAGATCTGTGCAGTGTACGGAGAAGGTGCTATGACTGATCGAATGTGTCAAAAGTGGTTTGTGAAATTTTGTGCTGGAGATTTCTCATTGGACAGTGCTCTATTGTCAGGTAGACCAGTGGAATTTGACAGCGATCAAATCAAGACATTGAGAACAATCAACATTATACCACTCGTGAGACAACAACATACTCAAAATATCCAAATCAATAAAGTTATTGGTGAAAATGAAAAATGTGTCTTTTATTTTACAGAAAAAACTAAATAGACTTTTTGGCCAACCCAATGAAACAAACATAACACTCTGAAAGGTATAGAGAAGAAGGCAATTGACAAGGATTTTGGGATTGAGGACTAACAGGGCAACAAGTTCCCTGAGTTTTCTTTTTGCCTCATATATCCTGGACTGAGTGCTGGAGGAGCTGACAATTGGAAACGCCACGGGAACAGGTGTTTTTAAATATCCCCAAGGAAGGTTTGCTTTCTGGAACCAAAGGGCCAGAAAAGGGGCATCGTAGAAAACTCTTAGGTAGTAATTGCCCTATTCCAGCCAAACAATGCAGAAAAGAAAAGAAAAGAAAAAAGACACAACGGCAACCCTGTCCAAGTGAGAAAGGTTGAGTAGAGAGCCTAGATTCACACCTTCACACAGTTGTTACAAGGCATTCCTTGTAAAATGCCCTAACCTCTGCTGGGGTGATGTCAGAGAAGACCTAGTGAGGACAGAGTGAATAGCATAATCAAAACAAAACAAAATGACCCAAGGGTTGGGCTGGCCGAAAAGCCCATTTAGTTTTTTCTGAAAAAGACACATTTTTCATTTTCACCAATAACTTTATTGCCTTGGATAGTTTGAGTGTGTCGGCTTTCTCCCGAATGGTATAACATTAATTGTTCTTAATTAATGTCTCAATTTGATCACTCTCAACATCAACTGGTCTCCTTGACTGTGAAGTATCAACCAGTGAGAAATCTCCAGCATGAAACTTTGCAAACCACTTTTGACACATTTGATCAATCACAGCACCTTCTCCATACACTACACAAATCTTTTTTTTTTTGCATTTCAGTTGCATTTTCACCTTTCTTAAAATAATAAACATAGTAATGCCAAAAATGTCGCATATTTTCTTCCATCTTCAATATTAAAATGGCTACACAAAAATTCACCAATTTTGATGTGCTTTTTAAAAATGCACGCTGATATGACAGCTGTCACAATACAATCTAACAAAATTGTTTCAAATGAAGTTAAAGACAACTAAGCACTACTAGAGCCATCACATGGAAAAAAACAAACAAACATTTTGGCCAATCCAATATATGCAAGGTTATTGTACTGAATTTAAAAAGCCTGTCTCAAAAGGTCACGTATTGTTTGCTTCCATTAAATAACATTCTTGGAATTACAAAATTATGGAGATGGAGAACAGATAGTGGTTTTTAGGGGTTAGACATAGTCGTGGTTGGGAGTAGGGTGGGAGTGATTATGAAGGAGTAGCCTGAGGGAGATCTTTGTATGATGAAATAATTCTGTATCTTGATTCTGGTGATTATAGGAATCTGCACATGTGATAAAATGACACAACTGTACACACGCATTGTACCAATATCAATTTCCTGGTTTTGATATTATGCTATAGTTATAAGTTTATAGCTTTGTTGTAAGTTATAGTTATCAGATGTAACTGTGGGGGTGCAAAAAATAATTTTCTTCCCAGCTTTCTAAGTTCTTCTGGCTGCACTAATAATCAGATTAACAACAGAAGAAACTGTCCAAATTATTACATACATACATATGGAAGTTCCATTAGAATATGAGACAAATTGGGCACTTGAGACTTATATGCTCTTTCTTTGAGGAAAAGGATGTCTGGGACTTCAAAGGGGAAGTAGGTAATTCACAGGTAAATAAGAAAGAGCAAACATGCCATAAACAAATTCTTCCTGGGGCACCTGAAACAATGCGACACAGCGGGGAGTCCAACTAACAAGCTTCACTAGATTTCTTCCTGTCTGCCACTTTTAATTCATGTATTCTAATACGAATAGTTAAACTGAACAGCTCCCTTCCTTTAAGCAGGTTTTTCCATCTTAATTCCATTAGTCAGGTAAGGGAGGGTCACAGGTTCTTTGTGAGTCTTTTGTTTCTTAATAACTAGCTTAAAATCAATATCCCAAGAGACAAAATTGGGAGTGACAAAAATCTGAATTCCCCTTATAACCATTGGGAGGAAATGAGTAAAGGGTACAAAGGACCTCTGTGCAATTTTTACAACTCCCTATGAGTATAATAATTATTTCAAAATAAAGAGCGATTGTCTAATTTTGATACTTCTGATAGTCATTAATATTATAATCTAAATTTTGAAGCCCTCTGCTTTCTAGGGACAATGCTGGGATTGATTGCATTTCTGTGCTTGTTTGAAAGTTAAATATGACACATGGTTTGATTTGGCCATTGAAATGCATACATAAAAGGGAAAGGTGGGGGAGGAAAGTATTATGAGACCATACACAATCTGCCATGTGCCTTCCTACTGTCCCTGCTGAGGGGAAACCATGTGCTGTTCTGCTTCCTTCTTCAGCCTGGGATGAAGCCCCCACTTACCTTCCCAGGAGTGTGAGCCAGAAAGGAATTCATGTAGGTTTAAGCCACCAGGATTTGGGACTTAGACACAGCTATCCAGTGTAGTACTACAGCTGTGAGTCACCATTACCTGCCCACCTCTCTCACAAATGCATACAATGTACTGCTCTGATCACCAGATCCAAGGCAAAGTGCCTTCCTGTTTTTGGTCCACCTTCATTCCCCACCCCCAGGACTGCCCGCACCATGCCATATATCCTCACTGCCTGACCTTATCTATCATTACCGCCCAATGCATAAGTGCACCAAGGCCTCCCTCCTTCGAATTTGCCCCCCTCATTCCTGGATGATAGAGCAGTGCAGCAGTCATGACAACGATTTTGTGTTACGGGCAGGAGAGCTGGGAGAAGAGAAAGGGGCTTCAGTCCCAAGGTAGGGCTATCAGGTCTTGGGTTGGCGAAAGGAGAAACAAAGAGTGGAAAAAATCACAGAGTAATATAGTGTTTATATGTTCTGCTTAATTACCACCTGCTTCATGTGATTTGACTCCTATGCGGGCTTATGTTTGCCTGTCCCTCCTTCATTGTCAGCCTCTTCTGTTCTTTGTCATCCAGTCATGTTTGACATGCAATTCGGTGTCACAGATCCCTTCTTTCTTCCTCCCACCTACCACATGGATCAATTATTCTTGGGTAGTTTTATCCTGCTTTAGGCAACCTCCTGCATCCTCCCATTACAATGATTCCATCCCAGGTGCCATTCTCTGGCTTTCTAGCTAACTGAGGACAACTAGTTCTTCTTCACAAGTTAAAACAATATTGATATTACTCAGACAACAATCATTTTAGAAAGGACCTGATACAAACAATGAAGGAAGTTAATCATTCACTCAAAAGAGCAGGTCCGCCTGTGCTTGTGTGCCGCTCAGGGGCTGTGGTGAGAAGCTATCAGGGCAGGCAGACCATGTCCTGTGCGACGGTCCACTTTCAATGTGTCTCCACTAGTCTTCTAGGCATGTAATTCTTCTATGGAAAAATCATCAAAATCACAAAAAATCCTAAAATCACGAAACAAATGAAAAGTCATGCCATTATCCAGCCCACAGGTAGTGCTCCTGCTGAAACACACATCTGCACGACTAAAGGAAGCCAATGAGCCCAGGGCGCAGGGCCAGCGGGGAGCAGGAATAGCACTGGGAAAGAGTGCGGCACTGTCTGTGTTTTGGATTCCCCATCTGAGCCCTTACAACCCTCCTTGTTGTAAGGTATCCAGCTCTTTTCCTGTTCTAAAACATGCTTACCATTTCCACCCCATTTCCTAGTATTTTAGTAAACTGAGGATACGTTTTTGAATAAACAGGAGTAGGTTGAGATGTGGAAGAGTAAATGTGCTCGGTTATATAATCAGTTGCAAAAAGTACATTGTATTACCTTGTACTATTCAACCAGTACATAATTCTCCGCTTGTTTTAAAAGGTCTTATTTATTTATTTATTTTATGGCAAAGAATGTGTTGCAACTAGATAAGGTACTATTATCCTGGGCTGCTTAATGGTACACAGACACTTTTTTCAAACATTTTATTGAGGTAAAATTTACATGCCATAAAATTCACTAGTTTCAAGTGCACAATTCAATGATTTTTAGTAAATCTATAGTTGTATAACTATTATTGTAATCTAACTATAGAACATTCCCATCACTCCAAAAAGATCTCTTGTGCCCCTCTGAAGTCACTCTCCATGCCCGTCAGCCCTAGGCAATCACTATTCAACTCTATGTATAGATTTACTTTTTTTCTAGACATTTCATATAAATAGAATCATACAGTATGTGCTCTTTTGCATCTGGTTTCTTTCACTTAGCTTAATGTTTTTGAGGTTCCTCTATGTTGTATTTTTTAATGAATATTTCATTCCATTTTATTGTTGAATAGCATCTCATTGTATGGATATATCACATTTTATCTATCCACTTACCAGGTGCTGGACATTTGGACTGTTTCCACTTTTGGAGTATTATGAATAATGGTACTTTGAATACATATGTGCATCTTGTAATATGGATGTTTCCAATTTTCTTGGGTATATATTTAGGAGTGGAATTGCTGGATCATATGGCACTTCTATGTACAACTTTTTAAGAGCCTAATAAAATTTTCCAAAATGGTTGCATCATTTCATATGTCCATCAGCAATGTGTGTGTTTAATTTCTCTATTTCCTCACCGATACTTTTTATTGTCAGTCCTTTTTTTTCCCAGCCATTGTAGTGGGTGGGAAGAGTTTTCATACTGTGGTTCTGATTTGCATTTTCCTAGTGACTAATACGTTGAGCATCTTTTCAATGCTATTGTCGACTCTTTAAATATTTGCTTTGGCACAACAGTCAAATCTTTTGCCCTTTACCAATGATTAGTCTTATTCCTGAGTTGTAAGAGTTCTCAGCATATTCTGAATGCAAGACTTTTATCAGACATATGACTTGTAAATTTCTTTCCCCACGATACAGTATTTCTTTGATAGGCACTTTTAAGTGATACAAACTTCAAAGTGGAGTTTTCTTGTGATATATTAACAGGTCAATGATTCAGTTTGTTTCAAAATATTACATACGTACTTTTAAAACGCAACTTTTATTTTAGGAAACTTGGAAATATATTAAGCACAAAACCCGATAGTAAGACTCCAGATAGTAAGATAATCTTTGGTAACATGTTTTGCTTTCAGCCAGGCTTTTGGTTCTTTTGGTGAACATACATAGCATTTAAAAATAAAAATGGGATAATTTAAGTAACATTATGAAGACTAGTCTCTTATTATTCCAGCTCTTGGCTGGCAAGCAAGACGCATAAATTTCTGAGTGTTTTAAGACAATTTATAAGAACAGTTGGTTATGCCTAATATGAGTGATGGAGGAGCAGGGTTAGGTCTTCTCATCAGGGTAAGATATAGCTAGGTACTGGAAATCAGTGCCAGGTAGGACTGTTTCCCAAGTGGGCAGACTGCCACTCCTTTAGAGCAGGAGACACTTCCCCAAGCTGTCCCCACTCTGAAAGGTTCGGGCGTTTTAGTCCCCCGAGGACTGGCTGCGTCTTCCGACGTGGCCTTCCCTCTCGCCGCCCACCCTGGGTCCGGGTCCTCTTGCATCCCCATCGCTTCGCGCAGGGCTCAGCAAGGCCGGACGAAGGTGCCGCCGACAGTCTTCCTGCTCCAAGTCCGCCTCAGCCGCTGCGGGAGGCCCCAACCGGGTAGGGAGCAGCCGTGTTCCTTCGGCCCGGGGTCGATCCGAGCGCCTCCTCGGCGCGGTGAGGGCACTTCCATTTCCTCCCAACCCACGATCTGCTCGACGTGAACCGGCTCGAGTTCGATTTTTCTTGCTGCAGCAGCCTCTTTGTCCCCACATGGGTTCAGGTGGAGACCACCCGTCCCAGACGGCACGGCAGAGCCGGTCGCACAAGGGGCCTCCTGCCCGGCGGCCCCCGCCCTGGCGCCCCGGGTCCCCGCCTCCCCGCGGTTCAGAGAGGCCGGGGGAAAGACGCAGAGACGCCGGAACCGCCCGGGCCCGAGGGAAGCGCCGAGGCCCCGAGGTGGGCTCGCTGCAGGGGCGGGAGCAGCGCATCCGGGTGAGCGCGCGGCGCCCCCGCCTCCCCCGCGCAGCCGCACGGGCCGCCGCCTCCGCCGCCAAGCACGCCGCGCGCTGTGAGGACCACGCCCGAGCGGCCTGCGCGGGCGGCCCTGCGGCCCCGGCCTGCCACACTGAGGCGGCCCCGAGCGAGCGGCAGCGGCGGCGACGGCGACGGCGGCATGCGGAGCGGCCCGGAGTAGCGCGCCCAGCCCGCGAGGCCCGGCGCGGAGGCGGGGGCGGGAGCGGCGGAGGCGGGGCCCGCGCCGGGCCCGCCCGCCCGCCGGGGGAGCCGCCGGCAGTGGCCGAGGAGGCGGTGCGGCGGACGGCGGCCCGAGAATAGTGCCCGCGCTGCGGCCCGCGGGACCGCGCTGCGACCGCCCGGGACGGCCCCCAGGAGCTCCCGCCGCCGCCGCCGCCGCCGCCACGCGTATCGAGGTGAGTGTGTCCCCGCGCCCGGGCCGTCCCAGAGGCGCGGCCGTTTGCGCGGGGCTGGAGGAGGAGGAGGAGGGGGAGGAGGCCCGTCCGCGTCCCCCGGCCCTTTGTGGCCGGGGCTGCCGTGACCGCGGCGCGGGCTCTATCGGCACCGGATCCGGGTCGGGGAGTCCGAGGCTGCCGGACACGCGGCGTCTCTTGTTTGGCAACTGCGGCGAGCAGCGAGTTTCCGTCCTAGTTTGACATTGAGTTAGAACCGCTTTTCTTTAGAAGACGGAAGTTTGTTTTATTGACCAAAAATACAGCTAAATATGGCTCCTGGGTTCGGCCCGGCCGTGCGGTACTCGCAGCCCGGGTGTCAGACTGACCCTCGCCAGGTCGGCGCGACGGGGGAGGGGAAAACACGCGGGCAGCGCGGGCGGCCCGTACGGGGTCTTCCCGGCCCACAGCGCGCGAAGAGGACCCGGCTCGGAATTAGCAAATGTCTGTGGATGGGAAGTCGCGGGCATTAGGTAATGGGGCAGTCCGTCCGGGAAGAATGAATGAATGAATGAAATGTCATTTGCTAATCCATAATCAATATGTCTTTCTAAAGACTTGCCAGGAATTGTGATGATTTGCATTGTCACTGCCGCTCTTACCTGGTCAACCTTTATAAGTGAGGGTTCCCACTCCTCCAAACTTATGACCTTGGCCTGATTCTCAAAGATACTGAGCTAATCAAACCTTCAACCCAACGCACCTCGCATTTTCTGCTAAGTGTGGGCAATAGGCAAAGTAGTCCTTTGTGACAGAATTGTTTCTGGAGGGCAGATAATGTTACCTTAATCATACCTTATGCTTAATACATTGATTTATAAAACTTCCTGTCAAGAGCCGTGAGAGGTGTGTGTGTGTGGAGGGGTGCCTTGTCCTCATTTCGCAGAAGAAGTTGGGGTCCTAAGAAGTTGTAACTTCCCAGGTCACAAGCTAAACAGCAGAGTTGGGATTCAAACCTAGGCCTTGTTAATCTAGCACTCTTTACCTCACATCTGTGCCTAGACCTGGATTGTCTGTTGTAGGCACTAACCATACATGGCTATTTAAATTAATTAAAATTAAATGTAAAAGAAAATCAGCTCCTTACTTGCACTAGCCACATTTCAATTGTTCGGTAGCCAAATGTGATCAATGCCTACTATTGAGCAGTGATTGTCTAGACCACATATCCACTTATTTATTCAGTAAATAAATATTTATTGAGTGCCTTACATCTATAAGGTACAGGTTTAAGTCGTGGGTATACTGTGGTGAAAAAGAAACAAAATGTCCTTGCCTTTATGGAGCTTGCATTTTACACGGTAGTTTGAGGGATGTTCCCATGGTACTTCAGAGCCTTGCTGATTTCAAAGTGTGGTTTGTGAACTAGCAGCAACATCCCAGTCATCTGGGAGTTTGGAAGAAATGGAGAGAGAATCTCAGGTTCCAGACCAGTCAACTGAATTAATATCTGTGAAAGTGGCTTAACGGATTATAGGTGATAGATCATAGATCCATCTCAGCTGATTTGTGCTCACATTGAAAACCTTATTCAGAACATCAGTGATACCTGGTTTAACGAATGTTGTGATAGATTGTTTGGTAGGGCTTTTAAGAAGCAGGCAGTAAAACTTTTTGGAGCAGTCACCATTTGTGCAAATACTTGTTTAATGCCTGGCTTTTCCAATAGTGTATAAGCTTTGCGAGAGCAGACATTGTGCCTTCCTTTTCTAGCCATGTATCCCAGAAACTTCAAAGTGCCTGTTAAGCAGTAGGTGTTCAATAAATGCTTGTTGAGTACAGCCATGTACCATATAATGAAGTTTTAGTCAACAGCAGACCTCATATGCAATGGTGATTCCATAAGATTATAATGGAGGAGAAAAATTCCTATCGAAGGAATTTCTATTGAATATGCCTAGTGAAGTCATAACCCTCATTAAGTTGTGGTCCTCAGAAGTTAGAGCCCAATGCATTATTCATACGTTTGTGGTGATGCTGGTGGAAGGAAACCACTGTCAGTCTGTAAATGTATAGCACATACAATTATGTTCAGTACATAATACTTGATAATGAACAACTATAGTGCTTTATGTATTTATTGTACTATACTCTTTAATTGTTATGGTGCACTCTTTCCTTTTTTTTTTTTTTCACTCTATAAAAAGCTTGCTGTGCCCTGGCTGGTGTGGCTCAGTGGATTGAGCGTGGGCCTGAGAACCAAAGGGTTGCCGGTTCGATTCCCAGTCAGGGCACATACCTGGGTTGTGGGCCAGGTCCTCAGTAGGGGGCACTCAAGAGGCAGCCACACGTTAATGTTTCTCTCTCTTTCTCCCTCCCTTCCCCTCTCTAAAAATAAATAAATAAAATCTTTTTTAAAAAAAAGTTTGCTATAAGATAATGTGCCATGTTAAGCCAGCAGCAGCCTCACACATCTTGTGTTCACTCAGTCTCTGATTGCATCATTTTCTCTTGTGCTTGATTTAATCTCATGTTTTGTACAGTAATATGCTGTAGAGGCTTATAGCCTAGGAGCAATAGGTTGTACCTCATAGCCTAGGTGTGTAGTAGGCTGTACCATCTAGGCTTGTGTAAGTGCACCCTATAATGTTCACACATGACAAAATGACCTGGGGACACTTTTCTCAGAACATACCCCCATCCTTAATCAACACATAATTGTGCATGAATGAGTATTCTAGGAAGTCAAAGCTGACTATTTTCAAGCAATTGCAGGCAGGGTAATTCTCATGGCATTAGGTAAGAACATGGAACCAGAGCTAAAAGAAAGTTAGATCTATATGTGGCTTTTCAGTTTCATACCCCAGCTGCCCTGGCTAGAGTTGCACTCTTGGCTCACTTGCATGCCCCATCTCTATCTCTTTTTAATAACATAAAATAATATAAATTTGAATTGTAATCATTTTTTAGTATCATATATATTTTTAACTAAATTTCAGACTTTATTTAGATTTTTCCAGTTTTTCCATTAATATGTACTTTCTGTTCCAGGATTCAGTCCAAGGTACTACATTGCCTTTAGTCATTGTGTCTTCCTAGTCTTTGGTTTGTGACAGTTTCTCGGTCTCCCCTTGTTTGTTTTTTATAACTTTGGAAGTCTTGAACACTGTCCTGGTTGTCTTTGATAGACAGCCACATAGGATCATCCAGTTACGGGAAAAGGCTCTCATATTCAGGAAAGTAAGGCAACAGGAATAACTTTCTGCTTTTGTTCGTTCATGTAATATATACATTCTATTGTGCTTATGTAACAACATGCAACTTTAGCACTTTGCAGTAACTGATTTCTTGGGATACAATTGATAATTGGTTGTGTTTCAGAAAAGTGTTACAACATTGCAACTGTGAACCACTGTTTTCAAATAGAAGGCATTTATTTTTATGATAGGTTAAGAGCTGGGCTAAGGTGGAGCAGTAAGGAAAAAGAAGAGATTAGCTAAAATAGGCAGTAGATTAGAGAGGGACCAAGGTGAATGGAGTGACAGGTAATGGAGGAAGAGGGGTGGGGCAGCTGCATAGAACAAAAGTAGGAGTGGTACTTATTGTTTATTCATTTATTCAGTTAATACTTTATTGAGTGCTTATGACATGCTAGACCCAGCGCTAAATTCTCAGGATAACTAGAGATGGGACAGCACTAAACAAATGAATGTGCAGATAAGTACATAATAATTATAACTTATGATGAGTTGTGTAAAGAAAAAGTAAAGAGTGCTGGAGAGATTGTGGGTGGGAGGGGCTGCTGCTTTTGGTTGTCAGGGTTGCTGAGGAAGGCTTCTGTGAGTGACATTTGAACTCTTCTCTCTGGCTTTTGGGCATCCTTCACACTTTTTGTTTAACAGCACACATGTGCCTCTTTCTCCATAGGCACTGTGTTTATTTCTAGCTCCGGGTCTTTATATATAATTTATTCCCAAGATCTTCACCTCCTCTTGTGGAAGTGCTACCTCTTGTTGAAGGATTTACTCAACTCCCATCTCCTTTATGAAGTCCTTCACTGCTGATTTGTGCCTGTTTGTCAGTCTACTTGAGCACAGAGGTGGATTAAGGTCAGTTGAGGCCCTGGGCGCAGATGAAAATATTGGACCCCTTAAAAAAAAGAGACAGGGAAAATAAAAATACATGTTTAAAAATACATACTTTTAAAACCGTAAATGAAACAAGTACATATCCGCAAACTAATTTACATTCCTGCGTATTTGCGTATTATCGTAAATTACCGCAAAACTGCAGGAGAACCTTTGTAAGTACAAAGTAGCAACTACAATTCTTTCTATTGCTCCGATGAGTGGTATAGCGCAGCCACGCGGGGCCTATGCAGCGTAGTAATGAAATAATGAAAATAAGTGAATATAAACATACTATCAGGTTTTACCGCCAATTGTAAACTTGCACGTAATTAAAATTGCACATATGAAACCAAACTTGGTGTCATTAGAAAAAAGTGTAAAGTTGGGGTTTTGCGGGGCCCTTCATAAGTCGGGGCCCAGGGCGCATGCCCGGTGCACCTACCGTTAAATCCGCCTCTGCTTTAGCATGTAGAGTTTGAGGGTAGGGATAATATTTTCTGTTTATATCTGTGTGTACTTACTTAGTCTAGAACAAAGCCAGGATTAATAAAGGGTTGTGAAGAGGGTTGATCCATTCTGAAGTGTTAACGTTTGAGCGATGAACCTTAGAGCAGCAGTCAGTGAAGGTCCAGTTTTTTATTTTTTTACTTTTTTATGAAATAATTGTATATCCACATGGAGTTATAAGAAATAATTCAGAAAGATCCCATGTACCCTTTACCCAGTTGCTCTCAACATATGGAAATGGAATGATTTTTTTCTTTAGTCTATTTATATGATGGATTGTATTGATTGATTTTTGAATTGCGCCAGTCTTGCATCCATGAAATAAATTCCACTTGTCATGGTGTATAATTCTTCACAAAAAGAATTCTTTTTACATGCTGAATTCTGCTTACTAGTGTTTTGTTAAGGAGTTTTTGCATTTATATTTATGGGGCATTTAGCACTATAAATTTCCCTCTCAGCACTGTTTCAGCTCTGTTCCACAAATTTTGATATGCTATATTTTAATTTTCATTCAGTTCAGTGTATATTTTTATTTCCGTGGAGACTCCCTGGACCCATGGATTATTTAGAATTGTGTTGTTTAGTTTCATTTAAATTCAGATGTTTGAAGATTTTCCTGTTATCTTTCTGTTTTTGGTTTCTAGTTTGATTCCATTCTGATTGAAGGACACACTGTATGATTTCAGTTCTTTTAAATTTGTTGAGCCTGTTTTATGGCTCAGTATATGGTCTGTCTTGGTATATGTTCTGTGGACACTTGAATACAATGTGGTTTCTGCTGTTGTTGAGTGGAGTATTCTATAAATATCGATTAGATCCTTGATGGTGTTGAGTTCTTCTATGCCCTTGCGTGTTTTCTGCCTGGATATTCTGTCAGCTGTTAAGGAGGGTTTTTGAAGTTTCCAACTACATTTGTGCATTTGTCTATTTCTCCTTGTAAGTTATATCCATTTTTAGCTTTACATATTTTGCAGCTCCCTGTTTCATGCACATACATTAAGGGTTGCGTTTTGGTGGATTTATCCTTTCTATCATTACATAATGTTCTCTGTCTCTAGAAATTTACTTCACTCTAAATTCTACTTTATGTGATATTAACATAGCTACTTCTTCTCTTTTCCCTTTGTTTTCTTTGTATGATATATCTTTTTTTATCCTTTTACTTTCAGCCTGCCGATATTGTTATATTTAAAGTAAGTTTCTTATAGACAGCATATAGTTGGGTGATGTTTTTTAATCTATTCTGCCAATCTGTGTCTTTTCATTGATGCATTTTTGAGCATTTACATTTAATGTCATTGTCGATCTCTTAGGGCTGCAGCAACAGTGATGAGAGTTGAGAGTGCATCTCTGATTTTGTGATTCATTTCTCCTTTAACTGTTAGAATTTCTATAAGTTGTTAAAAATTAGAAAGTTAATTCTTATACGTTTTTATAAGAGTCCTTTACAGTTTTTGTATTTTATGATTTCTAATGTTACACAGAGAACATACCATTGCTTTTGGTTCTGTAAACATGTATAAGTGTAGGCTTCTGGTATGTTATTCTTTGGTTGACAACCTCCATTATGGGACAAATGCTAAGGGACACAAGGTAAAGCCTCAGGGGAGCCATGCGGTGGTTTGAAGACACTTCCTTATATTTAGGTGTCATGGTTTTTGTTGGAATTTTATGTCTTTGGTAGTTAGGACTTGCTTCCCATTAAAATTTTTTTTTTTTATTAAAGTATTCAGTTATAAAAAGGAATAGAATTTGCATTGCTTTGGTAGAGTCACATGCTAAGTTATTGGATTGTTCTTTGAAAATTACACATTACATTTTATAATTTATTTTCCCTAAGGTTAAACAGTAAGTGAAAATTTCTGGGAATGTTGTAACATATTTCTCCATCCCTAGGAATTAGCATGTTTCTCAGTAAACAAACACTTTACCAATTTTTACAAGTCCTTATGCGTAGCAGGGATTTTTAAAGGGTAAAAAGGTAGCAATGTCATAGTGTGAGGCCTGACCACTTGACAGACTGAATTCCATATTCTGCTTATAATAAGACTGCACAATTGATTTTAATTCTTTTAAGTGTTTCCATGCAAAGGGAACACCATCTGAAATAATAGGGCTGTTGTAGGGAGAATCCCCATGAGAGTTTCAACGTTTACCCAGATTAGAGGCATAAGAGAACTCAGCATAGAAAATGATGGTAGGATGGTCTCTGATCCAAAACTTGGGATGGAATGAGAAAGTAGAGAGAAGAAGAGGTGGTAAATTGTAGACTAAGAGTCTTGAATAGGACTGGAAATCCTTTGCTGAGCAACCTTTCGGTCATTTTGGTACGTGAGATATAAGAACATCTGGAGAAGAAGGAGCTTTATGGCAGAGCTTTTGACTGGAAATACCCTCGAGTTGGTGGAGGGACTGCAGTGCTGGCAGCTAATCAGCTAGTGCTTCCCCTGCTGTGGGCTCTTGCTTCAGAAGGGAAAGTTTGAGGAGTTTTAGCAGAACAGTGAGCTGGGCCTGGCAGACTGGGATATAGGCCACTGATAATGGAGGTGGGGCTACAAAACACAATGTGTATACCAGTGAGCAGCTCACTGTTCTAAGTGTTCTACGTATGTTAGTTAATTTAATCTTTAAAACAATATTCTCTTGTCATTATCCTCTTTGTACACATGAAGAAACTGTAGCACAGTGAGGTTAAGTGGTGAAGCTGGGATCTACACCTGTCCCTGTGTATGTAACATGTCAGTCTGGTTTCCAGAGCTTATGATCTTAACCACCAAACTAGATGGATTTGCTGGATAGTTTTTGTAAGAATTGCTAGGGCTTTGAATAACAAACAGAAGAGTGTGGATGTTATTTGGAAAGCAGTAAGGAGCTGTTGAAGAATCCTTCCTTCCTTCCTTCCTCCCCTATCCTCACCCGAGGACATGCTTACTGATATTAGAGAGAGGGGGAAGGAGAGAGGGAAAGAAATATTGATTGGTTGCCTCTTGAAGGTGCCCTGACCAGGGACCTCACTTGTAGCCTAGGCATGTGCCCTGACCAGGAATCAAACCCACAGCCTTCTGGTTTATGGGATGACACTCCAGTCAACTGAGCCACACCAGCCAGGGCCCACGGAAGGGTTTCTTTTTAAAAAGATTTTATTTATTTATTTTTAGAGAGGGGAAGGGAGGGAGAAAGAGAGGGAGAGAAACATCAATATGTGCTTGCCTGGTCCACAACCCACACATGTGGCCTGACTGGGAATCAAACCGGCAACCCATTGGTTCACAGGCCAGCACTCAATCCACTGAGCCACACCAGTCAGGGCCCATTGAAGGATTTTGATAAGCGTATTGATTATTATGATCAGAGTCAAGCTTTAATGTACATTTAAACGGATGATTGTTGTTTTAAAAGACTAGATGTAGGAAATAAGGTTAATGTACTAGTTCAGTTGACTGTGTACAGAAACATACAGGTGCATTTTTAGAGGTGGAATCAGATTTTTTTTCAATAAGTCAGTTACTTAGCCTCCAAGAATATGCATCGTTAACAGCAATCGAAAACAAACAAACAGGAGAGTTTGTTTAAGGATAGTTAATGAGTGTGTCTCGGACCTGTCCAGCTGTAAGTGCCAGAGAGAGAGAGACTGCAGGTGGAACTAACCTTCAGGCGTCATAGTTGTGGAACTCATTCTTGGGAGTCAGCAGTGAGATGATGAAAGTAGGGAGTGGTAAAGAGGGTTGAGAAATAAACCTGAGGTGATGTTTACGGTTAGGACCCTAGAGGAGGAAACAATTTTTTACATCCTCATTGAGCATATATATTTGAGTGTCTGCCCTGTGCCAGGTACTGTGTATACAAAGTGAACAAGAGAGACGTAGTCCCTGTCGTCTTAATGATACAACCAATGGGGCAGACAAAAATAGAGACAATTACGTACATGGGGGAAACGACATTTCAGCCGAGACCCAGAGAGGTCAAAACCATTTTAATACAAAGAATAGGGGCAAGAGGATTCCAGGTAAAAAGAATAATATGTGCAGAGGCCACGCAGCGGATGAGAATTCATTCTGTTTAATGAACTGAGAGATCAGTGTGGCTGAAAGGCCATTGGGGTGAGGGAAGGTGGCGTGAGATGATGGAAGAAAAGTCGTTATGGGACAGATCATGCAGGACCTTATTCTCAGGGTTATTGAAAGGTTTTGAGCAAGAGAGAACTCTGCTTCAGATTTTGAGCAGCTCACTCCTGCAATGCAGAGAATGGATTTCGGCGAGAGGGTAGAATGGGTAAAAGGGAGGCGTGGAGGCCAATCAGGAGACTCTTTCAGGATGTCTGGACTGAAGTGGTGGCAGTGGGCCTGTGTGAGGCCGAGAACGGCTGTGGTGTTTCACAGCAAGCCGTACTGCCGTCCCTGGCCTTCCCCTTAGTGCTGCTTTTTTTCCTCTGTCAGATCATGGTGTCATGTTGACACTGTCAGTTTATCCACCTGTGTCCCTTCTAGGCTGTGAATTCCTTTGGCAGGGTAGGCACCTTCTCTTACTGGCCTCTTAAGCTCAATTGCCTACCACCTGAGAAGTGATCAGTACATGTTGAATAAATCAGTGTACTTACCTTCAGAGGTGCAAGACTCTGGTCACGTTTTAGACTGAGTCTTTTTCCTGTTGTTTTTCCCCCCTGGGAGAAACTCCAGGACATGAATTGGCTGGTAGCAGTGTTACAGGGGAGGATATGCTGACTGTTTGGGACCTGTATAGTATTCAGAGGTGTTTTCAGGTTTCTAACTTTTGGAGAGTTTATGTGATTTTCTCAGCAGGAGAATTAGAAGAGGGCAAAGTCAGAAAACCCAAGGGAGGAGACCTTAGGAAGAATGACAGGCTTTGATGTCCAATGCTGCTGAGCAGGCAGGAATGTGAGGAGATACATTCCTTTTTTTTTCTCTGTTCTCTGTACTTTCAGCAGAGAGGTAACAGCAGAAATCATATTATGGGGGGTAGGAGTGAGTGCATGGTGATAAGTACTGACAGTAAATATACACTGTTCCTTGAAGTATTGTGGAGAGGAGGAAGAAGGAGGGTGTAGCTTGTAATGAGGGTAGTTGAGGGAAATGTTTTTTAGAGTAGGAAGGAGCACAGCCTATTATCTGTAAGCAGTAGGATGTGACCAATGAAAGCCAGGGATGTAGGATGAATGAGAGTTAGTGTGAGTCAGACAGGGGACAAGGAGAGGGTAATGTGGTGCCCTGGAGATGGCAAATGCCCCACTGAAAGGCTATGGCCGTAATCAGCTCCTAGGATTTTGCTCTTTGGGTATGCTCACCTGCTGATGGATAAGATTCTGTTTTACTAGAAAATCCGGAAATCCTGATTATTCAAGTGAAATATCTTGATTTTTAAATGTTGGCAGTTCAGGTTCCATGAATTTTTGTGTGTGTGTGGAGTGGAGGGACAAAACCCTTATCTCTGGGCACAGTTTGGCCTGAAAGTTACTTTGGGAGAAAGAACTGATGGAGTTGGGTGGTGAGGGCGGGGGAGGAGAGCAGTATTTGTGGAACAAGGCTTCCAAGGCTATAGAAAGGGGTGCAGTTAAGTGTATAAGTGGAGAGCATGCTCCTTGAAAAGGAGGAAGGACTTTGAGAGAGGAGCAAAGGGAATGTGAAGTGGAGGGAACTTGAGTGTGAGGAGGTGAAACTTTGCGGGTCAGAGGGCAGGATTTTGTCAGGTGGCCAGTGAGAGTGTGCATGTGTGAAGTGAGGGGTATGAGGGGGAGTGCCTGAGAAGAATTGTAAAGAACAATAAGGGCTCCATCAGGCTAGTTAGTATAGGTTTACAGTGGACTCGCCAGCCTTGTTTCAGAACTTTCCCTGTAACGTTAATGTCCTGAAAGTTGAAGCAGAAAAAGTGAATAATGGGACTTGTCTAGGGTTTAGGCATTGAAAAGCTGAAACGTCCAATAGGTGAGGGATGTTTTTGTGTGTGACTTCTGGGTTGGTAGCTAAGCCTATGAAAGCAGAAACGTGCTCAGGTGGGAGAACAGAAGTTGATGTGGAGGCAGATGGAGAAGAAGAGGTTTGTCAGGGTGAGAGAATCAAGTAGCATATGGTCAGAGATCATCGCTGGGTTTGCATCTGGCTTTGATTTGGACTCAAGTTTCAGTTTAAGGTATCCACAGGCAAGTTGGTGTTGGGCCCAGAGACAGAACACAAGATCTCCAGGCCTGGGCTGCTGAAGACAGTAACAGTATTACAAGGCAGCTTAAGAGTTGCAGCCAACAGGGGATTTTGAGCAGTGTTGGAAGTGGGGAGGAAGATGGTGAATCCAATGCTGGGGAGGGTTGGAAGGTGCCTTAAACATCAGTCTCAGAATATAAGGATAAATCTTTTGGGAGTGAGACCCAAATGAAGTAGATTTTGACTAATCCATACTTCAAATTTAACTATTATAATATTACATTATAATGTTATAGAAAATATCCTATGCAGTTAACAACAAATAATAAAATAATATGTAAAAAGATTTGGACTGATCCATTTTGCTTAGGGCAGCCAGGTTGGAGCCCCCTGGGATTCACTTTACCCATACCCACAGAGATGCTCAGTTGCAGCCCTGACCTTTTCTGCTCTGATTTACCAGCAGCTCCCAGACTTGTGAGAAGTGGCAGTGACTAACCTAGTCATGCTGTACCTGGGAACGTAGAAGTACATGCAATACCACTTTTTGAGGGGGCAGGGGCTTGGAAAAGGTTCTCAGATTTCCCTTACACTTTTAGCAGTGGAAGAGATCGTTTTGGTAGTAACCAGACCATAAACCTACAGCAACAAGCTGTTGCCTTCCATTCACCATCCTCCAAACAAACTAAACAAAAAAAACAGTTAGGAATTTAGGGATGCTGTCTTCTCATCTGATGTTCACATGCATAAAAATACTATCCAGACAGTAAGTAGAGTAAGAACATTTTTTTTTGCATTTTTAAATAGTGGATTTTTTTTAAAGGAAAAGAAATGTGTATGTGGTAACATATTTTGGCAGTACCAAAAGGTATACAGTGAAAAGTAATTCTTCCATCCCAGTATTTATTTTTTTAATGTAAATGGAAGTCATAGATATTTCTGGGCCAGAACAAAGTAGCTTCAAGTGTGTGTTTGTGTGTGTGTGTGTGTGTGTGTGTGTGTGTGTGTGAGAGAGAGAGAGAGAGAGAGAGAATGAATTAGTTTATTATGAAGGGAGCCCTGACTAGTGTGGCTCAGTTGGTTGGGGGTTGTTCCACAAAGTGAAAGGTCACCAGTTCAATTCTTGGTCAAGGCACATGCCTGGATTGCGGGTTTGGTTCTCGGTTGGGGTGCCTATGAGAGGCAACCAATCAGTGTTTCACTCTCACATCGATGTTCCCCCCCCCCCTTCCCCTCTCTCTAAAAATAAATAAAATCTTTAAAAAATATATTATGAAGGGATATAGTTATTAAGCTAGAGGGGAAAGAAAACCACCATTTGGATGTGATTTGCTGGTAGGCATTTTTAAAAAGTTAATTTTATGGTACATTTTGAGAAATGGAAGAAGCTAGGGATTGTGTATTTGGAGAGAGAGGGTATTGTGAAGACCAGGGAAAACAGGGGAGTTTGGGAAGAACTTAGGGAACTGGGTATTAAATATAGAAGAGAGGTTAGGGTAGATTATGTCAGAGCAGAGCAAAGCATGAAGTCAGGTAACGTGTGTATGTGAGCCCTGAACTGGAAAAACTTCAACAGACTCAGAATAAAGAGTAGCTTGATCCAGACTGGGTAGGAAGGTGCAAATAGGTAGATAAGTCAACTTAGTTTGGGATCTAATAATGTAGACTGGGGTAGTAAAAATAGAATTCCTGGAAAAAGTTGTTGAGGACCTTAAACCTGAACCAAGCCATCTAGATAACTTTTATGCTGTTCTCTCATCTCTAATTAATTTCTGCCCTTAAGTACTGTCAAGCTGTAATAGAGTTTCATTTTGAACTTGTACCTTCTATATGCTAAAGTGTACTGAAGTAAGGAAAAGGATTTCTACCAGAGACTGAGAGTAAGATGGGGAAGGTTTCCCTCTTTGTATCCTTTATAGATAACAGCAGTGAACTTGAGGTTGAGCTCTTTATATCACAGAATTCTTTGAAAGAGTTCTCATAAAAACACTTGCCCTAAAATTTCACCAGGCAGAAAGTTTCAGTGAGGAGTAGGTGGGCTCTCTTCTTCCCATGCAACTTGCCCCTCACATCACAGTTCCCCAGATCCTTAGGGGGCAGTCCTTTAAATCCAAACACTGGAATAAATCTTACCCTGTTTCTTATTACATCTTAGCATTCTGGCTTCTCCCTGTACTTTCTAAAACTTCTTTCTAAGACTTAACTTTCTCACCTTCACAAAGCCCCTGTTCCTTTCTTGAGTTCCAGAACTGTACCTTCCTTCCCTTTGGTGACTGATCTTAGTTTACTTCTTATTTGGTTCTTTGGTTGTAGGCAGCAGAATCCAGCTCTGTTTAATTTAAGCAGGAGGTAATTCATTGGAAAGGAATTGGAAACTTACTGAACTATCCCAACTGCTAGGGAACCAAGCTTGGAAACAGAAACTTAAGGCAGCTTTGGGGAGCTGGAAAGCAGCACTATAAGAATGATCTGATCAGGATGTCACCATTGGGATGAATGAACTTCCCATTTCTTTCATCTTTGCAAATTACTTGCTCATGAGACTCTTGGAGAGCACATCTGATTGGCTGAGCATAAGTCATGGTACCTGTACCAGGGATTTAGTTTCTGGAGCCTCCAGGAATCCTTTTGGCCTCCATAGAAGGAAGATAGATACATCAATTTATAGTTGCAGCAAGATTATATAAGGCAAGGGAGAGGTAATTCTCCAAAAGGAAATTAGGAAGGGTGAATAGATAGTTACTGGGTAGCTAAAAAGAAAGGTCTTTTTTTTCAACATCATAATTTTCTCCACATCATAATAATTTACTTGTGTGAGACAAATAATAGCTAGAATTTATTTAGTGCTCCACTCAATACAATTTATACTGTGTCTAATCTCATCCCTTTACATGCTGCCGTTTGTCACAGTTATCTTATGATGTAGGTAACCGCTTGGATGAACCTCTACCTGATAATATCAGAGCCAGGCACAAACGCAGGTAGTCTGGTACTGCATTGGCCTATGCTGTTTAAAAAAATTATTATGAATTAGCCCTGACTGATGTGGCTCAGTGGGTGGGCATCGTCCTGCAAACCAAAAGGTCACCGGTTCAATTCCCGGACAGGGCACATGCCTGGGTTGCAGGCCAGGCCCTTGGGTTAGGGGCATGGGAGAGGCATCCAGTCGATGATCAGTGTTTCTCTCACACATCTGTGTATCTCTCACACCTCGATATTTCTCCCTCCCTTTCCCCGTCTCTAAAAATAAATAAAAATATTTAAAAATTATGAGTTAGTTAATACTCTTAAATATATTTGGCCTGTTATTAATTTTAGACTATGTGTATATTTTAAAATGGTAGTACCATCTCTCTCTCTCTCTCTCTCTCTCATACACACAAATTCTATAATTTATTCAGAAAGAGTTAGGTAACTTCTCAACTTCCCAAGGCTCTTTAGGCTATTGCCTAGGGATCGCTGCCTGTCCATGTAGTGACATGTGGTTCTCTCCCAGTCATAGTCTCTCTTCTTCCTTTCTGTGTGACAGTCGGGGTGCACCCTGAGTGATCTAAGGTAATCATAGTACTCTCATCCTCCTTGCTAAGGATTGATTTAGAAATAGACATGTTACCATTTTAGGCAGAGGAAGGTTTTCAGAAGTTTCAGGGAAAGGCTATTTTCCTTGTCCGAGGACACCTCTCTTGGTATAGACATTGTATGTGAGTGTGAGGCTCTGAGCTGCTGCAGTAATCTTGTTATCAAACACAAGGAGGAAGCCAGCTCAAGAAGGTGGCAGAGCTGAAAGAATTACAAAGGGATGGAGCTGGAGCTGCTAGGTTAAGTCAACCCTGAATTCTACCATACTCCTGGACTAACAGGTATGTGAGTCAGTAAATTTCCACGTTTAAGGAGTTTGACGTGTGATTTCTGTTCACTTAGAGCTAACGGTATCCCAACTGATGTTGTAAAGCAGAACTGTGGGGGGAAGAGAGAGGTTCCTTCTGCTGGATGTTCAAAGTAAAATCAATAAAATAATGTTAAATAGGCTAGTAGCCTAATTTGGCAAGGTAGAAGCTGCATGAATTAGTCAAAGGGCCTGGGTTTTTGTTTCTGCTTTGCCTGTGTCACCAGTCTTAAATGTCCCTGTCAGTCATAATAACAAGGTTGCCCTGAATGAGCTGTAATGTACCTTTCCTCTAAAATATCCTTTAATTTTGGAACCCATGAAAAATATCTGGTTAAATCTAATTAGGAATTAAGGAGATGGTTTTTGAAAAACAGTGAGCCATCTCAGATTTTTACTATATTCTAATAGCCCCAGAACACTTCATTTCTACAGCTTGTCTGTAAGTAGTGCTGCTACAGTGTTTTAACAGTGTTTCTAAAACGTTTTTCTTTCTGAGGGCTTAAAACCAATAGCACTTTAAAAACATTTTTGGTTTCTTTAAGATTTTTCAGATTGTTCTTTGTGTGTCTCTCTTTGTTCCTTTAACTTTTTGTTGTGGAAAATTTCAAATATATACAGAAGTAGAGAAAAATGTATAATGAACTCCCATATACTCATCTTCTCACCTCAGTAATTATCAACATTTTGGTGATCTTAAAACAAGTAGTTTTAAGTGCTTACATTTGGTTCTTCTAGACAGACTTTTTCCAGCTAAATCAGGTCTCCCTTGTTTTAAGGTTTCAGTTTAATACTTTTTTTTGTTGTTGTTAACATCAAAAGAAGTTACAACACTGAAAACAAGTATTTATATTAGTAGCTGTGGTCAAAACAATTATGAATATTTAGGCATTCATATTTGTACATGTAAAGGTAAGGATGAGTTATGCTGTACTAACTTACAACCCCTAAATCTGAGTGGCTTAAAACAGCACAGCTTGTTGGCTTTGTTATTGGTTGACTGTGGACTCTGCTCTGCCTCAGACCCTCTGGGACCCATGCTGAGGGAGCAGTTACTGTCTTGAAGGTTGCCAGCACTGTCGCAGAGGGAAACAGAGCAGGGGAAATTGTGCAGTCTTCTAAAGCTTCTGTGTAGAATAAGCCATGTCATTTTGTTCACACATCATTAGCCAAAGCAAGTCACATGGCTAACCCATTCTTCAGGGGGATGGAAAAGTGCAAATCTACCAAGTACTTGCAAAGAGAACCAGAAATATTTGGTGGATAGTACTAATGACTATCACAATATCATGATGAATATAAAATCACATCTGCCTTTCAACTTTAGGGGTAACAGCTAAGGCTTCAAAACTTGTTAACTCTTAGGGAACAAATGCAGGTAATGGCATTAAAAGGAATCTAATTGTTTCCTTAGCTCTTGTTTATTTAAAAGCCACTTTTAGACCAATTAATTAAAGAAAGTCCTCAAGAGAGGAAATACCAGTTTCTAGATTGGATCCCTGTTTTTTTCTGGAAGATACAGACTTCATTTCTCTCAGGCGATGCAGTGTACCGGGAAGGGCAGAATAATTTCAGCTTCATTCCTTTCTATTAGAGGATGATCTCCCCCATTTCTGCTTCTCATCCTTTTTAAAGTAGTGTTTTGGATTTGAATTCTGACATGGGTAAAATCCCAGGTCAGACCCTTGGAATGTATCAAGTGGGGTTCAGAATTTTAGATCAGATATATTTGTGTCTTTTGCATTTGGAGGTTGCAGTTTAAACAGTCTGACCACCCTATCTATATGAGATGTATCAGTCACAGCATGGACCATATTTATATCACTTTCCCGAGGAAACTACTTGACCCCAGCAGTTTCTGTACTCTTGGTTGGTCATATTTTGTACCCCTCAGAAATGTGCACAGGACCTAAGGTAGCCAGCCCTTTAGCAGCTACTGTGATATGACTTGGCTTGAAAAGGTAAGTGAGACTGACTAGCTCTTCTTTCTTCCCAAGAATTTAACTTTCCAAGGCTGAGACAGAGGCACTGAGTCTGACACAATGCCATGGGAGAGTAAAGAAGTTGTGAACATCTGTAGGCATTCTGAGGAGGTCTGAGGTAGTGAAAGGGACAGAGTATAGAGTTGATCAGTTGGGGAGGAAAAGGAAAGAAGCAGGCTTCTGGAGGGCTGTGTCAGCATGTAGTCTTTGAAGTACATCCTGTTAGTTCCTCCTGCTGGAGGGAAAAGCTGTTCCAGAGCTTTTGCATTTCTGCTTTCCTTTGTGAGGCCTGCTTTCCTTGGCCTGGGATTCCTGGGTTCTTGCATGTGTTGCATAGGATAGGATTACAAGACCCAGAGTAAGTGTAACTGAAGCAAGGAAGAAGCACCTCTCTCATGTCCAAGTTTGGACATAGCTCGTGGCTGGTGTAGTGGCTCCATGATTTTCTAGGATCTTGTTTGTTCTAGCTTTCTCATCTGCCATCTCAGGTCCTAGTCTTCATCCTTGTGGTCAGAAATGGAGCTTGAACCATCATATTCATGTTCCATGCAGCAGGATGGGGAAGAAGGGTCATGCTCTGGTCCTTTTTTAGACACTTCTAGAAGTTGCACACAAGCCTTCTCTCATATCATTTAGAACTTCACTGCAAAGGATGACAGAGAAGGATGTTGGCTGCATCTTCAAGACACAGGAAATGAAGACCCATACCCCTGCCCTAAGGAAGCATTAGACATGGTAGGAGCATGGCCAGTCCAGATTCAGATAGTTTTTCTTACAAGAGCTTCCCAATTCTTCCCAGTCAGTGAACAGAATAAAACTTTCTAGTTGCAAATCCCTGACTCTACCACAGTAAAGAGCAATATATTGGATTGGATATAAAGATTTTGGGGGGTTTTTTGTTGTAATACGGCTATAGTAACGCTTAGTTGTCTTTTAGCTTCATTCAAAACAGTTTTGTTAGACTGTATTGTGACAGCTGTCATATCAGCGTGCATTTGAAAAAACTTATCAAAATTGGTGAATTTTTGTGCAGCCATTTTAATATTGAAGATGGAAGAAAATATGCAACATTTTTGGCATATTATGCTTTATTATTTCAAGAACTGTAAAAATGCAACTGAAACAAAAAAAAGGATTTGTGCAGTGTATGGAGAAGGTACTATGACAGATTGAATGTGTCAGAAGTGTTTTGTGAAGTTTCACGCTGGAGATTTCTCACTGGACGATACTCCACAGTTGGGTAGACCAGTTGAAGTTGACAGTGATCAAATTGAGATATTTGATTGAGAACAGTCAGTGTTATACCTCACAGGATATAGCCGACATACTCAGAATATCCAAGTCAGTAAAGTTATTGGTGAAAATGAAAAGTGTGTCCCTTCTTTTTTCTTTTTTAAAAGATTTTATTTATTTATTTTTAGAGATGAGAAGGGAGGGAGGAAGAAACATCAATGTGTGCTTGCCTCTTGTGTGCCCCTACTGGGGACCTGGCCTTGCAACCCAGGCATGTGCCCTGACTGGGAATAGAACCAGCGATCCTTTGACTCGTAGGCTGGTGCTCAATCCACTGAGCTGTACCAGTCAGGGCGAAAGTGTGTCTTTTACAGAAAAAATGATGAGTTTTTGGCCAACCGAAAATATAAACAACATAGAATATACAACATATAACTATATGTGTAATGCTGTGTCATATAACAGTCTTCTCATTACAAACCCCAGTTTCTGAAAAATCCAATTACCTATTTTTATCAAAACTAAGATTTTCATCTGTCCATTTTTTATATGGCGGCCTGTGTGCATTGACTGAATGAATTATCAGTGCTGTTTTGTCTTACTTTTAAATTTTATTTTCATGTACTTTTTCTGCATCTTTCTTTAGAAAGTCGATCTTTGGCTGGTACTTTAGGGGATATCTACATAATAAGCTTAGGTTGAGATGGAATTTTTTTATACAAAAAAATTCAGGTCAGTGAAGGTGGTATCAGTTTATGCAGAATATGTATGGGATAAAAATGTATGAGATTAAATAAGGCACTGTTTCCGTGGCTCATTTCCTGGGATGTGGAAATGGCTTTGTTTTTTGCAACTTTTCTTTGAAATGGTGTTTTCTCTTTGGTTATTTTTGCGTGGAGCCTGTTGCTGCCATTGAACCTCTGCTCTGTCAGAGTATGTGTTAAATCAATGGTCCCTAACCTTTTTGGCACAAAGGACCGGTTTTGTGGAAGACAGTTTTTCCATGGACCTGGCAGGGGTAGGGGTATTGTTTCAGGATGATTCAATCACATTATATTTATGGTGCATTTTATTTATTTTATTATTATATTGTAATATATAATGAAATAATTACACAACTCACTATAGTGCAGAATCAGTGGGAGCCCTGAGTTTTTTCCTGCAGCTAGATGGTCCCATCTGGGGGTGATCAGAGACAGTGACACCTGAAGTGTGTTGCTTATGTCCAGTCTGCTCTGTAATCTCCTTTTGGTTGCTGTCACTGCGGAAAACTGCTACAGAGAGATAGGATGTTGGAAATGGAAACAGGCCTTTCAGTTCTTTTGTGGCAATCTCAGGATATTCTACCTTGACTTTAATCCAGAACGTATAGAGATTTGAAGTTGTCTCAAACATACTTTTAAGGCCACCGTCATTTGCAGTCTCAAGAATTTGATCCACTTCTAGCACGGACAAAGTCGATTCACCTGGCTTATTCACAAATGAGTTCCGGATCCATTCTTTCGCAGTTTCGGGGTCTTTTGTGGTTGGGAAGTAATGCTCAAACTCTTTTGAAAGCTGAGGTGATCATGCACTAACTGGGAGAAAGAAGGCACTGGTTCAGTCTCTTTCATAATCTCTGCTAATGTTTGAAACGTCAAAAGTCCCAATTCACTCATCACTCCCGTAATTCCAGTTTGGCTTTGAATGTAGCCACTTTATCTGCCAGTTGTCGTTCTCCCCTGAAGTGACAGATTCAGTTCATGGAGCAGGTTGAATATATCATACAAGTAAGCAAGTTTTGCAACCCATTCTGTGTCACTGAAATGTGCTGCCAATGGTGACTGTTTTTCTAAGAGAAACCTCTGGAGCAGCTCTCATAACTCAGAAACTCTGGCCAGTGACCTGCCTTTAGAAATCCGTCTCACTTCTATGGGAGAGAAGACGAATGTTCTCTGTGTCCATCTCACAGAGCTGTGTGAATAGATGTGAGTTAAGGGCATGTACTTTAATGTTGTTGATAATTTTAATCACAACCTGCAAAACATTAAGTTCAGGTAACAGTTTTTAGCTAGCCAGCCAGCATTTCTCTCTGGATGACACAGTGCGTGGACTCACATTCAGAAGCAACTTCTTTGATTCCAGTATTGAAACCACAGAACTGTCCAGTCATGGCAGCCGCTCCATCCCTGTGTACCGACACAAAATGACCAGTTCAGTTTTCCTGATATGTGATCATTTGAAGACTTGAATAGCTCTAGCTGTGGTATTGGTTGGCAACAAAAGTGCACAGAACATATCCTCACACACATCCTTCTGTAAATATATTGCACAAAAACAAGAATTGTAGCCTTGTCAACATCGGATGGTGTACCATGGTGACTCATCTTCTCTAACAGTTGTGCCTCAGTGTCCTGTGCTATTTCATCAGTTCATCTAGTTATGGTGCTACTCAGAAGAGGAACATTTGCCACCTTTTGAACTACACCTTCTCCTAAAAGTTCATGACAAATGTCCTTAGCAGCAGGCCAGATCAACTCTTCACCAATAGTAAAGGGCTTCTTAGCTTTAGTAATGTGGTTAGCCACTAAGAATGATGCTCTCAGCACAGACACATTTGATGAAGTGGTAACCTTCAATAATTGCCTCTGTTCTTCATGTTCATGTTTTTTTTCTTTTGAAAAATTCCAAAGGCCTGTCTTTTAAGAACAAGCAGGGTGCTTGGTCTCCATGTGGCAAAGCAGTTTTAAGGTTTCATGGCTTGGTTGGATAGCCGGTTGTTACATATTATATGAAACAGGCTTGGAGAATGTGAATCACCAGTTGCAGTGAACCTATAATTTAAGTAGGACTCTTGGTATTTTCTTTTAAATGCGGCTTTCTTTTTGTTGGTAGCCTTAAAGTCTTTTGCTGTCTCATCACTGGGTCTTTCCCCCATTCAAAGGAGCTCTTCAGTGACGTTTGTTTTTTTTAACTCATTTTGGCTAGTATTAGCTTGTGGCCTTACCAAAGCAGTGACTGAGACAAATGCGCAGCGAGAGAAAGAGGCGCAGGCAGAAGTGGTAAATAAAATAATGGACAGGCCATGCGTGGACTAAAATAAGTGTCGAATTCTGACTTAAAGCCTGCCACTAGATGCAGCTTAATTGTCACTTGCCATTCTGATAGGGTTCTGACATGAGTCCGCAAGCAATTGATTTATTGTAGTCTCTTATGCCATCAAACCTCTCCACTAATGATAATCTGTATTTGCAGCTGCTCCCTAGCACTAGCATTGCCACCTCAGCTCCACCTCAGATCCATCAGGCATTAGATTCTCACAAGGAGCATGCAGCCTGGATCCCTCAGATGTGCAGTTCACAGTAGGGTTCCTGCTCCTATCAGAACCTACTGCTGCTGCTGATCTAACATGAGGCAGAGATCAGGTGGTGATATGAGCAATGGGGAGCTGCTGTAAGTACAGATGAAGCTTCTCTTGCTTGCCTGCCACTCATCTGCAGCTGTGTTGCCTGTGTGGCGTAGGGTTGGAGACCCCTGTATTAAATGTATGAGTTGAAAGCACTGCTGTACATAAGTTAATTTGGATTAATTACAGCTCTACATTCTATTTTAATTCTTGACAACATAGATATTGAGGCTGTCAGAAAAAGTTTTTCTCTAAGAGAATTATTAAAAAAGAAATGGAAGGTTGGAAAGACAGATGTAGTCAGAAGCATTTGAGAGAGTCATGACTAGGAGACAAATTGAATTATTTTTTTTAATACTGATTATAGTCAGCTGCTTGCTCTTTGCTTGGTATTAATCCTTTTAGATTCTCTACTTTGAAGACATGAATTGTAATAATGACATCCCAAATACTTATTTTTCATACTTAAAAACGAAATTGATCCCTAACATTTGAATTATTTTCAATGTACATTTGATTCTTTTTGATAAAGGTAGAAAATTGTTCTGAAAGTCATTCTGAAACTAATAGAACATCAGTCAGTTCAGTTTTGCTTTTCTAGTTTTTGTTGTGCCTGAAACCATGGAGGTGTACTTTTGAACAATCGTGGAGTGTTAGAATGTCAGGAAATAGGACCAGCTGTATATTGTTAATCCACTGCAAAATGAAAATGTGAGGCCTCTTATTTAAAAACAATTAAGAATTTCAAGATGCTGATAGCAGAGTATTTAAGCAAATGTGGGGCCTTTCTAAGTATAGGACCTTGTTGTGACTGCACAGGTCACAGTTCCATGAAACCTGCTCTTAAAAAAAAAAATCTTTGGGTTCATTTAGTACAGGCCCTTCCCTTTATAGATGAGGATGCATAATATTTACATGCCACCAAATGCTTATAAATTACTACTTTATAGCAGGACCAAGACCTCAATATTAAAAAGTGGGTATTCTGCCCTGGCTGGCGTGGCTCAGTGAGTGCCAGCCTGCGAACCAGAGGGTCACCAGTTCAATTCCTGCTTGGGATGCATGCCTGGGTTATGGGCCAGGCCCTCAGTTTGGGGCGTGTGAGAGGCAGCTGATCAATGTTTCTCTCCCTCTATTTCTCCCTCCCTTCCCCATAAAACCTTTAAAAAAAAGTGGGCATTCTGAAGGTCTTAATTTTTTTGCTACCTTTAAATCTGTAGGCATAGTTATTGTAATTTAAAATTACTGTTATTCCTAGTGGTCATAAGAATAATGGCATGGGTAGTTGAAATAATCCCAAAGAATTTTATCCTGAATTATTTCCCAATTTTCCATCTGACAGTGGTTTTTTAAAAAAGCCTTTGTTATAGTTTCTGTCCTGCTGCAAAGTTTATTGGCTTCGGTTTAAATTTATTTTCCTTAAGTTCTCTAAGAGCTCTAGTGAGGCTTGAAAGGACCCAAAGGAAGGGGAACGAAGATCAACAAAGGACCCTTATAATCTACAGTGTAGATAATACGCCCTTTGCAAATGGGATGGAGCTCGTGTAAGTGGGTCAGATACCCTGTTGCTTGTAGGTATGCGGAAGAGTAACAGGCAGCATGTATGTATTATTGAAAACCTGCTGTATATATTCACCCCGTCACTGTAGTTTTTAAAATTAATTACTTTTATTAGCTAGTAATATTTTTGTTTTGTTTTTTATTTTCAAAATCATTTTAGTTATGACTGCTGATAGAAATAAACAGAAGCAGCTAGTTACCAATGCATGATTCATGGTTAAATCACTTTAAAACATGAATGTGGCCTTCTGATAGCTACTTGGGGGCGGGGGCATTCTACCTCTTGTTTTATTATCTTACCCAGTTTATATAGTATTTTAACTGTAGTATCCCAGACAATATAATGCAAATTAGACCTGCTCTTTTAGCATTATAGAATACACTGGAGAGCCAGCTGAAGAGAACTACTACAAAAGTTTGAGTAAACAAACTATTCAAAGCACGTGAAAATTAAGAACATGATGGGGTTAAAAGAGTTTATAATGTAAAGAGCTACTATGTAGTAGAGCTGCCTCATACATAATAGAAATCAGCTCAGTTGATGAGAAACAATAAGAACTAACACTCTTCTAAATTAAATAATTTGGTGGGGGGTCATCTTTGACTATTTTGCTTGTGTATGTGGCGTTGCCGGCTAGAATACTGAATCCACTTTACTTAACTTCCAGGTTTTGGTTGACTTTCACTGCAGTCCAGTGTCTAACAAGGAGTCTTTGCTTCCCTTAAATACTGACCTGGGAGCTAAGAACCATGATGTGAATACCAGCCACTTCTTGTACATTAGTGCGGAAACAGAACAGGGGATATTCCTGTTTGAGAATGTTGCCCTTTACAAAATGGCTCTTAAGTTTATAAATTGCTTTACAAATGAAATTTAGTTCAGTAACCTGATGAACATTTATGGAGTATGTGTAATGGCTAAGGCTCAGTGTTAGACTCATTGGATAGAAAAATCATACATAATTTCCGCATTAAAGAGATTAAATTAAAAATAATTGTAGTTAGAATAAAAAATGTGGTTCAAGGACTTAGTCATTTGATAGTTTTTAAGCACCTACTGCTATGTAACAGGCACTTTGCTTGGCATTGTGAATTCAAAACTGCCTTCCGGCACTTGCAGTCAAATGCGTAAACTTGGCATACAAAAATACAACTGCAAGATGACATTAGAAGTAGGTGGTATAGAGGGAGATGTCTGAGGAGGGGTGGCGAGAGCTGAGCCCCAGCGGTGTGACAGCATGCACAGCCCAGGGTCCCGAGAGTACAAAACCTCTGCCTTCACAGAGCTTTGGCCCGAGTTCTATGTGAGTTTGGCAGATGGACAAGCAGAGGCCATTTCAGACAGAGGGAACAGCACATGGAGACCTGGAAGCAGGAGACAGCATGTCAGATTGGGGACTAGGGATGGTCGGATGCAACTATAAGAGCAGGACACCTGAGGGAGGTGCAGAGTGGAAGCAGAAGTGTGGTTGGGGGTTATGTTTGGCAGAGTTCTGAAGGCCCTGCCTGGGACGCTCTTCCACTGCATCTTTCCGAGGCTGGCTTCCCGGGCTCCTCCTCAGTGATGCTGCCTCAGAACAGCCTTTCCTGATCACTCAGTGTAAAGGAACTGCTCAGACCCTTCCTAACATACCACCTCCCCTTTTCATTTATTTATGGAGTGCTCCACACTGGCTGACACTTTATTTTTGTTTATTGTCTAGATCCCAACACTTGACTACAGTTCCGAGAGAGCAGGAACCTGGTCTGTCATGTGTATTGCTGTGTCCCCAGCACCTAGAATCTAGCTTAAAGCTGACATTTAATAAATGTTTGTGGAATGAAAGTAAGTATGGATTTTTTCACTATGAATTTTGGATTTTCTCTTAGAGACCAGTGTTTCTTAACAGTTATTCTGTAGGCCCCTTTATACTTAAAAATTGTTGAACCTCAGAAGAGTTTTTTTTTTTGTGCCTTATGTCCATTGATATTTGTCATGTTAAAAATAAAAACATTTTAAAAATCATTAAATCCCTTAAATTAATGGTAATAAAATCCATAACATGTTAAATACATTTTATGAAAAATAATTGCTTTCCAAAACAAAAAAAAGGTTAGTAATGTGGCATCGTTTTTTTTACATTTGTGCAGTTTTTATTAATGTGTGACTTTTCATAACTAGATTGTCAAATCTTTTTGTATTCAGTCTTTTATATCACATGTAGCCTCTGGAACTCAGCTATATACTCATGATGGTATGAAAGTAAAAAGGCGTATAATGGCTTGGTATTAGTATAAAATAGTTTTGACCTTGAAGACTCCTTAAAAGAACCCTTTGAGGTCCTCATGATTCTTTTAAGGGGGTCCTTGTGCTACCATTCTAAGATCTGCTGCTATAGGTGGATGGTTTTCAAACTTTTCAGTAGCAGGAGTAGTGTTTTCAAATAATACCTTCTACAAAGCTCCAGTCTATGAAACAGATAAAGGTGGAGCTGTTTGGGTAAAGTGCGCATATGTTGGGGGTTAGGGAGGGAGGGATGGGAGGGCGGGGCCCTGGAGCCCTACTTTTACACTTTCTTTCTCATTCCTTGACTAAGCTGCTGAACTGGCCAAGGGATTAATACCTCCACAGTGGGAATATTGTGTGTATGAGAGAGTGAGCATACCGTGGGATTCTCCACTCTGTACCGTAGTTTTAACTTTCAGTATTTAATGGCTTTTTAATGTATCAAAGTTACTACAGTTTAAGCATTGAAATACTAGTGTTAATATTTTATAAAGGCTGTTTTCCCTTAAGTATATGATCATTGGTTTGCTTTCATTTAAAAAAAAAAATTTAATTGCAACCAGAGACCTAATTTTGTTCCTGAGGTATACTTTTTCAATTTTATATACGAAAGAAAATTTACTGAAATTTGAGGCAACCTTATAGAAATATTTTTGTCATTAAACATTATCCAACTCGAGCTTTTAAAAGACAGTTCGTTTTCTTTGCACATTTGAGAGTATGTAAAATAAAAATCAAGGTTCAGTACATAATCAGGCAAAAGTAAGGAGGGGGAAGCAGTCTAATTCTCCTTGTCAAATACAGGAGTTCTCAGGGTCTGTAAAGTGGAGGAGAATGGTAGCTGGCAAGAGTAAGACGAGCTTGGACAGTGCTTCTAAGCATCATTACACTAGCTGGTTTCAGTTATGCTGCTGTGTTAAAATACAGTCGATTGTCTGCCTAGGAAACATTCTCAGGTTGGTTTATTTTGTTACTACATGTTTCTGATTTTTTTTGTCTTGAAAAAAGGATCACAAGAAGTTTTCTATAAAACTTTTGTTTTTTTGCAAGTAAATCCTATCTCTTAATTTTTGTAGGTCCTTTCCTTTGGGAGTTTTATCTGACAGATATCATAAAGTGGCAGTACTGGAACTTTAATTATCATCATTTATTACCTGTATCATTAAAAAAATCATCTATTTGTATAATTATAACAGTGTTTATATAGAATATAAACTAGCTTTATTGTCTACCTTTTAAGAGATGGAAGGAAGAATTGAGGGGTACAGAGAAAAGCAATGAAAATAATTACAGGACTGAAAAGTATTGTCTTGGATTTAGAATTACATATTTTAAGGTGTGATTTAATAACTGAACTTCATAAAAGATTCTTCTTATGAAAAGAGAACAACCTATTTTAAAGAGTTATAAATGGGGCACATCTTCGTAAAAGAATGAGATATAATTGGACAAATTGCCTTCTTGATTAAGTTTAACATTCAGAAGAACTGCCTAATATGATAACAATTAACTTCTAATTATTTTTAGAAATAGGATAGATAATTCTTATTTAACCATTCTTTCAATAAATATTTAAATGCCTACTTCGATCTCACCATAACTTTATTTTTACATTTCATTTGTTTTCTTTTTTTGAATAAGTAGCATCATAACTTTTTGAGCAACATCTTCAATTCTTAAAGTATGCCCCATTCTTTGAAGTGAATGGAGTCATGTAGCATTAACATGTCTGTAGACTGCTTATCACCCTGCTTCACATCAAAAAAGGAAAATACTTAAAGTTTCTTATAATTTTATGTTTAATAAAAATTAATTCGTGTTACGTTGTGGGGAAATACTTAATGTTTTAGTAATAGCTACCTTACTTATGATCACAGCTCCCCTGCCCCCATTCTTGATCTTTCTCCCTGACTATTTCTTCTTTATTTCCTTTGTTCTTACTATCTTCTATGATACAGTTCAATTTACTTATGTTTATTGTTTGGTGTCTGCACCTCTCCTCCCATGTAAGGTCTTTGGATGCATTAATCCTTGTTTAGTTAGTGATCTGTACCAAGTGCCTAGAACTTGTTTGGCACATGTATTTGTTAACCAGATGAGCCATTTTTCTTTTGGCTTTTAGAAGTAAAGATACAGTCTTCTGGGGAAAAAATACTTAGCTAGCAGACTATTCAAAATTTTGGGGGAGGCTTCAGTTTCTGGCGGTGTGGCAGATTAGAGATTTTTTTTAAAACCCTCCCTTATGAAACATTAAAAATACTGGACCAAATAGTCAAAATATCTTTTAAATGCCTAGTTGAGCTGACAAGTAAGGAAACTTATCAGAGGTGAAAAACAAGAAATACTGAATCCAGGGAGGATGGTGATACTGGTTGCTGTGCTGGGGGTGCTGGTATTTCTGGAATCCTAGGATTTTGGATTTTGTAGGGTGACTGTGTGGTACTAGACTGAGTCTAGGGATCAAGCAAGATTAGAAGATCCAGAGACCCTTTATAAAGCTGAAACTGCTTGAAAGAGGTCAGTAGGTAAACTAGGAAAAAAATTAAAATTGTAAACTTGTTCCACAGTTCAGGGGTGGGAGGGCCAAGCAAGAGTGAGGGTAAGGAGGGTTGCCTGTCTCAGCTTGTCTTTCACTGGAAAGGTAAAAGATCTTCACTGAGAAATTATAACTAGAAGTCCACTCTCACTGGATCATACTACCTGAATAGTGTGCACATGCACATACACGAACCCAAGACAAAAATTTAGTGAAAAGTGGTCCAAAGTTGTTAGGATTGAGAAACCAAATCCTCGTGGGGAAATACAGGAACATCGACCTCAGAGAACAGACACAGGTAAAGTTTCTAGGAACATGAACTCACTTAAAAAAAGTCACAGTGAGTTAATCATCAAAGTTAGGAAACCATTTGGTCAGACATTAGAAGCTACAAATATTCTAATTGTCAGAACAGAATGTAAAATAAATGTTTAATATGTTCAGAGACTATAAAATATGGCAATGGAGAAAGAAGCCATCACAAATAATTAGGTAAGCTGATATTGAATGTCAGCTATAATTGAGGGGAGGGAAAGAACAAAAAAAAAAACAAACCAGACAAGCTGAATTCAACAATGTATAAAGGAAATAATACATATTGAACAAACAGTTTATTCTAGGCAGACATGCTTTGTTCTGCATTAGAAAATCTATTAATGTAATTATCCACATGAACAGTTTAAAACCACAAAACGAAACAAAACCAAAAAACCCTTGTCACCTAAAAGATGCAGAAAAAGAATTTATTAAAATTCAACACCTTTTGAGGATACAGGCTCATACCAAACTAAGGATAGGAGAGAAACTGTATAACCTGACAAAGGACATCTACAAGAAAACCTATAGCATCCATCATACTTGATAGTTTCACATTAAAAATATTGCTTTAGCTTCTGGCCAGGATGGAGGCATAGGTGGATACACTTTGTCTCCTTGCACACCAAAGAAAGGACAACAACAAATTTAAAAACAAAAAATAACCAGAACTGCCAGAAAATTGAACTGTATGGAAGTCTGACATCCAAGGAGTTAAAGAAGAAGCATTCATCCAGACTGACAGGAGGGGTGGAGACAGGCAGCTGGGGTGGAGAGAGTGCGCTGCAAGGCTGCAGCTGGCTGACGAGGGCGGGCAAAGCAGTCGCTGGCGGACGAGTTGGTCCCACATTTGCATGCGGATAAACCGGGAGGGACAACTGGAGAGCGAGACAGACCGCAGAACCCAGGGTTCCAGCACAGAAAAAGAAAGCCTCAAACCTCTACCAGTAAAAACCCGTGGGGCTTGTAGCAGTGGGAGAAACTCCCACTCACGCAGGAGAGTTCGTAAGAGAGACCCACAGCATCCTAGAATGTACACAAACCCACCCACCTGAGAATCAGCACCAGAAGTGCCCAATTTGTTTGTGGGCATTAGGGGAAGTGACTGAGAGCCGGCCAAAGGCCAAGCAAGCGGCATTGTCCCTCTCAGACCCCTCCCCCACATACAGCACCAGAAGGCAGTGATGTGGGTTGCCCTGCCCTGGCAAATACCTAAGGCTCTGCCCCTCACAATGTAGTAGGCGTGCTGAGACAAAAAAAAAAAAAATATATGACCCAAATGAAAGAACAGATCAAAGCTCCAAAAACAGAACTAAAAGGTGAAGAGATAGCCAACCTAACAGTTGCAGAGTTCAAAACACTGGTAATCTGGATGCTTACAGAAATGGTTGAGTATGATCACAAAATGGAGGAAAACGTGAAGGCTATGCAAAGTGAAATAAAGAAAAATATATAGGGAACCAACAGTGATGGGAAGGAAACCGGGATTCAGATCAATGATTTGGAGCAGAAAGAAGAAATAAACATTCAACCAGAACAGCATGAAGAAAGACTTCAAAAAAATGAGGAGAGGCTTACGAACCTCTGAGATAACTTGAAACATTCCAACATCCAAATCATAGGAGTGCCAGAAGAGGAAGAGCAAGAAATTCAAAACTTATTTGAAAAAATAATGAAGGAGAACTTCCCCAATCTGGCAAAGGAAATAGACTTCCAGGAAGCCTAGGAAGTTCAGAGAGTCCGAAAGAAGTTGGACCCAGGGAAGCACACACCAAGGCACATCATAATTACATTAGCCAAGATTAAAGATAAGGAGAGGATCTTAAAAGCAGCAAGAGAAAAGGAGACAATTACCTACAAAGAAGTTCCCATATGAGACTATCAGCTGATTTCTCAAAAGAAACCTTACAGGCAAGAAGGGGCTGGGAAGACGTATTCAATGTCATGAAAGGCAAGGACCTACATCCAAGATTACTCTATCCAGTAAAGCTATCATTTAGAATGGAAGGGCAGATAAAGTGCTTCCCAGATAAAATAAACTTAAAGGAGTTCATCATCACCAAGCCCTTATTAAATGAAATTTAAAGGGACTTATCTAAGAAAAAGAAGATCAACTCTATGAACAGTAAAATGACAACAAATTTACAACTATCAACAACTGAACCTAAAAATATAAAAACAAATAAAGCAAACACAGAAATGGAGATCCCATGGAGGGTTATCAGTGGGCAGGGGGAGGGTGGAGAATGGGGGAAGAGGTACAGGCAATAAGAAGCATCAATGGTAGCCACAAAATAGACGGGGGTTGGGGGGCGGTTAAGAATAATATAGGAAAGGGAAAAGCTAAAGAATTTATATGTATGACCCATGGACATGAACTAAGTGGACGAGTGCTGGTGGGAGGAGGAATGCAGGGTGGAGGGGAAGAAAATACAACATTAAAAATAAATGGAAAAAGAAACATTGCTTTAAAAATTAGCAACAAGCCCTGCTCCTATGGCTCATCTGGTTGGAGTGTTGTCCTGTACACCAAAAGGTTGTGGGTTCAATTCCTATTCTGGGCACAGCCTAGGTTTGGGGTCGATCCCCTGTTGAGTTGGAAACATGTACTGGAGGCAACCTATTGATGTTTTTCTTCCCCCCTCCCTTCCTCTCTCCCCCCACCCGCCCCCTCCCTTCCTCTCTCTGAAATCAGTGAACATAATCTCAAGTGAGGGTAAAAAAATAAAAATTAGCAACAACATGAGTACGTTCCTTGTTAACCCATCTCTCCAGCATTGCACTGGAGCTACTAGTTAGTACGGGAAGAAAAGTTAATTACTCTGTAAGGCATGAACAAAATGGTTATCTTTAGAGTCAGTATTAACATTTTCACAGAAAATTCAAGTCTGTAGATACTTTTAGGATTCATAATAGGAAGTTGCCGAGTATAAGATCAGTATAGCAAAATGAGTTCTATTACTCTAATCTAGCAGCTCATAATAAAAAAATGTAATAAAAATATTTCACAACAGTAAAAAAAAAAATGCTACCTAAGAATAAATATAAAAAGAGGTGCCTGGTGCAGTGTTGAGGGTGGAGGGATTGAGCAAAAAAGTAAAAGAACTCATGGACACAAACAGTGTGGTGACTGTGGGTGGGAGGCGCTCGAAGAGGGTATAAAGGGGATAAATGGTAATGGAAAAAAGTACAATAAAAATAATGCAAAAAAACTAAAAGTCAAGATCTTTATGTAGAAAGTTATAAAAATGTACCAAAAACCTTAAAGACCTAAATAAATGTGGGGGCATACCATGTTTATACAGAGAAAGACTATTTCTTGTAATTACGTCAGTTAACCTGTCATTAATAAATTCATTGCTGTTTCAGTAAAAACCCTGCAGGGTATCATTTTATTTGTTTGTTTTTGTGGAACTTGACAAGTTAATTCTAAAATTTATTTGGAAAGGCAAAGGGCCAAGAATAGCCAAGATATTTCTGAAGACTGTCCTACCAGATTTTAAGTTAATGTAAAACTTTAGTAGACACATAGATAATGGAAGAAAATTGAGGTGAAAACCAGAACTGTATATACACGGAAATCTGGTAATATGACAGAGCTAGTGTTATAAATCAAATAAGGAAATGGAATACTTTGTAAGGGCATTGAAATTATTATTTAGTCAGACTGAAAGAAAAATGGTTTCTTACCTCACTTTATAATTTCAGAAGGATTAAAAACTTAATTGCAAAAGGCAAGACTTAAGCCTTTGGAATAAAAATTTGAAGTATTTTATTGACTTTAGGTTTTCTTAACTAGATGCCAAAAGCACAGTTATTGAATGAAAAGGTTAATAAATTTAGCTATATTAAAATTAAGATATTTTGTCTCTTGTTTATAACAGAAAGAAAGCATAGAACCCTGGCCAGTTATCTCAGTTGGTTAGAGTATTGTCCCTATATGTTAAGGTTGTGGGTTCCATCCCTGCTCAGGGCACATACCAATGAATTGATGGGTGGAACAACAAATCAATCAATCTCTCTCCTCCCACCCTTCCTCTATCTCTCTAAAAATCAATAAATAAACATTTTTTTAAATTACTAATTTCGCACATTTTAAGAAAAGAGTATAGAGACTAGTCACAAGAAGATTTTTTTAAAGTATATTTTATCGATTATACTATTTAAGTTGTCACAATCTTTTTCCCCTTTGCCCCCTCTGCCTGGTACCCCTCTTCCCTTCAGCAGTCCTGCCCCTCCACCTTAGTTCATGTCTGTGGGTCGTGCATATATGTTCTTTGGCTTCTCCATTTCCCATACTATTCTTACCCCCCCCCATTTTGTACCTACCAATTATGCTTCTTAATCCCTATACCTTTTCCCCCATTCTCCCTCTTCCCCCTCCCCGCTGATAACCTTCCATGCAATCTCCATTTTATGATTCTGTTCCCGCTCTAGTTGTTTGCTTAATTTGTTTTTGTTTTTTTAGATATAGTTGTGAGCTTGTTGTCAGTTTGTTCATAGTTTTGATCATCATCTTTTTCTTAAATAAGTCCCTTTAACATTTCACATAGTAAAGACTTGGTGATGATGAACTCCTTTAGCTTTATCTTGTCTGGGAAGCACTTTATCTGCGCTTCCATTCTAGATGATAGCTTTGCTGGATAGAGCAATCTTGGTTATAGGTCCTTGCTTTTCACCACTTTGAATACTTCTTGCCAGTCCATTCTAGCCTGCAAAGTTTTTTTTGAGAAATCAGCTGACAGCCTTATGAGAACTCCTTTGTTGGTAACTCTGCTTTTCTCTTGCTACTTGTAACATTTTCTTTGTCTTTAACCCTTGGCATTTTAACTATGATGTATCTTGGTGTGGTCCTCTCTGGGTCCAACTTGATTGGGATTGTCTGTGCTTCCTGGACTTCTATATCAATTTCCTTCACCAAATTAGGGAAGCTTTCTTTCATTATTTTATCGAATAAAGTTCCAATTTCTTGCTCTTTCTCTTCTTCTGGAACCTGTATGCCGCAAATGTTGGTATACTTGAAGTTGTTGCAGAGGCTGCTTATACTACCCTTATTTTTTTTTTTTATTCTTTTTTTGTTCTTGTTGTTCTGATTGGTATTTTTTGGCATGCTGGCATGTTTGTAGATGTCCCAGAGTCATCGTCTTCTCATTTTTTCTGAATTCTTGTTTCTTCATTCTGTCCTGGTTGACTGTTTATTTGTTTCTGATGTTCCAAGTCATTGATTTGAACTCCAGCTTCCTTCCCTTCACTGTTGTTCCCTGTAGATTTTTCTTTATTTCACTTAGTGTAGCCTTCATTTCTTCCCTTATTCATTTGCCGTATTAAGTGAGTTCTCTGAGCATCCTTATCACCAGTGTTTTGAACTTTGCATCTGATATATTTGGCTATGTTTGTTTCTCTTAGTTCTTTTTCTGAACTTTTGATTTGGTCCATATTTCTTTGTCTCCTCAATTTGGCAGCCTCCTTGTGTTTGTTTCTGTGTTATTAGGTAGAGCTGCTTTGATATCCTGTTTTGGCACATCTATTATGTTGTAGGGACAGAGCCTTAGGCAAATCGCCAGGGTAGGGCAACCTGCTTCACCACTTTGTGGCACTGATGTGGGGGAGGGGTCAGAGAGGGAACAATGCCACTTGCTTGGCTCTCGCCCCATTTCCAGTCACTTCACCCACTTCCTGTATGTGACTGGTGCCCTTCTAGCTGCTGCCTTGGTGTTGAATCCCAGAGTGGGTGGATTTACGTATGTTCTAGGACTGTGTAGCTCCTTTAAAGGGACTCTCCTGAGAGACTGGCACTTTCTTCCACAGCCCCAACCCCTGCTGGTTTTTGCAGCCAGAAGTTATGAGGCTTTATTTCGAAGCTCTGGAACCCTGAGCTGTGCATTCTGACCTGGGGCTGGGATTGCTTGCTCCCCAGGTGTCCCTCCTGGTTTTTATCTGCCACACATTAATACAGCCCCTCTCCTTCTGCTGGCCACCGTTGCTGCCTTACCGCTGCCTTGCCATTGCCACACTGTGTCCTTTCCACCCCGTGTCTGCCCCTCCTACCAATGTGGATGAATATTTCTCCTTTAAATCCTTGGTTGCCGGACTTCTGTACAGTTTGATTTTCTGGCAGTTCTGGTTGCTTTTTGTTTTGATATTATTTATGATCCTTCTAATGGTTGTACAAGGAGGCAAAGTGTGTCTACCTGCACCTCCATCTTGGCTGGAAGTCTGAAACTGAGAGGATATTTTTTAACACATGCAATTGGCAAAGGATTTTAAATCACAGTAATATATACATATATATGTCAGTAATATACACATATATACATATGTATCAATGTGAAAAAGATAAATGGGCAATAGAAAGGAAAAGCCATTTCACAGAAGAATGAGTAGTCACTAAGTAACAGTCAACAGGGAAATGCAAATTAAAACTACTTTGACAAATATATCCTAATATACCACTGCAGTACTCTGGCAGCGGTCAGCAAACTTTCTGTGAAAGGCCAGATAGTAAATTTTTTAGGCTTTGCAGGCCATACAGTCTCTGTGGCAATTACTCAACTTTGCTTGTGTAGCACAAGAGCCGCCTTAAACCATATGTTAATTCATCAGCATGGATGAGTCTTAAAAACATAATGTTGGATTATAAGTGTAGCAGGAGAATACATTATATTATAATTCCATTTATGTAAATTCCAGAGGTGTGCCATAATACATATTTATGGGTGTTTACCAGGGTTACTAGGACTTGACTGATTTTGAGTTCTGGCCTTGACAAAGTCTTTATGAGTTTGGCCAGTTAACCAACTTTTTAAAGTGTCAGTTTTCTTATCTGTAAAATGATGAACAATGTATTACTCTGCTCATTGGTTTGTTGGGAGTATTACGTTACATAGTGTCCCTAAAAGTGCTTAGCACATAGTCAGGGCTCAGTAACTGTTCCTGTGCTTTCACCTCCTTTAACTTACATCTCTGTTGAAAGAAAGGATAGCCTGTTCTGCTTGAGAACTCTAGGTTTTTAAAATCCAGCCTCTCACTGCAAATGGCTAATGTGGCTAGTAGTAAGGCTTGAAATGTCTGCGCCTTGAAGTCTGGAGTAATGTTTAATTTCTTTTATTAAGTACAGTTTTGTGAGACCTGATGTTTGTGTCATATTTAAATCATCAGACTCACTGTAGCTTAAAAAATACCTGACAAAGATAGGCTTGAGTGCCACTTGATCATTTCTTTGTGGCCTTTAGCATTGTGAAGTTCTTTCTCAGAGCTTTACCCTCTTTTGGGCTCATGTGCCACTCTCCAGATTCTTCTCTGACTTCACAGACCTTTCAGTTCTCTAAATGTTGAAATTCAGCCCACCTCTAAAACTTAGGAGTCTTCAGGAGCCATACAGTAAATAGGTGTACTTATAAAATTGAAGTTAAGTGAATGAATATATGCCTTGATTTTGTTGACAAAACCCCAGTGTTTGCGATATTTGGCCTGCAAAAGAAGGATGTTGAAGTCATTTGTAATTCTAATTTAGCTTTCAACTCTCTGAAACTTAACTTTGTACTTCAAAAAATTTTAACATATATAAAAATAGAGGAAATAGTAAAATGATCCCTCTTAATCCTGTATCCATCTTTCAGATTCAACAGAGTTTAAGATTTGGCATACATACCTCATCCACTCCTCAACCCCCAAGCCAAAGTATTTTAAAACAATATAAGACATTATGTCATTTTACCTCTAACACTTTCAGTGTGAGTCTTTTAAAAATTAGAACATAGTCGCAACACTGTTATTATTCCTGATAAAACTAACAATAAGTCCTTAATATCATCTAATACGCAGTCCATAGTCAGATTTCCCTGATGGTCTAAGAAATGTCTTTTTTTCATTGGTTTGTAGATTCAAAACTTAAACAAAGCTACACATTACATTTGGTTTCTATGAAAAATTTCCTGTTATGAAGAAATAAAACAGTAACTAGATTTTATTATTTCTTTCCCTTTTTCCCTTTCTGTTTTTTTGAAATTTAACTCTCCCTGAAGATTAGGGTTTTTTATAATAAAATAATAAACTTTCCTGGGTCAGATAAAGGGTTCCTCTCCTTTAAGACTGCTTTGCTGTTCTATTTTTGGTAATCAGCACATACTGTGTACAGGGCAGTCTTACAGTTAACAGCACGGCAAAATGCAAAACTGAAAGTTACAGTTAAATTAAACTCTCCTTTCAGTTCTGTTAGGGCTTTTCTTTAAAGCTGTAAAATTTTATATTTTTTAAACAGTATATGCTCTTTGATAATGTTAAAATACAGTATCTTAAATATTTTATAAGTATTCCTTTTGAATTTATGGTTGTAAAAAGGAAGCTAAATCTAGGCTGTAACATAGTATGTATGTTGGAAAATTTGCTTATGAACTTAATTTTTTAATTCTCTAAAGCTGAAGTGGAGAAATGCTATTTGCAAAACAATTTATCTTTTAATTATATTTCTGTTGGCAATAAAGACAGCTATGCACCTGTTTAGTATAAGAAGGAAAGAAGGGATAACCCGAGTGTTAAGAGGTTTTAGCAGATCACAATTTTGAGAATTAGGTGGAATTAAAAAAATAATTCAGAAGAAATGTTTTGAGTTAATGATGTGAATTAAATAGCAGGATTATTTTAGGCACTTTTAAAACAATTTACTTGTTAATTTTCTATTACTTTGTTAACATCCTAATTGCAGTGGTGTTTTTGATGCTGAGAGCAGGAAACAAATCCTGTAATGTGCTTCCAAAGAGCAGAAAAAATTCCAAGAAAAGGCGTTTAGGATGTTATCATTTTGTATGGATTTTACGCAGTATCAATGCAGGGAAAATATGAGGGTGGGGGTGGGGTGGAACTAAATTGAGGGAATGAAACTTAAGCCATTCACAGAAATAAAAGGCAACAAATCAGAAGGTTGAGTAAGATCAGCAGGAGAGAATGCTGCAGAACAAACAGCAGCATTTTGGTTTCTTAGCTTAAAATTGTAAGCTAAGAAAAGAAGTCAAGTGGCATTAAGGTGAAACCAAAAAGAGAGAAACTAAATGCTGTGGGGGGTGGGGGGAACCACAAAACAAAAACGGATGTACCAAATTGCTGACTAGTTAAGGAAAGAAAATGAAGTGTGTTTTGCAGTGTGTGGTACCTGTGATAAATCTATGCAGTAGAATTCATGATTAACTACAGCACTGTCTTTCTGGAATACACTAATAAATGAACAATGGTTTGTTTTTCCACATGGTAATTAAATATTTCAGGTTATTATTTTGGGCCAAAAATGTACTCCCATCCCAAGTTTCTGCTTTTATTTGGTCTGTCAAGGAAAATTTAAAACTTTTTAGGTTTCAAGATGTCACTTCAGTTAATATCCAAGTAACATCACACAGTGTTCTCAATGAAGTAGTTCTCAAAAGAACCTTCCGATTTGCAACTGTAAAAGACAAGTAAACTTCCTCTTAGGATACTGTTGTCCTTTGGTATTTTTTCTTTTCTCTTCCAAGATGATTCAGTTGTGGAGGAGGAAAAGTATGGCACTGCACTCTGGGGAATGCAAGGAGAAGGAAAAATAGGGAAAAGGGAATGACAACAGAGTTTCCATTTAGTCTGCAGATTGTTTTTGGCCTTTTTCATCCCTAGGCCAGAGCCAAGAGACTGTGGTATCTTACATTCTTGTTTGTTATCCAAACTGGCAGTGGCAGTGCTGGTAGCTATAGTATAGTGACTGTCGGCTCCCTCTGAGTGTGGTTGGCCAATTTCTAGTGTGGGAGTGAAAACTAAATTTTCCTCCCATCTTTCCAAGTTCTTCTGGCCGGACTAATAGTCAAATTAACATGAGACAGGTTAACAAAAGACAGTATCCAAATTTATTACGTATATGCATATGGATGTTCCATAAGGATATGAGACTGGAAGACACATTGAGCAACTGAGATTTATATGCCATTCTGGACACCCGAAAGGGAGGCAGGGGTCTGGGACTTCAAAGGGAAAGTACGAAGTTCACAGGTAAATGAGAAAGCACAAACATGTGTTACACATTCTTACTGGGCCACTGAAATATTAGGACATAGCAGGGAATCCAACAAACGAGGTTTGCTAGATTTCTCCATCTGCTGCATTTAGATGATGCACCCTTTCTTTATTTGAATTCCTTTAGGCAGGTAAGGGTGGAAGACCAAAGATTCTTTCTGAGTGGGTTGTTTTTTTTTTTAAAGATTTTATTTTATTTTCAGACGGGTGGGGGGAGGGAGGGAGAAAGAGAGGGAGAGAAACATCGATGTGTGGTTGCCTCTTGCGCACCCCCTACTGGGGACTTGGCCAGCAACCCAGGCATGTGCCCTGACTGGGGAATGGAACCAGCGACCCCTTGGTTCACAGGCTGACGCTCAGTCCACTGAGCTACACCAGCCGGGGCTGAGTCTTTTGTTTTTTAATAACCAGCATAAAGTCAGTATTCCAAAAGTCATATTTTGGGGTGGCAAATTTTGGTGCCCCTCGCTAGTGAGTATCTACTCTGGTTAGTCACCTTGTAAAGTATATGTGTTGTCTTTGAATTTTGGCTTTATCTGTTGGTTAATACTTATGTATTGGTAACATTTGATAATCTGTTTGCAGTCAGAGACATAACAAATTTTTTTTAATAAAGGAATTTAAACATAAAAGTACAGTAGTAGAAGATAAAGAACACTCATGAACTTCTTTCCCCATGTCTTTTTCTTTTTAAAGATTTTATTTATTTTTAGAGAAAGGGGAAGGGAGGGAGGAAGAGGAGAGAAACATCAATCTGTGATCTGTTGCCCCTCGCACACCCCGAAGTAGGGACCATATATCACGTTCCTTGACTGGGAATCGAACCGGTGACCTATTCAGTTCACAAGCCAGTCTCCCCATGTCTTGTCTTAACATTTCTCTATTTTCTTCTGTGTCAGTTATCTAAAAGATCCCTGCACCCCGACTTCTCCCCAGAAATGTACTTTAAAGAGAATTGTTTTCTTCTAAGGATATGGCCCCTATGTGATCATCAAGGACCTTGTCTTTTTATGTTTCTGCTTTGCAGTCCTTAGCTTGTACCTTTCTTTCTCAGGGTCATATCATGGATGCAAGGAAGGTCCTCCTTACAGCTCCATCCTTTGTGTTCACATTTCAGGCAGGAGGATAAAGGAAGGAATAAGATCAAAGGGGCCCAGGTCCCAGAGAAGCCAGCTCCCTTTCAGTACTTTTCCCATAGCTCCACCCAGTGTTTTTTTATTTTCTCTTACTGGCCACCTTAATCTTCAAGGCAGGCCAGGATATGCAAATTGCCAGTCTTAGTAGTACAGCAGTTTGATTCATAAGAAAAGGAAAGTAGATATTAGGTGAGCAACTAGCAATCTGCCACAATTCAGATAACTTTTACATTTAAAAGTTCCAATATAGTTGAAACCCTTTCCTCCTTAGAAATAACAACCATGGTAGGAATTTAGTATGTTATTGTCATGCATACTTTCTGTCTCTATGTTTGTGTGCATGAATATATCTGATTTTAATGTGCTTTAACACTATATAATGGAACATACTTCACATATCCTGCATATTTGTTTTTTTATTCAACATTGTTTAGCCATATTGATGCACATAGTTCTAGTTAAATTTTAACTGCTATATAGTATTTTGTTACATATCCATTTTCCTCTTGAGGTACCTTTAAGTTGTTGCTTTTTTTTTTTTTTTTTGCCATTATAAACAATGCTGCAGTCTTTGTACATGTGTCTGTATACATATGTGCAAGAGAGTTTCTCCAGGGTATGTACCTAGAAATAGAATTACTACTGAGTGATAGGGTAGCGCTTTCTTCCCCTTTACTAGATATTGCCAGATTGCTCTTCAAAGTGGCTGTGCCAAATTATACTTGGAACATTATATAAATGTCCTATTTGTTTATTTCTTACTACACTTGTGTTTCTTGCCAGTCTGATGAGATCAGATTCATTTCTCTGAATACTACTGAGGTTGAGCATATTTTTATATGTTCATTGGCTATTTGTGATTTGTCCGTTCATACCTTTTGGTCATTTTTTTTTTGTGGTGTTGTTTGTTTTAATTTGGAGAAGTTTTTAATACATTCTGATACTAATTTTTTATTGGTTATTTCTGTTGTGGATAGTTTCCTCAAGTCTTTGGCTTATCATTTAACTCTGATGTCTTTGGTTGTATTAAAAATTTTAATTTTCAGTTGAACTAGAAATTACTCATTCTTTTCTTTTATGGTTTGTGCATTTTCAGTATTAAGAAATTCTTCCTTACCCAAAGACATATTTACCTGTGTTGTATTTAAAAATTTTAGAGATTTATATCCATAAATCTTTAACCTACCTGGAATTGGTGTTTTGTATGGTGTAAGATAGGAATTTTATTTTATTCTTCCATATGGATAAACATTTATTAAATAGCCCATCCTTTTCACATTGATTTGTAGAGCCATCTCTGTCACATACTCATCCGGGTCCGATTCTGGATTCTCAGTTTCATTGGTCTTTTAATCTGTCTTTGCCCATTTATCACACTGACTTAATAACCATAGCTTGATATATGGTAGACACCATTCTTTCACCTTATTTTTCAAAATTACATGGGGTTTCTTTGCTCTTCCATGTGATTTTTAGGATCTGCTTTAAGTTCTATAAAACTTTAAGTTCAGTAAAAAAATACATTGAGATTTTGATTGGAACTGTATTAAGGTTGATTAATATTAAGAGAATTTACTTCTTTACTGTAGCAAAAGAATTCCATTGACTTTTGTATGTTAATCTTGCATCCAGCAGCCTTGCTAAAAGTTCTCGTTAGTTATGATTGTCTTTATTTTATTGGATTTTGTATTTCTTTTTTTTTCTTTTCTGGTTCTTGAATTTGCTGCTTTTGTTTTACTGTTCTGCATAGGACTTCTAGTACATTCTTGACAGGAAGGCATTTTTTCCTATTTTTCTAACTTTGAAGGGAATACTTTTGCTACCAAACTGAGCGAGGATCCACCTGCCTGATACACTGAGGTTTGAGGTTTGCAGTGAAGCAATTAAAGCTACCCTGTATTTTATTTGCAGAGTACCAAGGAAGCTATTGCTTAAAACCCAAACTTCCTGATGGCTTTTAATCAAGGGCTTTTAAAAACAAAGATGGAGGGTTAGGGGGAACAGGCTGGTATGTGGAAGCATTGGCAGTCCAGTTTTTGACTGGAGAGCTTTGGAACTTGGCCATTTATAGTAAGATGTGATAAGGGGCTTTAGGACCATAACTTCCTGCATCAGGGACCCTTCACTCCTGAAAGGGTTCTGCTGTTCAAGTTTCAGCCATGTCCTGGTCATTTGGTTCCATGACAGAGAGAGGGAGTGAAGGGGGGTGGGGTAGTGGCTAAACTTTGGTTCCAGAGGCAATGGCAGGTCAACATTCTCTCCTCTGCCCATGCTTTGTTGACTTGAACTCTTAGTCTGTTGCCTCTGAAAGGCAACTCAGTATCTTGTTAGAAACAGTTTTGAACTGGTCCTGCGATTATACTTCTAATATGCCACCAGTATGTATAATATTTTGTTTACTGTAGATTTAGGGCAGGTATCCTTTATCAGGTTAACAAAGTTCATTCCTATTTCTAGTTTGCCAGGAATTCGTTTTTGTTTTAATTATCATTAATGGGCCCTGGGTTGTACTATTTCACATAAAATTTAAGTCCCTTAACAACTGTGTATTCCATCTTTATAGTAGTAAAGTTCATCATACAAAGTTACAATTTTTGTTTTAATAAGTCAATTCTTTTAAGAGATTAAAAGGGAAAAACAGCCCTTTGTATTTATTCATATATTTAGTGTTATTGAAGTCTTCATTTTTTTTCACAGATCTAAATTTCCATCTGGTGTCATTTCCCTTCTGTCTGAATAACTTCCTTTAGTATTTCTTTTAGCACAGGTCTGTGAGAGATGAGTTGTTTTGGCTTGCTTTACCTGAACAACATTGTCTTTGTTTTAGGTAATGAGAAGTCAGCCATTTTTCTCCATATATTATTTTCCTTTGGCTGTTTTCATGATTTTCTCTGTATCTTTAGCTTTTAGCAGTTTGAATATGATGTTCTCTAGGTGTGATTTTCTTTGTATTTGTCTTGCTTAGGGTTCAGTGGACTTTTAGATTTGTAATTTTATTTTTTCCTCAAATAATGGACATTTTCAGCTGTTATTTTTACAGATACTTTTCTGCATAAGTTTTTTTGCTCTCCTTTTGGGACTCCAGTTTCCCATGTGTTAAACTTAATGGTATTGTATCATCACTCACTGAAGCTTTCCGTTCATTAAAATTTTTTTCTTTTCCATTAGGTCTTCAGATTGGATCATTGTTTTTGATCAGTTTGTAAGTGGTCTGTAATCTGCTGTTAAACTCACTAGGTGAATTTTCCATGTTGCACTGTGTATTTTTGCGCTGTGCCTGGTCCTGTATGGTTCTTTTTATAGTTTTTATTTGGCTGATGAGAGCTCCCTCTCTTTCTTAATAAAATTCTTGAACATATTTATAATCACTACTTTATAGACTAATTCCAATGTCTGGGTCATCTTGTGTTCAGTGTGTATTGATTGCTTTTTTCCTTGACTGTGGATCTCTCTTTCCTGTTTATTTTCATGTCTAGTAATTTTTTTACGGTAAACTGGAAACTGTGGATGATATGCTTTTGAGGCCTGAAATTCTTTTCTCCTAAAGTGTGTTGATTCTTTGTTGTTTTGGCAGACAGTTATTACCGCGCTAGACTTAAACTCCAAACTCTGTCTCCACTGCATTTGGGCAACAGCTGATAATCTTTGCTCAGTTCTTCCAGGCATCTAGCTGTTGCTTTTCTTTGGGGCCTCTGGACCCTCTCGTATGTTGTGTACTTCGAGGCTCAGCTAAGGACTGCAGTGGCATTTATATATTTTGGAGTTTCCTATTTTCTAGGATTTTTCTCCCCACTTTCCAGTTGCTCTGCAAACTCCAATCTTTATCCTTTGGTGTCTTAATCCAGTAAGACTATGTGACTTCCTTCTTGATTTTCAGCTACTCTGAATGATTCAGGCTGGCACCTACACTCCTCAGACAACAGGTAAATTTCACCTACTACAGTTCCACTTTTTCAAGGGATGGCTTCTCTGTAGTTTCTACCTTTTGGTTGCTTTCCAGTGCTTTTAAATAGTTGTTTTTATATTTTGACCAGAGTTTACAATTGTTGTTTGTATGTGGGTTAGTCCAGTATAAGCTATTCCATCTTTCAATATGTAAGTCTCCCATACTTTCACTTTTTAAAGACTTTTTTAGTGCAGTTTTAGGTTTACAATAAAATTGGGAGTAAGGCACAAAGATTTCCCATGTACTTTTTGCCCCTACACAGGCATAAACACCTCCATTATAAGCATTACTAACCAGAGTGGTAGTTTTTTGTTTTTTGTTTTTTAATCAAGGACAAACCTACAATGATGCATCATAAGCATTCAAAGTCCATAGTTTTCCTAAGGGTCACTCTTGGTGTAGTACATTCAGTGGGTTTAGACCAATATGTAATGACTTATACCCATCGTTATAATATTGTACAGTGTATTTTCACTGCCCTAAAAGTCCTCTTTGCTCTGCCTATTTATCCTGACTCCTACCCCTGGCTATCACTGATCTTTTTATTGTCACCATAGTCTTACCTTTTCTAGAACGTCATATAGTTGGGATCATACAGCATGTAGCCTTTCCAGATTGGCTTCTTTCATTTTTCCATGTCTTTTTATGGCTTGATAGCTTGTTTGTTTGTTTGTTCGTTCGTTTGTTTGTTTTAGAGAGAGGGAGGGAGGGAGGGAGAGAAAAAGAGAGAAACATTGATTGGCTGCCTCCCACATGTGCCCCGACTAGGCACTGAACCCACAACCTAGGCATGTGCCCTGACCAGGAATTGAATTGGCCACCCTTTGTGAGATGACACCCAACCAACTGAGCCACACTGATTAGGGCATAGCTCATTTTTTTAATGCTGAATAATATTTCATTGTCTGGATGTACCGCAGTTTATCCATTCACCTGCTGAAGGACTCCTTAGTTGCTTCCAAGTTTTGGCAATAAGAATAAAGTTACTGTAAATATCCATGTGCAGGTTTTTATGTGGACATAAGTTTTTAACTCCTTTGGGTAAATACCAAGGAGCATGGTTGCTGGATGGTTTGGTAAGCATATGTTTAGATTTGTAAGAAACTGCCAAGCTGTCTTCCAAAGTGCCTGTACCATTGTGTATTCTCACCAGTAGTGGATGAGAGTTCTTACTGGACAAGAGACAGTTCCTCACAAGCTTTTGGTGTTGCTGGTGTTTCAGGTTTTGGCTATTCGAATAGGTATGTAGTGGTATTTTACTGTTGTTTTAATTTGCATTTTCCTGATGACATATGATATGGAGCATCTTTTCATATACTTATTTGCCATCTGTGTATTTTCTTTGGTAAGGTTGCTTTCACTTTTAACTTTCCTGAATCCTTATGTTTTTAGTTTAAAAGCTATATAAAAGCCTATGTTTAAAAGCTATAAATGGCATATAGCTTTTATTTTAAAAGATTCAACCTGACATTTTATCTTTTAATGGCTACATTTAGTCTTTCTGTCTTTTTAAAATTACTTATGTTTTGAGATTTAGTTCTGCCATTTCTTTTTGTGCTTTCTATATATGTGGGTTTTTCTGAGTTTAAATTTCCTTCTCATTTTCTTTTGAATTGACTGATTTTCTTATTCCTCCTTTTTTCAACTTTGGTTTTTAATTTCACATTGTCTTTACTTAGTTAGTTGTTACCTTTAATTTTTAATAAGATTTGATCTTAAAAAGTCTAAAGTAAATATTTCTACCCTATACCTAAACACAGCAACTTATAATGCTTTAATTTCAACTGCCTTTATTCCTTCTTACATGGTATTGTTTTCTGGTACTTTTAGTCATTTAACAAATAATTTTTAAACTCTTCTGCCATGTGTCAGGTACTATTCCAGGTGTTGTAATAGAATTAAGCAAAATAAAGTCTCTGCACTCATGAAGCTTACAAGATAATAAATGGATTAATATATATTATGATATAAATTAGTGTTTAGTACTAAAATAGAAAGTAAACAGAAAACTATAAAGAATGATTTTGGGGTGGAGATGCTATTTTGTATATGTTTCTGCTATCTTCAGACAATTCTTAAGGTTTTTAGGGCTCAAGTGTGAAAAATAATAATTCTCATGCTGGAAGAGCTTGTAGTCTAACCAGAGTGTCCTGGGAAGAAGACACAGATATGGTAGCCACTGGAACATGCTGGGTGAAGCTTTACAACTGGTGAATTTCTAAGGAGGGTGTATAGAGTGTCAGGCAGCCTGAAGACAGATCCTGGGCAGAGTGGGATGAGCTGGTAAAGAAGACTAAAGCATGGTCAGAAAAAGTTGAACAGGAAATGACCTTGGGAACCAAGAAAAGAAGAGGTTATATTTTATTTATAGTGTACCTTTTCAAAAATAATTTAGTAGGCTGAGATATCAAGTAGAAAGAGTCCAAGAAAGAGATTGGTGTTGGTATTAGGACATTACAGTGACTTGATCAACAAAAGGTTTCAGTGAAGTGAAGCCAGGCTGTACTGGGTTGAGGAGTTACAGAAGGAATAAAGACTACTTGTTCAGAAGGTGGTAAAGGAAAGAAGAGAGTGATAATTTGAGGGGAGGAGGGCAGCATTAGAACTCAGGGCTGAAGTGGGTGTTTTGGCAAAAATGTAGAACAAAACCTTGTAGACTTTGGGAATTCCATGGCCAGAAAATAGCGTGGGTCCCTGGCCTGGAGGAGGTTCCTGCCTGATCCTTTTCCTGCCAGAAACTGCTTCCCATGGTCCCTGGGTTTTCTACTGTAGTTGGTGGCAATATATTTCCTAGTGTCTGAATACTGAAACCACCGTATTCTGTTGTAATGATTTGGGATTTATATTCAAGTGGTAAAAATGAAAACATGGGTAAACTTCCCCTGACCGTTGCTCTTCAGACTCCTTAATGTGATAGTCAGGATTTGCCCTATTCTGAACTCAGCCCTTCAGCCATGTCTGCTTTTCTGTTTGCTGTCTCCTAGACACCTATTTTAGCTCACACAGTTTTGTCCACCTTAAATATCATTTTGCCTTTTTATAACTCAAACCAATTCCCCAGTCACTCTCCCTACCACTTTCTCTCCTTTTTACACATAGCTTCTTATAACTTGGAACCTGTTGCAGAGATACAGAAGCACTTTTTAAATTGTTAAGTGCCACACAAACTTGCCTTGTTATCTCTCCCCCTAAACTGCACACTTGTTGAGGACAGAGACCTAGGTCTTTTTCATGTTTATGTACATCAGATTACTTGGCATAGCGTCTTGCATGTTTGATATTTAAAGTCTGAATAAGGTAGGGATATGTGATTGTGATAGATTAATGCTGTGTCTAAGATGGGCATGTTATATACCAAGTTCTAGTTTGTAACTATTAAATTTTCACTGAAATTCTGCTTCTTTGCGTATCTTCTCCAAAAGTAGACTGCTTAATTTGGATTCTCCACTGATTCACATTTTTTTTTTGTTCTTCACAGAATACATGCCTATCTAAATCAGTAATTATAGGTTGCAGAGTGGTTTATTAGGATGTTTTTGACTATAGTAGCAGAATTACCTAGTTAAACAGTGCAGGCTTTATCAGCTCACCTAACAGGAGGTACAGGTAATAGGAGATTTCAGGGTTTGTCTGCTCCGTGACTCTGTGATACCATCAGGGTCCCCTGTGCTTGCCATGTTTTCAGTTGGCCATCCTCAGCATGTTCGTTTCTCTCTTGACCTCAAGATGGATGAAGCACTTCTGTGTATCCTATACAAACAATATCCAAAGGTGGAAAAGTCTAGTTTCTCCTTCAGCATCTCTATGAGGGAGTATAACTTTTCCTCAATGCTTCCCAACAGACATCCCCTCAGGTCTCACTGGTTGAAATTTGGTCATATGCACTGGCAAGAGAAATGATCATTTGAATTCATTTGGAGGTGTAATGCCTTGAAAAACATAGGGTCTGAGGGTGGGATAAGGAATAAATAATAATCTGCCACACCTGCTATTTATGTGTCTTTGGCTTGCTAATCTGGCAAGTTAATATCCTCAGATTTACAAGAGGAGGCTCAGTTCCCACTGAGCTTGGTGTTGGTTCCAGTGATCCTTTATTCACTGACTCACTCATTCATGAAATAAATATTAACTGAACACATTGTGTGCCCAGTACTGTGCTCAGCATTGGGAGGTGGCAGCTGGCCTATAGTTTAGTGGAGTAGGGTGGCTGAGGTAAGGGGGGGAGGATAAGAGTTATTCTGTAATAAACTGATTATAGGAAATTTATTTTTCAACAGGAGATGTGGGACATATGGATTTGGGATATGAATTCATTTGAAAAACCACTTTGGGGTAAGTTGATAGTTGGGAATGAATGACTTCAGGGTTCCACTTTTTTTTACATTGGGGTTTGTTCTTACAGCTCCGAAGGTATCAAACTTGTGTTGATTGAACTTTATACCTCATATACACACAAGAAAATTGCTTGAACTAAAATTCCATTTTAGTAATTTGAGAAATTTATCATGCATAGCTCAGGACTAATTAATTACTGCGTTCACTTCTAATTAGGGAGGTTAACTTGAAGGCTGAATGAAAAACAGGTTTAGAAATAAAGAGATACTGATTTTATAGGGTTTAACCTGCTTGAGTTTACCCAGTAGTCCTGTCATGTGGACTAGTAATCACTCATAGAGCCAGCGTTGAAGATACATGGTTAAAATGCGTCTGAATGTCTCTCTTCAGTACTCCAAATGGTTGTTTGAACTCTCATTGCATCAGTACAGATATAAAAGGTCCCCAGATTTTTATTTCATGTAAGAAAGCACCTCTAGAAATACTATTTAATATTACTGACTGTGTACTATGGCATCTGAGTGTGTTGTGCATTACCCATTTAATTTGGTGTAATGGGGCTATAAGGTGGGCATTTTTTTTCATTTAGAGGAATTAAGAGGTCTGTGTTTATAGGATCACATAACTAATATGTGTTGGAATTGAAATTTGAACCCAAGTTTGAATTTCAGCATTTGACCTAATAGACACTCACTGTTTCAATATGCTGATTGTGTTGGGGGTTCCCATGATCACCTTCAGGTTCAGCGATTGGCTCTAGTCATAATAATGGCTAAGATTTATTACATTGAAAGGATACGAAGCAGTATTAACAAAGGAGAAAGTGCTGGGATTGAAGACTGGAGGAAACCAGGCAGAAGCTTTCAAAGAGTCCTCTCCCAGTGGAGTGAGTCACTCAGGATGTGCTTTATTCCTCCAGCAGTGAATTGTGACAGCATATATGAAGTGTCATCCACTAGGGAAAGTCATTAGACTCATTGCCAATGTTTTTATTAGGGCTTGTGATGGAGGCATCCTCTGCCTAATGTGTATAAAACTTTCCTCCAAGAAGGAAAGAGGAGGTGTTTTGCATAAACCACACTGTACAGACAGTTTAGGCACAATGAGGCACACTTATCATTTAGGGTAAGTTTTATATTGGTATTGGGAACTGTTTCTCATTCAAGTTCCCAGATACCAGCCAAGGGCCAACCTTACACGAGTCTTTCTGAGGATAGCAGTCTCAGGTCTACTGTGTTAACTTTTATTTTATCTTATCTTTTCTTATTTTATTTTATTTTATTTTATTTAAGAGAGAGAGATCAGTTTGTTGTTCTACTTATTTATGCCTTCTGTGCCTTCATTTGTTGATTCTTGCATGTGCCCTGACTGGGGATCGAACCTGCAACCTTGGCATATTGGGACAACGTTCTAACCAACTGAGATACCCAGTCAGGGCCTATGTTAACCTTTATTCTGTACGCTGATTTATTCATTTAAGGAGATTGTGATTATGATCATTTAGCTTTTGAAAAATAAGAGAAGTAGGTAATGGCCAAGAAAATTCTTTAATGGTGTTTGTTTTGCGGATCCTATGACTGCCCACTAGTTTGATTTGCTGGAAGGACTCATGCAACTCAACATAATGTTGCACTCAGGGTTAAGGTTTATTAGAGCAAAAGATGCAATGCAGGAACAGCAGGAAAAAAATATGTATAGGTGAATACTAGAGAGATCCAACAGAGACTTCTAGATCCAACAGACACTTCTAAGTCTTTCCACTACGAGAATTACATGGACCCAGTTTCCTCTGTAGCTGTGAATGATAGAGACATGTACAAGATGTCTCCCTACTATGGAAGCACATGCGTGTTATGGTCCAGAGTTCTTATATAGGCACATTTCTGCCATGTGGCCAGCCCTGGTAGGTAAGCGTAGAGCCCAGAACAGATGCCAGGTACACATCATACATCTTGATGACTACTTTAAACACTGCTAACATCCTGGTACATCCTGATTCACTGCCTCCGACATCCTTAACCAGTGACTGTGAGCGTTTTAGGAGTTTAGTTCTCAGAGTGTGGCCAGAGGTCATTGCTGTGGCTCCAGGCATTCCCCCAGAGATTAGCAAGGACTGAGTAAAAGAGACACACTGTGTTAACTCCTTCCTCACAATATCCTACATAAATAATGTTGTACTCACTGAATGTAGTATTTACTGCAGATACATTCTTTAGAATGTGATATTCTAAACTTAGAAAAAATAATTGGTAGTAGAAATAGTTGGCAAATTTCACTTCTCTGAGGGGGAGTTTGTAGATTGTTTTCTTTTAGGGATTTATATAATGGTGACTTTTGGTTGTCCCATTTTTGACCAAAACTGTTACTGTTTTTATTATATCCAGGTATATGTTATGTTAAGGAAAAAACAAATATGAACCTAAAACAGTTAGGTCAAGCTATTAGAATTAACCTTCACTTCATGAAGGCCTTCCTTGTGAGGGACTTTTAAACAGAATAGGATCTCTTTTTTATAGAATTTGCATATTTATAGACATACCAGTTTTGCAAAAAGAAAATAACCCATAATTTAAAAATTGCCTGATTCCAGGATTTGCAACCAGTTTCTACTACTTTATTTATTGCCATTTGAAACCTGCTTTATATTATACAAAAAAGAAAGATGAAGTATATGGGGAAAGTTCCATGCTTGAAAATGAGAAGTTCTGAGTCAGTAAAGTTAAACAGGTTTCCTTATTGCAGAACTTCACAGAAACTTCAGTGCAATAATACAGAGTATGAATCTCCCCAGGCAAAGAGAGCATATAACAATCCCCTAACGTATTTCACCGCAGACTGTTTTTTAGTGAGGACTCTTAGGTTTGGGTCCTGCAGTAAACAGTGTTCTTAAGAAAACAGAAGAATAGAGGGGAGCCATAAAGGGTTTTAGGTAGAGGAGAGACAGGAAACAACTATAGAAAAAATTTAAAGAAAACCTTGTTGCACAAAGTTTAGTATCTTATACTGCCTTGTGATAAAACCTATTTAGAAACTTCCCTATCTGGACGTCTTTTTCCTGCCAACTTTCCTGAATTGATATTTCTCTTATAATGTGAATGGTATGTCTCAGACTGGTGATTAACAGCGTGATAAGGGCTCCCATAGTGTGGATCATTGGCTTTATGCTTATACCGTACACAGTACCTGACATGGTATCAAGAACATAGTTGGCCAGGACTCAGTAAACAATCCAGAGAGAATGTAATTAGTTGTGACTCTAAAATACTAAAACTTTGTTTAAAGGAACACAGTATAGTAAACATGAAAGTTATGTTGAAAGTGATGTCATTTTGAAAAACATTTTTTGAACTTAACTATTAAAGCTGAGTTTAATTCCTTCCTTATTATCAGCTTTTAAAAAATGATCCTTCTGATTTTTTAAATTTATTTTCTCAGGACAATAGAATTGTTCACCATAGTCATAATAAATAGTTTTAACTAATTTCTTTTGCGGTGGTCATAATTAAATGGTCATTATAGGTAAGGAAGGCAAGTAGGTCAAGAGTAACCAAGGCATTCCTCAAGAAGTGGTGAAAGGTGAGAAGGCTTGCTTTACCACATATCAAGAATTATTATAAAGCTATAATAATTGAGACATCAATGTGGTGTGGAGATAGATAGACTAATGGAGCTGAACACAGAATCCTGGAAAACCCTGTTTATGACAAAGTTGGCAGTGCATACTATTCAGGAAAGAATGAACTTTCTGTAAATAGTACTGCAACATTTGGTGGTCCACATGGAAGAAAATTACATTGACTCTACTTAAAGCTGAAGAGTAGAACTTTAAAATAGTTTCTAGATAGAAAAGAATTTAAGACTTAGAAAATGTGAACCATAAAAGACAGCTCTTATTAGGAAGATAAGCTTTAACCTGGGGAAAGATACTCATACTGATACAAGATTATAATCCAGATTGTAGAGAAATCTTTACAAATGGGAAAAAGACAAAACAACCCACCCAGTAGAAAAGTGAACTAGACTTAAATAGGCAGAGAAAATGGAATGGCCAGTAAGGTCAGAGATGGTGGGCAAAATAAAGTACATAAAGAAGGGGACACCTGGGGAGTGGAGGGATACAGCCCAAAAAAAAAAAAAAAAAGGAAGAAGAAGAAATACTTCATGGACACACACAATAGTATGATTGCTGGGGGGAGGTGCAGGAGGGTTTGGGGGGGATAAATGGTGATGAACAGAGACTTGACTTGGGTTGGTGGACACATAATACAGTGTCCAGATGATGTGTTGTAGAATTGTGCACCTGAAACCTATATAATTTTGTAACCAGTGTCACCCCCAATAAATTCATTGAAAAGGAAAAAAAAAAGTACATGAAGATACCAATTACACATCCACTAGATTGTCAAAAAATTAAAAGTTTGACATCAGTAAGTGTTGCACAGATATAACATACTCAGAACTCTCATTTTGCATTTTGTTTTGCTTCAACCATCTGGGAAAACAAGTTGGTCATGTTTAGTCATGTTTAAAATATGCATACTCTATGACCTAATACCCCTAAGGATATACTCTAGATCAGGGCTCATAGTTCAGGTTTTTAAACATTTTTTAAATGGTTAAAAAATTGAAATAATATTTTGTAATTTGTGATGTAAAAATTATATGACATTCAAATTTCAGTGCCTATAAATAAAGTTCTTTTGAAATACTGTTACATTAACTTGTTTACAAATCATTTACACTGATTTTGTGGTACCAGAGTTGAGTGGTTGCAACAGAGATGTCCTGCAGAACCTAAAATATTTTACCATCTGGCCTTTTGCAGAAGAAATTTATCAACACCTGCCATAAGTAAATACATAGTCATACCTCAGTATTCGTCGGCTTCAGAACTCCTCAAACCCTGTACTCATTACATTTTGATGAGAAAAAAATGTTTCAGCCCTCAGTGCTTGCTTTGGACTCATGGCACTTGCTAGAACTTGTATGAGTTGGTTTTGGTACTCATCAGTTTCAGTACTCATCTCTAGTTCTGGAATGAACTAACAATGAGTACTGAGGTACCACTGTATTTGCATGTGTACCAGGAAATATGTTCAGGAATATTCATAGCAGCACTGCTTGTATTAACGGAAGCCTGTAAGGAACCAAATATCCATTAAGAGTAGAATGGATAAACTGTGGTATGCTTAGCCAACGGAGTACTATTCACTAGTGAAAATGAATGAAGCACAACTATATGCAATGTATGGATGGATCTTAGGAATGCAGTATTAGAAAAAAACAAGTCTCAGATTTTTATATTTATAAGCAGTTAAGAAATAAATGTAAATAGGGCATTGTTAAGGATACCAGGGACGTAAAACAATCAGGAAAAGGTAGAATGATAAGTTCTGAATAGGGGTTGCCATTGAGGAGCTGGGGAAGAGATAGATTGGAGAGGGACCATTAAAGGTGACTTTTTTATTCTTCACCTGGGTGGTAGATATGTGTGTTGTGTTGTGATCCTTTATTTCTGTGGAGAGTTTTATACATTTAATAGTTGATATGTTCTATGATTTGGGGCACAAAAAATATCTTTTCAAGTAATGTAGTCTGCCTCATAATGTATAATTGTTTGTGACTAGTGGAGGGGAGTCGTCTTAGTGGACCAGATCCTGCTTAATTTCACCTGTAAGTTCCACTTCCCTACCCCTGCCATCCCAGGCATTCTGGCTGCGTCAGGAACCCAATTAAAACTCTTAAGCAGAAAGGGGGACTAATGGAAGGATTCCTGGGTGTTCACAAAAGCCAAGGAAGAGTCAGGAATTTTGTCACCATCAGGAACCTCTGCCTCTTGTTCTTGATGTCTCTGCTTGTCCTCATTCTCTTGGACTTCAGGTGGGCTTTGTGTGTTGGGCAGCGTCACGGACTGCAGTCCTAGTCGCACAGGTTTCCAGTGCTCTAACTCAAGAACCAAAGGATGAGGTCCTGTGGTTGGCCTGGCTGGGTCATTTGACTATCTTGTCACCAAAGGGCTGAGTCTGATACTAGAAAAACGCTTTTGGGGGGCGCAGTGAGAGCAAAGGTCAGAATCATGAGGTAGGAAGCCACCTTAGTTAGTATCCATTTTATGTCAGTTCTTTAAATGTAAAACAATATGTGGCATTTTGACATAGCTTTGTGAATATTAGGGCTATTTTGAAGTGACCATTAAGACATTTGATGTTGCCTAAGACATGATGTTCAGTGGTTGGGGTAGGAAGAGGGTTAGAAAGGTCGGTTGAACGTATTATTTTAATTGTTTAAAAAAATCAAAATATCACATCACCATGAAGATCTCCTCTGCTAACCTTTTATAATCACACCCATCCCTTTCTTTTCTTCCTGATAAGTACATTTAAGACACAAAAATGAGGCAAAATAGATATTACAGACTTGCATTGAAACATAACATTTCTACTATCTATACTGAATGACTGAAAGAACACGTAACCCATTGGTAGTAGTAGTGTTTAACTGTTAGTGTCTATAGATGATTTTGTATCTTTACTTCTGTGTTTGCCAAGTTCTTCGCATTGAGCATATGTAATTGTACTTTATAACTAGAAAAAATATAAACCTTTAAAGGTATTTCTAGAAATTAATTCAGTTTATTACTTTAGAAAGTGACATTCCACCTAAGACACCAAACATTGAATGCTCTACATTGAAACATTTGAGCCAGTAAATTTTATAGAAGTCAATACCATTAGTATCCCAGATGATAAGCCTGTTCCCTGAACCTCTGAACTGAGGGTCACACTTAAGAAGAAAATAGAGTAGGAAAAGATCATATTTACATGGAATGTGAACATTATTTTGTGCATGGGTTTTGGTTTTTACTAAATTTTTGACATTAACTCAGGTAGAATAAGAATATACTAATACCTGAAAATTGGGTTTTGCTAGTGAATGAGTCTTCTCAGTGCTAGATTTTAATAATCACTTGACCCAAAGGCACTGGCAGAAATATTGGCCTAAATACTTCATAGGAAGTGGAGACTATGATATTGAAACTTAAGGTACTGTAGCCATTGTTACCATAGCCACTAGGTAATGGACCAAAAATAGTTGCTACTTTATTTTAACAACTTTGGCTTCAGTTATTTTTCTCTTCACAGATTTACTTTTGTTATTGGTATAAGGTGAGATCTAAATTATGTTTTCCCATATGGAAAGCCATTTGTCCCTGCACCAGTTTTCAACTCTGATTTGTAGTACTTTTCCAGTATTCCACACAAGTATGAGTTTGTTTCTGAGTACCTCATGGCTTTAGATTCTTCTGTCTTATAATAAATCCATTCCCCAGAGCTTCATTTGTGTGTTGATTAGAATTATATGAATTTATAATTTTACCTCAGTAAAGAAGGAGTTGTATTAAGTTTATAGATTAATTTTGGGAAGAACCTATTTTATTTCCACAAACATTGTACATCTATCCATTAGTCAAATGTTTTATATCCTTTGATAGAGCTCCACAGTTTTCTCCATGTCTTACACATAGTTTAAGTTTATTCCCAAACACCTTAGAGATTTTATAGCTATTTGGAATGCAGTGTTTTTTTAGTAGTCTAATTAGTTATTATTACCATACAGGAACATGATTAATGTTACATTTGTCTTGTATTCAGTAATGTTAATGAAATCATGAATTAGCTCTAATGGTTTCTCTATTGATCCTTTTAGAATTTCTGTGTAGAAATCCTGCTATCTGCTGAGATAATTTTGTCTCTTTATTTTCTAATTCTTACCTTTTTTCTTGTCTTATTGCATAGACCTCCAGTACAATGTAAAATTGAAGTGAGGATGCATAATTTGTCTTGCTTATAATGCTACTGAAATTCCATCACTAGATGTTTACTGTAGTTCTAGTTTGCTGTTGAAGTTTTTTATTGATGAGTAATAAATTACCTTTAAGCATAATGCCTTTAAACAATAAACATTTATTTATCTCATATTTTCTTTGGACCTGGAGTGCAGGAGCAACTTAGCAGGGCACTGAGTCAGGATCTTTCAGGATGTTGTAGTCAGGATGTTGGCTGGAGCTGCCATTATCTGAAGGCTTGACTGGAGCTGCTTCCAAAGTGGTTCACTTCCATGCCTGGCAAGATAGTACTTGCCAGGAGAGTACTTTATGTACTCTCATTTTCAGTACTTTATCAAGAGTTTTGGCTAGAGTATGAAGGGTAGGAGAAAATAATTATTTAGCCCTAGAAAATGCTGATCAATCTTTGGAAGAACTTGGCATATCACATGCAAGTAGGGTCAGAATTTTACAGATTTAATTGATCACTGTATTTTGACATTAATTCTGATTTTTATAACTGTTAAGTTAAAGTTAAATGCATTTCAAATGGAAGGTTTTAATCTGTTGTGCTTGTGACAAAACCAAACTTTTAGTGGCTTCCAAGATAAATTATGGAATGTGTCATTTGAGAAAATAAACAATTTTTCTCCTCCCCCATATTTATCTGTTTTTTAGTATATTGAGGTTGAATTTATATACTGTAAAATTCAACTTTTTAGGTATATTTTTCTAAGTTTGGGCAAATGGACATAGTCATACCATCACAAACAAGATACGGAACGTTTTCATTATCACAAATTCCTTCATGCCTCTAGAGTACAATCCCCTACTTTCTCCCCAGCCCCAGATAACTGCTGACCTGATTTGTGTTTCCATAGCTTTGTCTTTGCCAGAATGTCGTATAAATGGAATCATATAATATGGTATGCAGCCCTTTGTGACTGACTACTTTCACTTTTGAGATAATGCTTTTGAGATTCATCCATATTATTGCATGCTAGTCAAGAGTTTGTTCTTTTTTATTGCTAGTTTGCTGGGTAGTATTTCACTGTATAGATGTGCCACAATTTGTTTATCCATTCATCAAGTGATGGGCATTTGGAACATTTCCAGATATTAAAGATTATGACTGAAGCGGCTATAAAGATTTGTGTAGGTCTTTGTGTAGATGCATGTTTTTTTTCTCTTCAGTATAAGCTAGGAGTAGGATTGCTGAGTTGTGGGGGAAGAAATGCCAAACTGTTTTCCAGGTTGGCTGTATCATTTTGCATTCCCACTGGCAAAGTAGTAGAGTTCCAGTTGCACCAGTTTCTTGTCAGCACTTGATATTTTCCTTTTTTCGTTTAGATAGTTATATCAGTGCATAGTGGTGTTTCATTGTGGCTTTAATTTGAAGTTTTTAATAGTTAATTATTTTGAACATTTCATGGGCTCACTTGCCATCTGCATTGCTCTTTTGGTTCAGACCTTTTGCCCATTTTATTGAAATTTTTTTGGAAGGTCTTCATTTCAGATATGTCATTTATTAGATCTGTAATTTGTAAATATTTTCTTTTAATCTGTGACTTTTTATATTCATAACAGTGTCTTTTGAAGAGCAGAAGCTTTTAATTTTAAAGGCTGGTTTATCAATCTTTTTACAAATTTTGGGATTTTTTTCTGTCTAAGGAATCTTTGCCTAACCCAAGGTCTCTAAGATTTTGGCTATCTCCTTTACTTTTTCCTGTGTACCTCCTGCTTCCTCCATATCCATCTCGTCTCAAACACCACCCCCACCCACTACGTTTCACCTTCAACTTTAGAATCTTGGAAAAATTAAATAGGAGTGGATACAAAGTATAAAGACTTACTTACATTTAAGTATTCTGGACTATAAGTATTAAAAAAGAAAAGCATATAGCAGATTTTATAGAAGATAAAGAAAGCCGCATTTGAATCTCAGATATTGCACTGGCAATCAGTCAGTGCTTTGCCAATGATCAAGAGGAAGCTTTCATATGAAATAGCTCAGAATATAAATTTATACATATCTAGCTTCCCTGGAGAGAACAGTTATTCCGTGACACTGTGCACTCTAATGATTTTGAGTCTCCTTCTACCCTAGGTTATCAGTATTTGCTTATCATGTGTGACACAACATCAGATGTTAAGTTAGATTTTGAGGCAAAAATATGATAATAGCACCCCTGTTCTCACTGTACAGTGAGGGAGTATAGGTTTGATGAAAAGAGGAATATAGGCAAGAGGTCAAAGTCCCTGTAGAGATGAGCATAAATAATACTTTAGATTTTAAATATCCCTTAGTATTTCTTTTTTAATCCTCACCCAAGGACATGCTCATTGATTTGAGAGAGGGGGATGAGGGAGAGAGAGAGAGAGAAGCATCCATGTGAGAGAGAAACATTGATAGGTTGCCTCTGATACTTGCTCTGACCTGGGATCAGGAATCGAATCCACAAACTTTTCCATGCACGACGACACTCCAACCAGCTGAGCAACCCGGCCAGAACTCCCTTAGTATTTTTTGGGGTGCTTTTCACATTGCTGTGTAGCTACCCTGTGATGTAGGCAATAACTACTATATCTTTTTATGTGTGTGTGGTTAGACAATCATAATTTACAAAGTGATGCCACTCATATTTCAAGGATCCACCTGGCACTATATTTAGTTATTATAGTGTTATTGACTGTATTCTCTGTGCCATACTTTATATCCCATGACTGTTTTGTAACCACCAATTTGTAATTAATCCTTTTACAAACCTTTTCACCTAATCTCCCAACCCCACTCCTCTCCGGAAACCATCAGTTCGTTTTCTGTATCTGTGAGTCAGTTTGTGTTGTGTTTGTTTGTTTCTTTTGTTCTTTAGATTCTGCATTTAAATAAAATCATGATATTTATCTTCTTTTGTCTGATTTATTTCACTTAGCATAATACCCTCTGGGTCCATTTCTGCTGTCACGAATGGTAACCTTTTTTATGACTGAGTAGTATTCCATTGTATATATGGACCACAACTTTTTAATCCTTGTCTGCTGATGGGCTCTTGGGTTGCATTCATGTCTTGGCTGCAGTGAACATAGGGGTGTATATCTCTTTTCCATTTAGTGTTTTGGGTTTCTCCAAATATGTACCCAGAAGTGGAAGTGCTGGGTCATAACGCAGTTCCATTTTTAATTTTTTGAGGAACCTCCACACTATTTTCCATAGTGGTTGTGCCAGTTTGCAACAGTTGTCCGACCAACAGTGCATGAGAGTTCCCTTTTCTCTACTTTGTCTTTTCCATAGACAAATTCTCTGGCCTGTCCCAAATTGTTCAGGTAAATCTGTGCTGCCTGCCATGGAACATGCTACATAAAGTTGTCCTAGTAAAGGGCTGCAGCATTGCACATCAGCAAGGTCCTTCAGAGCATATGCTCGTGTGGCTTTCATGTTGGTCAAACATGCAAAGTGTGTGTTTCCTCTATCCTCCTCCTCTGAATACACTTGGCCAGTCTCTCTCCTTTGAGCCTTAGTGTCAGCTGCTCAGTGGATGACTCCATACCTCTCTGGGGACTCCCAGACTGTTCCAGAGTTCCCCAAGATAAACTCCTTATGTGCTAGAAATGCCTCTAGTCAAACTATCCGAAATGACTTAACCAAATTTGGTGATAGTTCCTCAAGTCGTTTTCTCCAATTTTAACTGATGGGGATGTGGGATGTGGATGGGAAATAGAAACTAAAGATCAGGGAAGTCTATAAAGTTGCTGTCAGAGCCGACACTGGGTCTCAGATCGTATGATACCCTTTTTATTTCCTCTGCAGTTTCCATGAGTGTTTCTGAATGGCTGGTGACTGTAGCATTTTTGGAATGGGATTCAGTGAAACAGAGGAACAAGAATCAGCCTGATAAACTGCTATAATACAGGCCCCGAGGAGAATTCATATTAATCTTTGGGCCTTGGGCCCTGGCTGACATAGCTCAGTGGACTGAGTGCTGGCCTGCAAACTCTAAGGCACTGATTCGATTCTCAGTCGGGGCACATGCCTGAGTTGTGGGCCAGGTCCCCAGTAGGGGGTGTGTGAAAGGCAACCACACATTGATGTTTCTCTCCCTCTCTTCCTCCCTCCCTTCCCCTCTCTAAAAATAAATAAATAAAATCTTAAAAAAAAAAAAAAGAAAGAAAACCTTTGGGCCTTGGGAACTGAATGTGAGTGGTTGAAAGGGACTGGGAATCAGTGGTTTCTTAAACTCCTGTGACAATCAATGGCTTAGCTTTGCCTTAGCATTTAATGTAGCAATTGAAGAGAAGGCAATTAAGTCTCATGTGTTTGATGGATATGAGATAGTAGCTCACTGTTTTAATTTGCATTTTCCTAATTACAGTGAATCGAGAACTTTTGTACATGTTTATTGGCTAGTTGGGTTTGTTTTCTGCCAAGTGCCTATTACTTATCCTTTACTTATTTTCCTGTTGGGTTGTTGTATATTGATTTGTAGGAGTTATTTGTATATTCTTGATACTGCTAATTTTAATGTATTTTACAAATATTTTTCTAAGTATGATTTATAAACTTATTCTTCATAGTAAAATTTCATATGCATATTGCTCTTACGGTTTATTTTCTACATTCTGAATTTTTAAGTTAATTTTTTCTCTTTTCTCTCTATAGGTTATGAATGTGATTTCTGATGAAACTGGAGTGGAAATATTTTCATGATCTTTGTATATTTATATATATATATTTTAAAATTTTGCATTTGACTTAAAGTGCCATGAGAAAATTTGCATATTGCAAGGTGGTCCTAGCCACCTCCTTGATTTGGGTACTCTTGGATATGTTCCTGCTGCTTTACTTCAGTGAATGCAACAAATGTGATGAAAAAAAGGAGAGAGGACTTCCTGCTGGGGATGGTGAGTGACATTTTATAATAAAACAATCATTTTGATACATATTTTTACTGAGTTTTTTGTTGTTGCTGTTAACGAATTTGGATACTATAAAATTTTGACATTTTTAGATTAATAGTAATCCCTGCTTTCCTACATATGATAATCACATTTCCAACAATTTTCTAGTGGGTTTTTCCAGCTAAAATTATGGAAGTATCATGTATAGACTTGCTAAATTCAATTTTTGTGTTCAGTGTTAAATGTAGTTAATTTTCGGGAATTTATATTATGTTACCAAATAATTTAAGGAATCTCATAGTTGGAACTATCAAAATTGTACAGGTTGGTCCAATGCCATAATGCTGAGTGGAGCATTAAAATTGTATTGTCAGGTATCAAAAGATATTTCTCCTACCTCCCCATCTTGGTCCTAAGGGGAGAAATCATTCTGGATAGATGTGACCTGGAGAATTCTCTTGATGAAAAGAGGAATAATAATGCCGTATACAGCTCCAGTTATCACTTGTAGGGAGGGCTTTTGAGAAGAGGAGGCTATAGAGTAACAGCTGCAGTGAGAACACTGCAATATCTGGTGTGGAAGAGAGAGGAAACACAAGCGTGAAGGATGTAGGTAGGATGTACTGACATTTTTGGCAGAGGACACTAGAAAAGCTCAGTTCTAAACTCCTTGTGTTTAGCAAACAAATACTGCCTCTATTTTAAAAAAATGAAAATGACTTTGCATTTTGAGTCAGTAATTCAGCTGTTCTTGGCTCTAAACTCTGATCAGTTATAGAATATCTGGCATTCTATTTTTAGGAATTATGTATAAATGATTACTGTTTTAACATAAGTTTTATTTGAGTAGCCACATTTAAATATTTTACACTTTATAATGAGGGCACCTGGTTCCCTAAAATTTAAAATCTAAAATTATTTATTTGTATTGGTAAGTGTGCTTATTTACTGTAATTTTTATAGACAGAATTATGTAGCCAGTTCTGTTGATTTCATCTTGAGAAATTTTCCTAAAAATAGGGTCAGTTGCCAGCAATGGACTCTACTAATACCTAGGCTAACCCCTAACTTTTAAATTTCACTTTCCCCATAAGTTTTAGTAAAGTACATTTTTATTCAAAGTCATCCTATTTGCTGACTTTCCTGGTTTACTTTATGGCCCACTGTTTAGTAACTTTGTTAAATGACAAAGTGCTGCTTCCTAAACTGTAATTCCCTGTCTACATTTAAATCAAAGGGCAGGTATTACCATTCACCAGTAAGAGACTAGGATATTTTTTTCCCTAAGAGAACAGATTAACTTCCCCCTCACCCCACCTTAATTCACTGCTATTTACAGTGGGAGCTCATGGTGTTCTATCATAAATTTGAAGGCATGGAAGTAAAAAAGAATGGGACCTGTAGTGCCTGAAGATCCACTTGGTAAATGTTTTAAAACTGATTTGTGCTAGGCATTGTACTAGGTGCTAGTAATAAACACCCATTCAGTAATAACGACGAAGAGACACTATTTCTCCCTTTGGGGAACTTGCAGTCCAATAGGAGAGAAAGAATAAGAGTAAAATACCGACATAAATAGTATAAATAGAGATGTGCATAAGAGCAGAAAGGAAGGAATGCCTGGGTGTCTGGGAACGTGCAGAAAGGAGATCTGTTGAAGCTGAGTAATATCAGGTTGAACAGATGTTTGTCAGGTTTGGTGGGTGAGGGAAACACGTTCAAAGGAAAGGAAAGAAGCATGTGCAAAATAAGCAAGTACGAGAACATAGTTGGTGGATGGGAGAATGTGAGGGAAGATGAGGCTTTCAAGACTGGCAGAGGCCGCATCACAAAAGGTCTTTATGGCATGCTAAGGGTTTTAGACTTCATCCTGTAGGCAGTGGCATTCCATTGAAGGGTTTAAAACAAGGGAGTAAGTAACCCGATGGGATCTGGACTTTCAGAAGAAGCTTGATGGTCATGTGGCTGATGTACTAGAAGAAAATGAGACAGCAGAGATCAGTTGTGAGATAGCTGTGAAAATTTGGAGAAGGTCTTGGCACCTGCACCAAAATGACACTAGAGGTATAGAAAGGAAATAAAATATATGAAAAATATGTAAATAGTGGAATTTATAAAATGTGGTGAGCCACTGAATATAGGTCCAAGATGACTCTTAAATCTCCCTATTTGGATGAATTGGTACAAGATAAGGAGCCACAGAAGTGGAGAAACTTTGATGACAAGGTGGCTGGATGTGTTGGGTTTGGAATATTTAACTGACATGCTGGTAGAGATGCTCTGTGGTAGAGAGTAGTTGAGGGTGGAGCACATAGGTATTAGTAGGCTAAGCCTTGTCTGTACATGAGACTGCACTGGGAGTATATGTAGAGTTAGAAGAGACTGATCCAGTTCTGGAGATCCTCCATGGATGCTCAGGGAAAGAAGAGAGGCCTCTCAGGAACTCAGAGGTAGAAGGAGAAGCCGGAGTGAGTGTGGTCTTGGAAACCCAGGAGTGGTATTTGTTCAGAGATTTTACCTGAGATGAAGACCAGGTGTTTCTGATATGTTTGGAACAGGGTATCTTCTGACCCTGGCAAGTGCCAGTTCAGTACCAGCAGATTTGAGGTACTAGTGAAGAAGTGGAGATGTGTAGCTTATTCTTTCAGGAAGCTTTGACATGAAGAGAAAGGGGTAGTAAAATAGTTAAAAGAAAGGAATTGAGCCAGCATTGGTTTTCTGTGTATGTATGTGTTCTTTTTATGTATGTTTAAGGAGAGATTTAAAATATAAGGAAAAGAGCAAATACTTGAAAGAGCAAATATTCAGCAGATAAGACTTGTGATGTCAAAACCGTAAGAGGATTATCCTTGAAGAGAATTCTAAGGTTAGTACAGATTGAGAACCACTAGTGGTATGAGTATCAAAGAGAGTAGTTTTTATACAAAATGCAAAGTAAAGGAAAAATGGTCTGGACGTAACAACATGGAGCTTTGAGAGAGCATCATTATCTCAAAGGAAAGGAGAATGAACAATCTTCACAGAAAAGGTGATTAGAGTTAAGTCTGGAGAATATGGGGAGATAGGACATAAAGAAGCTTTATAATAGCCTGGGGGTGTCAGGATGTTTATAGGACAGACTGAGAGGGACAGTCTTATAGTGGGAGGATGAGAGAAGGGCTGAACAAATAAGCCAGGTGAGTAAACAGCTCAACAGAAATGGTTTGAGAGGCTAGCAGTTGCATATGGGGTCTTAGAGCATGCTTTGAAATTGTGACTTACACAGCCTCAAGGGACTGATAGGAAAGGGGGCGGGGGGGAATGGTTTGGGAAAGGAGGATAGTTGATGTTAAGCAAAAACAGTCTGAAAAATCTGCTCTCATGTGAAGTTTCAGTGCACTGGAAGCTGATAGGTCCCAAGTAACTTCAGGGCACTGAAATTATTAAGGTTCTCAGGAGGTGAGGATTGCTGTGGTACCTCTGAAGAGATCTTTCACTAAAGGTGTTGAGAGACAGTGGCTAGGTAATGGCAATAAGGATTTGGACCTTAGTGGAATTAGCAAGTACACTCAATGACCTAGAAGAGTGTAGGTCTCTTTTGATACAGTACATAAGATCTCCAGGATTTTCATTTGTCTATGGCATTTGAAAAACCACAAAATCAGAAAGAAAAAATATCAACAATGAGCAGACATAGCACACCAGAGTAATTGTTTCAGTTTTGTAAGGATCTTATTTCTGAACATTCTTTGAATTGTTTTACAGTGCCAATTTGGTGAAATTTACCATAGTATGTTCTGTATATTGTGAATAAAGAGTTTCTATTTTTAAGTACTGGGTTGGCCAAAAAATCTGTATGTTTTTTCTCATAAAATAAAAGACACATTTTTCATTTCCACCAATAACTTTATTGATTTGGATATTTTGGTGTTGGCTATCTCCCGCGTGGTATAACGCTGATTTTTCTCAATGTCTTGATTTGATCGCTGTCAACTTCAACTGGTCTACCCGACCGTGGAGCATTGTCCAGTGAGAAATCTCCAGCATGAAACTTCTCAAAACATATTTGACACTTTCGATAAGTCACAGCACCTTCTTCATACACTGCACAAATCTTTTTTTATGTTTCAGCTGCAGTTTTATCCTTCTTGAAATAATAAAGCATAATATGCCGAAAATGTTGCGTGTTTGCTTCCATCTTCAATATTAAAATGTCTACACAAGAATTCGCCAATTTTGATAAGTTTTTTTTTAATGTGTGCTGAGCCCTGGTTGGTAAAGCTCAGTGGATTGAGTGTCGGCCTAGAACCAAAGGGTCGCTGATTCGATTCCCCAGTCAGGGCACATGCCTGGGTTGCAGGCCAGGTCCCCAGTAGGGTGTGTGCAAGAGGCAACCACACATTGATATTTCTCTCCCTCTCTTTCTCCCTCTCTTCCCCTCTCTAAAATTAAATAAATAAAATATTTTTAAAAAATTTTAATGCATGCTGATATGACAGCTGTCACAATACAGTCTTAACAAAATTGTTTCAAATGAAGTTAGACAACTAAGTGGTACTAGAGCCATCTTACGGAAAAAAAACCAAACTTTTTCGCCAACCCAATAGAACAGATTGATTATCCTTATGGTAATGCTAAAGGCCTCTTTATAAGATAGTTATTAATATACTTAATAATTTTCTAGGATTCTTACATTTACTTGTTCCTTGCCTACCTCAAGTACTACAGCAGGCCAGTGTGATAACAGAAGGGTTTGATTTTTTGTTTTTCTGAGTAGTTCTCTCGCATAGTTTTATACTTGTATTTTATACCCTACAGAATAGCAAACTTCTGTTGCTAGAGAATTAGATTGGGGTACCCCTGAAAAAACAGGAGAAGTGTGCATTATGTCTTAGAAATATTTTTGCTACCCTTCTGGCTTTCCAGATTAGCTCATTCATTTAATTAATGGATTTGGATGTTGTATAGAACATTCAATACCTTCACAGATGCAATGTCAAGTAGGAATTGCTCCTTTATGCTGGTACTACACTTGATTTTCAGATCATTAAAATGTTGATGAATCAGATTTTCATGTGCATATGCTAGAGTTATTTCAACTGTCAAACATTAGCAAACCCATGAGAACATAGTTTATAAATGAAACATAATTAAAAACTTTAAAATATTATTAGTAGTACATACTTTCAGAAACTCTTCATTACCAATTTTTTACATGTTTAGAGTTTTATATACCAAAGACATTATGAATAAATTGAACATAAAATGGGAGTGAGGGTTGAAACTGACAAGGATGCTGAGGTAGTGGAAAGTTATCAGTAAGTTTGTTATATATAAATTTTTTTAATCAGGTAATTTGCTGTGTTATGTCATATTTTTCATACTTTTGTTTATACACACTTACTATTTTATATACCACTAAAAAAGCAAAAACATTCTAGTTACCATTGTAAGCCACACCCCGGTCAAATGTTAAAATATTTAAAAATAGTAAAAGGAAAAACATTTTGGAAGAGGCAAAATATAGTGCATAAAAACAGTAAAGACAGTTGTGTAATAAGGTAAGAAAATTCTTTGGGAGAAATGATTATAACCTTTGTCTTTTTTTCTCTAAAAGAGTATCATATAACTTTATACCTCTTTACTTCCATGAGAAAAATATAAATTAGTAATTTGTAAGATTAAAGTACATTCAGAAGTATGTCATGTGGTTTGTATATGTTAATTTGTTGTCATACAGAGGGAACCTATAATTTTCTTGGTAATTAAGTTTTCTAAAACATGAAGCTTCCCTACATTGTCATGTGAATGAAGTTTAATTGAAGTATAAAATATAGTCGTTCTCACATAATCCCTTGAAATAACACTTTAGTCAAACACTTTAGTCAAAAATCAAAGTTCATTTGATTTTTAGAAATGATCTGTGTGTAAAATTTTATACCAAGAAAAAATTTTGCCCTGGCTGCTGTGGCTCAGTGGATTGAGGGCCAGCCTGCGGGCATCAGTTCAGTTGCCCGTCAGGGCACATGCCTCATTGCAGGCCGGGTCCCCAGTTGGGGATCTGCAAGAGGCAACCACACATCGATGTTTCTTTCCTTCCTTTACCCTCTGTCTAAAAATCAATAAGTAAAATCTTAAAAAAAATTTTTTTTAAGTGTCTTAAAAAAATTTTTTTAGTTCAAGAAATTGATGATATCCAAACCCCATTTTAGTTACTTTCAAACAAAAATTTCACTGAACTCACTCTTAATTTACATAAAATACTGGTACATTGAATACATGGAAAGTTAATGCTTACCAGATTTTTCACTAGTTGTTTTTCAATATTGAAAATGCATTAATAATAAAAATATTCACTAACCATACACATTTTATCCTGGCCTCTTTGTCAAAGAAAAGTAGTTAAATAGTCCATTTAATTTTTCAGGATATTGTAACTTCTAAATTATTCTAGTAGATTTTGTGTAGGTTTTGTAAGTCACGCAGTAGTTTTGATTAATTGTAATTTTAAATATGGCTGTGAAATCTCATGTGTGCCAGTAGGTTAAAGTATATAATGTGGTCACTGTATTAGATATTTCAGTTACTTAAGTACCAGATGATCAAATCTGTAAAATATTGCAGCAGCAGGATTGTATATGTTGTATAGTTTTGCCTGAGTTAAGATCTCAAGGCCAGAGTTTTTTATTTCACGATGATTGGGGGGGGGCAAGGTTTTAACTTTCTGGTCATATAGTCTCTTATGCAATACGGAATAAAATTTATACTTACTAAGTTATTACAGTAATAATTTCTTGAGTCCTCCTTTATGTTCCCCTAATCCCATGAAAAATTTCAAAAACAAACAAAAGTAGAATAAAACAGAAAGTGTAATTCTCATATACCCTCCATTTGGCTTTAACAGTTATCAACTCAGGGGTAGTCTTGTGGCATGAATACATGGATATGTCTTTCTCTTTATGCCCCACCCCCAACCCTTGGTTATTGTTAAAGAAGAAATTGGGTTCTCCTTTCCAGTTTCCCACAATCAGGGTAGCATCCCTTAATGTTTTTTTATCATGTCATTCTGTGTCCTATATGTACTGTGCATTTGTAGGCAGATTCAAAGGCTTGATCAGATTCAAGATCTCCCCTCCTTCCCCTGGGAAAATGTAATATAGATGAGTTCTGTATAACTTAATACTCCAAAACTGAGCAGCATGATAATGTTTCCACTTTAACTTTTCTTTAAAGCACCCTCTTATACTAAAACAGGACACAGACAACTGAAGGATATTTGTGATCAGGGCCACTAGATGTCTCCCATCTTTGTTACCTGTGCCGTGCACAGAAGATAATTGTCACTTCCAGAGCTCTCCTACTTTCTGTTGACCCCTCAACATCCCAGTCCCCAAATCTGTTGATTGCTCTTTATTTTCAGAGACAGATAAGTAAATTGATTCTAAGAGTCTTGTAATTTTCAAACTTTTAAAAGCTTATATAGGCATTATATAAATAACTCCTGCATTATATAAGTAACTTATGTTACTTGTATTATAGTTTTTATTATAGTTGTCATTGAGAATTTTTTTAAAATTCTGTCAACCCTTATATTTAAAGAGTTTACTTGCTGGGCAAACAGGCAGATTTTGTTTTTAAAAACTGTATTACGTGGGTTTTCTATATTTTTTAAAAGTTATTTCTTAATATTTTCATGGTCCTTAGTTTATTCCAAGAGTGGGCAAAATTATTATATACTGCATTTATCTTTGTGGTTCCCTAAAACAGATTTTTATATCCTAGAGTTGTTAAAGACACAATGAAGAATTTCATATGCTGCAGCTTCCATACTAGATAGGTTGCTTTGTACCACCATCTGAAACACCCTTCCTATAGGTTGGCTTTATCGGGTAGTACTGTACTTGGGCAGGTGAAGCCTGGCTGAAAAGAGGTGATTTGTTTATTGCTTTGATGTCTCCATTTTTGTGCAGAGATTTTTGGGGGATGCCTAGAGAAAAACTGCAGGAAACATATTTTCTTCCCATTATTGTCCTCACCTCATAGTATATCCATCCCTTTTAGATGGGAACTTTAACACACTTTTATCCCAATTTAGTACATCCTAGAACCTGTTCTTTTTGGAATGTTTTTAACATCTCAAAAGCATATAACAAAGAAAAAGATTTGGGAATTGCTGATCTGGACTACCACTCTTTATGTGTATATCAAGGTATAACATTACTTCTGATTAGAACTGTCTTTCATGATGCTCCACCTTGCTTGATGCGTAGTATAATGTCCACTGTTACCATTTCTAGGATTTCATTTCTGCTTATTTTCAACAGTACTGTAACATATCAGTTCAGTATATAGTTATAAAACTCATATAAGACACTATGCTAAACTCCACAGAAGGTACATAAAACCCTAGGTAAAAAGAGCTCATAACCTAATGGAGGGCTATGGTAAGACAGGTTTAGCAGTCATTATAGTAAGAAATAGCAACTGGGTTACCCTGGCTGGTGTAGCTCAGTGGATTGAGTGTTGGCCTATGAACCAAAGGGTCACTGGTTCAATTCCGCAGTCAAGGCACATACATGCTTGGGTTGTGGGCCAGGTCCCCAGTAGTGGGCATGTGAGAGGCAGCCACACATTGATGCTTCTTTCCCTCTCTTTCTCCCTCTCTTACCCCCTCTCTTTAAAAAAACAAAAGCAGTTGGGTGTTCTCCGTCTTGGGAGCACACCCACACCTTTCTTCCTTCTCAGGCATGCATCTTTATTTTCTCCCCTAAACTAAGGATCCACACGAGACTTGCAACCAGGAAGGTAGTAGATAGTGGCAGACTGTCTCAGGGCAGTGCCCCTGAACTGGTCTCCAAGGCCCCCTTTTTCTTTTCAGTGAGCTGACAGCAACCCCACATCTCACTTCTTTCCTGAGATGTTTCTGGAGAGCCAAAGTAGCCCCATCTAGGCTCTCTCCTTTTGATTCCTCTATCCTAAGCCATTCCTTGTTTCACCGTCCCCAGCTTTAATACATGTACTCTCAAAAAGAAAATAGCAATTGATTAGACACATAAGAACACTAGATGAAATGATGTGGTAGCCAAGAGTAGTAAATGGACAGATTCAGAAAAGTTACAGGCAAGAGAAACCATTTTAGCTGGGCCTTGAAATACAAATTGGTGTTTGGTACTGCAGAACTGGGAGTGGGAAGGAGATGCCAAGGGAGGGGACCTGTGTGAGCCAAGGCACCAAAGCAAGAAAACATGAGGTATATTTGGGGGGAAGTAGTGAGTTGCTGTTTGACTGAGGATGGACTATGGGAGGAGGGGTGTGGAGAGCCTAGCACAGCAAGTGGTTTGTTTGGCAAGTTAGGTTAAATTTCAAATTGATGAGATTAGACTTTTGGAGACCATGAAAATAACACAAGGAAGCCTATGCTTTTAGAGAAGTTAATGTGGTAACAATATTTGAGATGTGTGTACCAAGGCAGTGCAGTGATTCAGGTGAGTGGTGCGAGGTGAGAAAGTCTTAAGTCATGGCACTGACGTAAAGTGGAGGACAAGGTAGCTCCTAGGAGGTATTAGAGGCTGGGAGAGGATGGGCTCAGAAATGGCTCTCACTGTTGAGAACATGGTTTAAACTCATATGTTACTAAACAGAAACGTGAATTGATTGCTATAAAATTGTTTTCTCCTTATTTTTAGTTCTAGAGCCAGTACAAAAGCCTCATGAAGGTCCTGGAGAAATGGGGAAACCAGTCATCATTCCTAAAGAGGATCAAGAAAAGATGAAGGAAATGTTTAAAATCAATCAGTTCAATTTAATGGCAAGTGAGATGATTGCACTCAACAGATCTTTACCAGATGTTAGGTTAGAAGGGTAAGTACTTAGTGTGGTCCTAATAGTATTTAATTTAAATGAAAAATATGTTCTGAATTCCTAATAAATTGCATATTAGTGTTAACTGTTCCTGAAGTGAATGTATATCACTAATTTACTACTTATCCCACTTAAAAATAATTAAATGGTGATAAAACAATACCTCAAGTTACTGTGGGTCATTAAGACTATGTATTTCAGGTTTTGGAAAATAATTATTTATCTTAATAAGTTAAGATGGTAGGAGTTTAGCCCAGGCTGGTGTAGCTCAGTGGATTGAGCACTGGCCTGTGAACTAAACAGTTGCCAGTTTGATTCCTGGTCAGGGCACATGTCTGGGTTGCAGGTCGGATCCCCAGTTGGGGATGTGTGAGAGGTGACCACACATTGATGTTTCTTTCCCCCTCTTTCTCCTTCCCTTCTCCTCTGTCTAAAAATAAAATAAATAAAATCTTAAAAAAAAAAATGATAGGAGTTTTAATAATAAACTTCATTATTATTACCAAAACATTCATATTATCAGCTTTTTTAAAAAGATTCTTCTGAGTTTTCTGTAACATAAAACAGTGAAGTACATAGTTATAAGTACAGATTACTAAATTTTTACATACCTATCATCCAAATGAAAATACAGAACACTTCCATCACCCCTGAAAGTTCTCTTATATTTCTTTTCAATCAGTATTCCCACCCCGAGAGGTGGCCTTTGTTTTGACCTTTGTATCCTATATAGATGAGTTGTTGTTTTTTTTTGAACATTTTATAAGTGGATCCATACAGTATATATTCTTCTGTGTCTTTGAAATCCATGTTGTTGCATATATCAGGTTTATTTGAACACTGATAGATATATGGGGTGCTCCTACTTTTTATTATGAATTAAGCTGCTGTGACATTTCTGTGCATCTCGTTTGATATGTATTGAGGAACTTAATACATAAGGACTTAAGCTGCATTTCTATTTGGTATGTATTTGGGGAAAGAAGTGGGTAATGTGTTTATACAGCTTTAGAACCAGCTGCCAAACATTTTTCCAAGATGGTTGTACCAGTTTACACTTTTTCCAGCAATATGTTGCTCTATATGAAGAAGGTTATACAAAGTATCTGGACTAGAGGACAACAGGCACCGTTAAAAACAAGGGAACAGTAGGAAACAACTGGTGAGCTAAGTGAACATATACATTGCTGAGAACCCTAACTACCATGCCATCTATAGCTCCCATTAATGCCAGATCTATGCCTTCCCATCTGGGCAAGAGACTGAAGGATCTTTCTCAACAGAATTGGACACTAACCCTAGAGAAAAAATCATACAGACACCAACATCAGAGATTCTACAGTTTATGACACAGCCTAATCACCCGGTAGAAAGTCATAGTCAGTAAGCCTCAATCATATATTCAGAGCTTGTATGCAACTTTTTGATCTTCCATCTTTATAATAGACAGAAAACTAAGGAATATTAGACATCACAGGAAACCCTCAAAAAATGAAAAGTATAGTTTAAAGCAAACAGAAACAGCAACTTGAAGGAACCAAAGATTATTCCGGGAAAAGACTACTTATAAAGAAGTAATTAATAATCCAAATGATATAAGAAAACATATTACAACCGTAAAATAATAGGATACTATTAAAAAGGATACACTGAGGAACCAACAAGAGCTTTTGGAAACTTTTAAAAAAGCAGCAGCAGCAAAAACTCAGTAGCAATTTGGGAGGAAATCTTCCATGAAGATGGACCAAAAAACAAAGTGATGGGCAATAGTAAAAGCAAATGAAATTGAAGCGACAATCAAGGAGGACTAATATTTGATTAATAGAAGTCTCAAAGAGAATAACAACAACAACAACAAAATGGGGTGGGGAGGGGAGAAAATTTATCCACAAAATTTTCCAGAACTGGGCTACCCAGGATTTCAGATTGAAAAAGCCCATGATGTTTTCAGGACAATAGATGAAAACAGACTGTAGCCAAGGCATTGTGAATTTTAGAACACTGGGTATCCTCCTATCCAAAAGACCTATATATAACTTAGATTTAGAGAAATTACAGGCTTCTCTAAAGAAGAAAGCAGGTCACAATCAAAGGATCATTAATCAGAATGTCTTCAAACTTAGCAGCAGCTCTGGAAACAAGGGAGCAAAATTCTAAAGGAAAATATTTTCCAACCTAGAATTTTATATCCTCTTAAATTTACAATCCAATGCACAGGTTAAATAAGGACTTTTTTGGAAATGCAAGGTCTGAAAACACTGAACTGTCACACTTCTTTTCTTGGGAAGTTACTGGAGAGTGTGCTGTACCAAATGATGATGTAAACCAAGAAAAAGGAGGATGAAGAATGTGGAAGACAGGAGATCCAACATTTGTGGGAGATGTTGGGAATCCCTGGAGGATGGTGAAGGGAGAGCCCTGGGTGAGAGTTGTGCAGGCAGAGAGGCAACCAGCCCAAACAGGAGCAGGTTAGAGAAAACACTCCACTTGGGCTTTGAGATGTCGACATTGTATCTAATAGAGCTGAATGTCTCTAGAGGAGATTTGGACAGTTGATGAAGAGTTTGGAACTGAACTACTATAAGTACATAAAAACCATAGCAAAGAAAAAAGTTTAACAATCATTAACTCCAGGGAAAGTGTTTGAAAGTTGTTGAGAGAAAACAAAAATAATCATAGCTTACTGTACGGCAGAGCTGTAAACGAGTCATAGTAAGATAGCCATTGAATATTGTGCATGTAAAAATTAAACTAAGGAGATGGGAGAGTGTCTGTTCAGCAAATTGGTTAAGTGGAGATCAGTCAAAAGAAGCTTCATTGTAATCTTAGATTTTGCAAGCTATGTATAGCTATGTATACTTTCCCAAACAATTTAAGAATTACTAAAGAAAGCAAGAATCTTCAGGGACACCTATAGTTAAAATTTTAATAATGTCTATGTTAAAAAGAGCCTCAACTATTATTTTTTCTTATAGAGTTATATTTGTAATTTTAGTAACTCCCCTGAGCACATAACCACTCAACACATTTTATTAAGCATTTTTTTAAAAAAAATTTTATGTGTCTCTTGAAGGTACTTTTATTAATTAATAGCTTTTAAGTATATTAGAAGTCACCAGCTTTTGGACAGTGAACTTCATGATGTAAAGAACAGTGTTTAAATGGTGTGATACATGTGGTTGTGCGCTGAGTTTCGGGCTTGGTGAGGACTCCTTGTACTTGAAAAAATTCGGTTTCATGCAAGCTGCTAATACATAGTCCTTCTGGCCAACTAATGGGCCTTCATGGGGCTGGCTCTTGTGGGAGAGAAGGGGGCACAAAGTTACTACTACCTGTGAGTAGCCTTTTTATTCCTTCTGGCTCCATCTGTGTGCTGGTATCCTTTTTTAAAAAAAAACAACACTTTATTATGGAAGATATCAAATGCATACAAAAATAGAGAAAATAGTATAATGAACCCTCATGTATTCATCACCTTGCTTCAACAATTCCTAACAGCTCTGTATTACACCAAGATGTCCTCTGACAGTCCCCATCTCCTGGTACTGATACCTCTGCATAGTCTCTTCCTGTGTTGTGTTAGGGTTGGTCTGTGTAACCAGTAGAACAAACACAGTGAAAGTGATGAGTGTCACTTTCAGGATTAGGCTATAAAATACACTGTGGTTTGATATTTGGTCTTTTAACACTCACTTGGATCTTTGGCTCTAGGGTAAGCTAGCTGACATGACAGGAGCAATCCCTGTGGTTTATTGCCTTTTGTGATCAACCAAGTGAGTGAGATTAGAAGCAGATTCCCCAGTCCTAGGCAAAGATATACCAATTTTAAGTATTACAGTACATATCTCTGAAAGATAAGGACTCATTAAAAAAAGATAGAAAAATCATGGTACCATTTTCATACCTAAAAAATAGTAACAGTGATTCTTTAATAACCTGAAGGTACCCAATTAGTGTTCAAGTTTCCCTAGTCATGTCATGTATTTTTCCTTTTTTTCTTTAATAGTGTTCGTATTGGGATCCAAATAAGGTCTACACATTGCAACTTGTAGATACGTGTCTTAAATGTTTTTTAGCCTGCAGGTTCCCTCTCTATCTTCTTTTTTCCCCCTACAGCTTATTATGTAAAGACCAAGTAGAGTGTCTTGTATCTTTCCTCAGCCTGCATTTTGCTAACTGCGTCACTGTGCTGTCATTGATTGTGTTCCTCTGTTCCCTCTCTTTCCTGTGGAGTGGTAGGTTAAAGATGTACTGATATCTTTGAAGTCAATAAATTGTGTGTGTGTGGTAGTAAAGGTGTGAAATCTGGTCCGTCCTGTGAATCATCATTGGACACGTCTATTATCTGTCCCATCTGTCTGTCTTCTCTTTTAGGAACCCCTGCTAGCTAGGCTTTGGACTGCTGGAATTGATTCCCTTAGTCTCATACTTTTGTTTCTGCCTCTCTCTCTTTTTACTGCCAAGGAGAAATCCCAGACTCTTTTCAGCTACTTTCTTGAATTTTTTATTACTGAGTCTTCATCATTGCCTGACTTTTTAAAAATATAGACACAAAAACCTGTAATACACCATTTGTATACATATAAATATTTGTTAGATATTTAGCAATAATAGTAGCATTTTAATCTTTGTAGTTTTTATCATAATTTTAACTTGGGTTTAAAAAATAATGAGTCCCGTGAGGTAGGCTGCTGTTAAAGTACCTGAGAGAGATTGCTGTAGCCCAGGATAATTCAATGGGGTTTGAATCCAGGTCCTCTGACACTTAATTCCCATCTCTCTCCACCTAATCGCTGACAGTTATTTTCTCTCATTTTTAAAAGTATTCCTTTTAATACTACATGAAATTCTGGAAACAGATTAAAATCATGCATTTAGTAGAATTTTATTTCTTATATCAGATAAATGTCTCTAGATGATTTTGATGAAATTATGTTAATTTGCTCTACTTATAATTTTTAAGACTTAGGTTTTATATTTTTTTCAGGTTCTTTCAGTAACTTTGATATTATTCTGTAAAGACTGGTAGTTCTTAAGGCTAATATGTATTTTGTTTCAGTTAAATAAAATTTTGCAACCAAAATATTCTAACATAAATATTACTTTTTTGTACCTGTATTTATCACCTTGTAGTTTGTTTTCTACCTGATTCATGAAATGTAAATTTTTCTGATACAGAAATTCAGTGAATTCTCTGACTTTTTTTGTTGTTTTATCTACTGCCTCAAAGACACGTGATAATTTGTAGTTTAAAAATGTGCTTTAAAAATATTTGTCTTGAAGTATTTTTTATTAAGCATTTTCTTTTACTAGTGATCAGAAATTTTATTTTTTTGGAAACCTTAACCTTCTCTTTTCTTACTTTATCAATTAATTTTTGAATAAAAAGGGTCTAAATATTCAGAAAGCTGGAAGAGGTAATGAGCCTTTGTACCAGCCACAAGCTTTATCAACTCTTAGTACATTACCCTATTTTTTCATATTTTATTTTTAACAATAAATCTTTATAGCTACATTTAAAAGCCTTAAACCCTTCCCCAATTCTAATCTACTGTGCTGTAATCATAGGTCTGATTTTTGCATTTATCATTACTGTGCATGTTTTAAAAGTAAAAAATGCAAAAATCAGGCCTAGGTTTCATATTTTTAACTTAACAAATACTATACAGCATATGCATGTATCCTTTTGCAACTTTTAAAAATTGTTTTCGTTCAGGCATTGATTTTGAGATTCATCCATGTCAATACCTATAGTTCTAGGTCATTCATTTTAACTGCTTTGCAGAAGTCTGTTTTATGAACATAGCATATTTATTTATTGTTGTTTGATTTTATGTGTATATATCTGCTTTTCAGTCATTAATGGACCATGAAACCAATATAGTGAGTATTTTAATTAGTGAAATAGACTAGGAGATATCAGTTTGTCTCATGTAGTAAAGGTATTTTTTTCACTAATCATTATTTCAGTATGTATGTGCTAGATTAACATAAAATATATGTTACTGTGGGTTATAGTCAAAAAGACCTTAGATGTGAAATTATTATGCTAAAAGGTATATGGTTTTTTATTTCATTTGATTTTTTTAAGTACTCCTGTAGTAGTTGTACCAATTTATACTTCCAGCTACAATGGGTAAGAGACATTTCTCTGCATATTCATGCAGAGTGTAATAGTGCCACGAGTGAGTCCATGAGTGAGACATAATAGTGACCTGTACTAGGCTGGCATATGTGAAGAAGTTTTGAATTCTGATTGCATTTTTAAGAGGGGACAGAATGTTGATGGGTTGGATGTGGAACAGAAGAGAAAAGGAGGAGTTAATTCAGGATCTCTGATTATAGTAATACTTTCCAAGATGGAAAGAAGAGGAAAAATAGAAATATGATGATGAAATAAAGAGTTCTTAGCACATATTTATAAAATCCTGTAGTGCTGGGGAGAGGTGGAAATCGTACTCACCAGGGACAAGAGAATTTAAAGACAGACTGTTTGAGATGGCTTCAGGAGTAGGTGAGATGAAAGGGGTAACTGAGAAGAGGAGGAACTTCTAGCAAGAGCCTAAGAAAGATAAGATGTGATAAGAGGGAAAAATGTACAATGCCAAAGAAGCCAAGCAAAATGTTTCAAGGAGGAAGTGGTCAACTATGTTAACTGCTGCTAACAGAGGAAGTAAATTGATGTCTCTACATTGACTACTAGATTTCACTGTGTAGAGGTTGTTGGAATTCGGACAGAATTGTTTCTGGAGTGACAGGAATGAAACCTTAATGAAAGAAATAGGGAAGACTTCCACTTTTTATAATTGTGGTGTTTGTGACCTGTACCAACCCAGTTGAGTTCACCTAGAAAGTTAGAAAAAAATTTTTTAAATCATCTGTTTGAAAACTTCCAGAGATTAGAAGGCAGGACTTAGAAGGCAGTGAAGAATTCAGAGACAAAATATGGGAGAAGATGGAAACCTAAAGAGAGAACTGAGCCTAGAATTTGGGGACTACTTTTTGCCTAGTTGTATCTGCTGAATCCAGATATATAATAAATATATATATATACACACTTAATAGTGCTTTTAACAGTCTTTTGATAGTAAGAGCATAAAAACTGGAGCCTAGAACCTACCAAGGGCATGTGGAGGAAGGGTCTCCTAGCCCCTCTTCCCTAATGCTTTAGTTTTAGACTCCTATATATGTAATGATGGAATTGAAGGAAATAAACTCTTAAAGCCCAACTTTAAACTATTCCAATTCATGAAACTGAATTAAGGTGCTTAGTGCCTCTAGCTCCCTTAGAAGTAACTGTCTGGCTTGTAGTCAAAAAAGAACAGGCATGTGAGGAAACAAGACAACATGAAGGAAAACAAACAATAGGCAATGGAAATAGACCAAAATGGATTCCAGATAATGGAGTTACCAGACACAGACTTTGAACGTAAAATTTGTACGTAATATTGATGTGTTCAAGGAGGTAAAAACAAGATTGAGAATTTCAGTAGAAAACTGAACCTATTAGAAAATAACCAAATGGAAATTTTAGAACTGAGAAAGTACAATAATAAACATTAAGAAAGCAATGGATGGGTTTAGCAGCAGATTACACATAGCTGAAGAGAGAATTAGTGAACTGAATTATAGATCAGAAGTAAATATCCAGAATGAAGCATGGAGAGTTGGAAGTATGGAAAATAAAGGCAAGATAGTAAGACCTATGGGAGATATGACAAGAGGTCTAACATTAACAACAAATTGTAATCACTGAGTGAGAAAGAGAATAGAGCAGTAGCAGTAGTTGAAAGTATAATGGCCAAGAATTTTCCAAAACTGATGAAGGACATTAAGGCACAGAATCAGTTAAGTCTGGTGAACATTGAGTAAGACACCTGCCACATCATACCTAGGCACATCCTAATAAAACCATTGCAAACCAGAACTAGAGAAAAGAATTGTATTAAAAAAGGGGTGGGTGGGTGGGGCAGGGAAGATAAAGATTACCTTCAAAGATCCAATAGTAAGTTTGACAGCTGACTTCTTTACAGAAAGAAAGGGGGTGAGGGAGCCAAAAAGTTGTGGCATGGTATCTTTTAAAGGCTGAGAGATAATTACAAGCCTAAAATTTATTTCCAACAAGAATATCCTTCGAAAATAAAAAAAAAATTGAGATAAATGAGTTAATTTATTATCTGCACTAAGAAATACTAATGGATATTCTCTAGGCAGAAGAAAAATCCCATTGGAATACTCAGAGAATAGAAGTGAAGGGAAGAGCAATAAAAATGGTAAATATGGTAAATGGTGGATAATTGATGTCAGCTTTAAAATAACATTTCTTGGGGTATAAAATATCTATAAAATTAAAATCTAGAACAAAGCATTTTCTTTGGGCAGGGAGATGGAGTTAAACATTTATAAGATCTTTTTGTGTTAAGAAGTGAGTAAAAACATCAGTTAGTATTAGACTTTAATGAATCAAGGCTAGATGTTGTAATCTTTAAGGTAACCATGAGAAGAACGTGAATATTAATAGAGTGGGGGAAACATAAATTAGAAGAAAATAAATCCAAAATAAATAAAGGAGAGATTTAAAGTATAGTATATCAATAATTACATTAAATGGATTAAAGGTATTGCTTGAAAGACAAAGTCTGCTCGATTGGATTTTTAAATGACAATTATATATTGTTATAAGAGGCAGATATAAAACAAAATAAGGGTATAGGAACATTCAGGGTAAAAGACGTGAACAGAAATATACCTGACCTATGTTACTATCAGCTAAAGTAGAATTCAAGGCAAAAAGCATATTTGAAAATCATTATTTAAATTCACCACCAGGAAAAAAGCAGATAATTTATGTGGTCATTTTAGTAGATAAAAGGATTTGATTTAAAAAAATTGTCACCAGTCAATAAAAATTTTAGAACTGGGAGAAGTTAACTTCTTTAAGCTGATAAAAAGGTATCTAGAAAACAAAACAAAGCCTTACAACAAATATTCACATTTAATATTAATTTTGAAAGCTTTTCTGTTGAGATCTGGAATATGACACAGATGCCCATTAGCACTACTTCTATTTCGGCAAGAAAAAAATGGTTATATGGATTGGAAAGGAAGAATTAAAACTTATTACATGTACCTGCAGTTGACATAATTGTGTATAATTAAAGTAAAAAAGAATTACAGGTGAAGGATTAGAATCAGTAAACTGTTTAGTAAGATTGATGGTTTTAAGGCAAATATTTATAAGAAAAATCTGTTGTATTTCTTTGTCAGTTTTCCAACAATGGAAATTTTTAAAAATTTAAATACTTTAAATTTTTAAATTTTGGTATTTTAAATCAGAAAATACCAAATACAGGAAACTCTTTAAAGAAAATTCTAAAACATTGAGAAAAACTAAAGACCTAAATAAATGGACAAATTCCCTGTGTTCATGGGTGGATGACTCAGTATTATAAAAATGTTGGTTCTCTTCAAGTTAATTTATAGATTTAGTGCATTCCCAATGAAACACATTTGTGTGTGTGTGTATACATGTACATTTACATATAATTTGATAAACATAACTGGAAGTGCAAAGACCCAGGAGAACCAGACATTCTTATAGAAGAATAAGATTAAGGATTTTTAATTAAAGTTACCAAGATTTCTTAGAAAACTATAATTATTAAGATAATGTGGTACTGTTGTCATGATAAGCAGATCAGTGAAACAGCAGGGAGTTCATAACCAGTCCCACTACTGGAACACTTGGTTTAGGACAAGGGTAGCACTGCGCAGCAGTAGAAAATGGAAGATCTTCTAAAGAAAAAAGTAAACTGCTAGATCAACCTGATATAGTTAGCATCAAAACTGAAACTGTACCTTTGTCTCACACCATATAGAAAAATCAGTATAAATATGAAGGCAAAACAATAAAGCTCTTAGAAGATCACATAAATAATTTTTTATGATCTTGGAGTAGGGAAAAATTCAACAGAACACAAAAATCACCCCAAAATGAAGGAAAACTTTGATATAAATGGGGCTACATTAAAGACTTTCTGTTCACTTTTTAAAAAATGAAAAGAATATATTGAGAAGGCAAGTCGCAGAAGATATTTATGATACTCAAAACCAGCAAAGTGCTCAGATCCAGAATACCTAAAGAACTCCTACATGTCAATAAGAAAAGACTGACAACCCAATAGAAAAATGAGTGAGAGACTTGAACTTAAGAGAAGAAATTATATGTGACCAATAAACATTGACAAGATGCTCAACCTCATTTGTAATCAAGAAAACAGAAAACCACAATGAAATAACCACATCATACACTTGTCTGTGGGCATGTGGATTGGTACATTGACATTGGAAAACATGCCAGTTTACTAAAATGATTAACATAATTCATGACCCAGCAGCTCCAGTCTCTAAGAAATGCATGCATATATGCATCAGGAGACAAAAAACAAAAAAGTTTATAGCAGTATTATTTGTATTGGCTCCAAACTGAAAGTAATCTGTCCGTCAACAGCAGGGCATGGTATATTCATACAATGGCCTACTTTAAGGCAATGAAAATTAACCAAAGCTACATGCCACAACATGGATGAATCTCACCATTACACTGAGCGAAAAGTCCCACAAGAATATATGTGTAGAATAATGGCCATTTCTGGGAAGTTCAAAACAGGCAAAACAGACTCTAATGGAAAGTGTTAGGATAGTGATTGGTCACCTTTGTAGAGGAAAGAAAAGGTAATAGGAACAAGGGGGACTTGGACATGCATGCAGTGTTCTTTCTTCACCTGAATGGTCGTTACATGGGCATTTACTGCGTGATAACTCATTGAGCACTCAATTTATGTTTTGTGATCTCAGACTTCAAATAAAATAACTTGAGAGAAGAGTAGGAGGAAAAAAGTGGGAGGGGAAGCAGTGAAGACAGCAAGTGTAGCATTGTTTCTGAGGTATAGTTGGACAAAGGAGAGATGGGGTGTTAGCTTGGGGACATCACGCAATCAAGGGAAACATTTTTATTCTTTTTAGATGGTATATGGTATAGTATGGTTGTGTGTTGATGGGAATGATCCCCTTGAGGAAAAACTTGAGAGGGGGTTGTTATAGCAAGAGCATTGACCTTGAATAAGTAAGAAGGGAATGTAGTTGGCTTCAGACAGCAACAGGAATAACTCACATTCCTGTAGTCTGTGTAGTCTGTTACTTCTCTTTTAGTGTGTGTGTGTTCTATATTACATTATGATGAAGTTGCATTAAGAAAAAAAATCTTCTATGATTGTGGATTTGACAGTTTCTCTAATTCATTCTGTTAAGTGTATTTTTCAAGGCTGCATCATTTCATGCACTTAATTCATGGTGGTGGTGTTTTTTTAACCCAGTGTTTGCTGTGTCTATTAATCTTTCCCTGTTGGTTTTGATAATACTATGCTATTGGTCTGTTTAACATTTTTCTGGGGGTTTTTTTTTCCCCATTTCTGTACTTTCACCCGTCTGCATGATTTTGTTTTAGGTGTAGCTTTACTAAATGCCTGGATTTTATACTTTTAATTTACTCTAATAATCTTTGTTTTTAATGGGTTGAATTTGATGCGTCTGTAATTACTGTGACTATTGATGTAGTTTTACTTCTTTTAGGTTGACCCATATGAAATTGATATTCTCTATTTTGACCTATGAAAATGACAGTTTCATAAAGTTAATCTCATAAATCTTGTTTTTGGTTTACCACCTTTTTTATTTCTAATTTTGCTAATTGATCAGTTTCAGCTGATAAAATTTTTAGTGTTCATGTTTTTCCTCTCGGTTTGGAACCTGTACATCTTATTCCTATTCCTTTAGTAGTAAGACCTGTAATTATCAAGGTGTGGATTTACCTTCATGTACATTCTCAGTGCACATAGTGTACTTTTGATCTGAGCATGCATATTATTCTTTAATTCTAGGACTTTTCTAGCAATAATTTCACATATTGCTGAATCACCGTTTCCTCCAATCTGTTTGTCTGGAACTACTCATATGTAGATACTAGAGCTCCTCAATCCATACTGTTGTTTTCTTCTCTCTCTTTATGAGTGGCATCTAGATGAATTTCTCATTAATATCTTGATAGTGTTAAAGTCCAGGTCTGTCTCTGCCATTTACTGGCTTGTGGCTTTGAACAAGTTGCTCGACTTTTCTGTACCATATGATCCTTATTTGTACAATAAGGACAATAACAAGGGTTACTGTATTTGTAGTGCTTTTAATACTTCCCAGCACTTAGGATATAGGCCTCTGTTCAGGGAGTGAACTGGACATCCCAGGCAATTCTCAGGAAAAACCAACTCCAAGCATGCTTTTCCACTCTTTTTTACTCATCGCTGTCTGGCTTCTGAAGTGTATTCACAATGAAATGTTAAGTGAGAAGTATAAGATTAATACTTAACTATCCCTATACTAGAGACGGACAGAGTTGGCCAGGAGGTCCTTTTCAGACCAGTTCCCAGAAGTGGAAGGATAAGTAGTGTGGGACAGCCCTTGCAGTGTGGCTTCTTCACCCCCTTTTCTGAATCCAAACCCAGCTTATTCTCAGGGGCTGGACTGGTGGTATACCTGACAGTGTCCAGATCATCTTGTGCCTGCCAAAACCTTTAGTGCCTTGTAGGGTCTCCAAGGGCACAATTTCCTGGAGGAGACTAGAGGAAAGTAACATCATTCCGGTGTCAAGAAGCATTAAATAGAAGTAACAATCAAAGAATGAGTTTTGTAATGTGTGATCTTAGGGAAGCAGGTTTAAGACAAATTCCAAGTCACCTAATATGGCAATTTTATTCAATGTAATGTCTTAGATGTTTAAAAAACGATAATAACATTTATTGTTTATTATCTTCTAGGCACTATATACATTACCATATTTAAGCGTTGAGCAAAACAGCATTAGTATGCCCAAAACTTGGACTTTGGGAGATTAAATGATTTATGCCAAGGATGGTTAATAAGTGACCCAAGTGAAACTTGTCAGTGACAAAACATGTATTCTAAATCAGTGTACTTTGCCATCACTTTTTTTGTTAGATCTTCATTGATCTTGCCTGACTGAACATACACAGAGGAGAAATTATGTGACTTTGCCAAACACTGCCAGGCAGATCGCCAGACATCTTGAGAAATACAGACTTGTCCTTGGTAAATGGTAGTGACAGGCTAAATTTAGTGGATGACAAAGAATACCTTGAAAATCATAGCTCAAAGGGACATGGAAAAGAGGATTGGATTATATATTCATATTCACTTCACGAAACTGTTTCCTCATCTATAAAATTGGGATAGTAATACCTCTGTCTTAGTGTGGTAAGAATAAAGTGGGATAATGCAAATAAAACTCTAAATGCCATTTCAGGCTGTAAGAAGGTTCAGATAAGTAGAGTGGGACTTTAACAGTTGAAAAATAATAGAAAAAATAATTATCTAGGGACTTCTGTTCTGCATTCCTGAGTTGTTAGGTATTTGCGTGGACTGATTCTCTGGTAAGCCCCGTCATGCTGAGGTGAACACCATCTTAAGCAAATTTACTAATCTCTATTTCCTGAAACATCTACGACTCACAAAGCAGGCACTCAACCCAACTCTCAGACCATATAGTGAATTTCATGCATTAGAGTTTATTCAGTAATCCTTTCATTCACACATAACAAGCATGCTTATTATATAGGCTGTCTTTTAATTGATGTTGTACTGAGGGGACATAAATGAAACCACTTGTGTTTTGACTCATTGTTTAAAAACCAGGGATTTTCCATCAGCTCCAGTTCCACTCTCTTATGTAACTCACTCCCATTAATACCATCAGCCCACTATGGTAGTGGTGGTATATTTTGAGAAATATACCTGAAATGTGCCTGCCTCCCTTTATTCTTTCTCAGCCTGTGCTCTCAGTCAAAACAAAAAAGAAAGAAGAGGAAAACAGGAGATGCACTGTGGAAGAGGGATAATTAAAACCCCCAAGGGGGTGGTGAAGGGCAACCCCTGATGACAGCAGTACAGGCAGGGAGGCAACCAGCCCAGAAAATTTGAAGAGAGATTTCTTTAAGATTTCATTGATGTTATGGCGGTGTTTCTGAATGTCGTAAGGGACTATTTAGAAAATTTGTAGAGAGTCTGGGTTTGAATTAGTGACAAAAAAAAAAAAAACTAAGGAAAAGAAAATAACTCAGGGTGAAGTGGAGGAGAATGCTGTGCAATTAAGGAAAAGTATTTGTAATATGCAAGTCAGCTATGAATAACATTTTACACGGTCCTAATATAAACATTAAGTAATGACGTAACCAAACATATACATTGGGAGACTGAGGGACCACTAGTATATATATTGGGATAAGGATAGGAGTGAAATAAAAAAAAATAAGCCCTCCTATTCTGTAGTAAAGAGTCAATATGTAATATCTAGAACTAGAAAAGAAATCAGCAAGTAAAAGTGCAGATACAGTACTTAGAATTATGGAAGTAAATACCCAGAGAAATAGGTAAAAGAATTGAAGGTGGTTTGCATATTTATTGGAAGGGGTAAATAGCAGAAATGCAGGAACAGAGCTTTTTTTTTTTTTTTTAAACATGCTTTGGACAGTTGTTTATTTTTTAAACTATGTACATGTCCTTTGATCAAATAAAAATGAAAAGAAGTTGTTCAGGTAATTCTCATCTCTACAGATGTCCTACCTACCAGGAGACTCACTACCCTAATCTGGTGCTTCTCAAACTTGCTAGGGTGGGAGAACAGGGAGCGAGAAAGGGCATGGGGTGTGGGCGGAGGGTATCTCTACTCTCTCTTAGGACACTCTTTTCTAGTTACTCAGACCAGAGAGCTTCTCTTGGAGCTCTTTGTTTGCACATCCAGTGCACACTTTCACTGTTGGGACTGCCTTGGAGTGCAGGCTGGCAGCTGCCAGAGGGAGAAAAATGGAAAATTCACCACTGGTTTGGTGGAACTTCAAATTCTGCTTCCATTTACGTTTCAGAGTCACCTCAAATAGCTGCTCCATGCATTCTGTCTAGGATTTATAGTTCCAATCACTGGGAGAGACAGAGTGGAGTGCATTTACTCCATCTTCCCTGGAAGCCAAAAGTATATTCACTTAAAGTGTACAGTTCGATGATTTGCAATAAATTTGCAGAGTTATGCAAGCACTTACAGAAAATTTCCATCACCCCAAAGATCTCTGGTGTGAATTTGTAGTCAACTCTCCTTCCCAATGTCAGCCCCAGGATTAAGTTATCACCGTTGAACTCTGTCTGTATAGATTTGCCTTTTCTGGACATTTCATATAAATGGAATCATAAATACAGGGTCTGGCAGAAGTAACCCCTGCTTGCATGTGGTTGGTAGGGTAATAATTTATAGTTTTAATTTGAACAGTTCACCTAAAATGTCATATGTTTTATTATGTTACAGAATTACATGCTTACGATTTTGTAATAAAAGGGGTGTTATTTGTGTTATTGGATGTTGTATATAGTCTTTTATGTTTGGGTTCTTTCATTGAGGATAATTTATCTGGGATTTATCCATGTTATAGCATGTGTCCCTATTCCTTCCTTTTGTCCAATGTTATTCAGTTGTATGGATGTACCACATTTATTTCTCCTGTCACCAGTTGATGAGTATTTGGGTTGTTTCCATTCTCTGGCTATTATGAATAATGTTGCTAAGAACATTTGTGTACAAGTGTTTGTGTGAATATATGTTTTCATTTTTCTTCGGTAGATTCCTAATTGCTGGGTCATATGATAACTGCTTAACTATGTAACAAATTGTCAAACTTTTTTTTCCTAAAGTGACTGCACCATTTACATTCCCACCAGTAATGTGTAAGGGTTCCAGTTGCTACACATCCTTACCAATAGTTTTTTTAACTGTCTTTTTTTTAGTATAGCTGTTCTGCTGGGTGTGAAGTGGTCTCTCATTGTGATTTTAATTTGCTTTTCCCTAATTGCTAAATGATCTTGGAGATCTCTTCCTGTACTTAAATTCTTATATCTTTGAAATGTCTCTTTAAATCTTTTGCTCATTTTTATTTGGATTATTTGTCTTCCTTTTATTGAGTTGTAACAGTTCTTTATATATTCTAAATATAAGTCTTTTATCAGATACATAATTTCCAAATATTTCTCCTAATTTGTGGCTTGTCTTTTTACTTCCTTAATGGTACCTTTTGAAGCACAAAATTTCTACATTTTGATGAAGTCAAATTTATCACTTATTTCTTTTATGAATTGTGATTTTAGTGGCATACCAAACTTAATGTTGCAAGGCTGAAAGCTTTCCCCTTAAGATGAGAAACAAGGTAAGAGTGTCTGTTCTCCACTGCTATTCAACATTGTAATTGAAGGCTCTCCAAAACCCAGAAGTACACACTGAGTGCAGAAAGGGAGCCCCAAGAGAAACCCTCTCTTTCTGGTCTGAGGAACAGGAAAGGGGAGAAATTTCCCTATTTTTTCTTTCCCCCAGCCCTTGCGTTTTCCATTCTCTATTATTCCAACCCCTATGCAATATTGCCAACACAGCACATCCTCAGGAGCAGTAGCCAGGCAAGCAGCTAAAACTCTGAGGGAGGGGGCATCTGCTGTCTGACCAGAGGATCTCTGCTCTCTAGCACGTAGGTAGAATCCCCATTGCTTTTCTTTTTCTGTCTCCTCTGCTTGACCAAGAACACAGACACAGACACAGTCATAGGAAATTTGCCGCAGAGTGAGGAAATGAAAGCCTCAGGTTTCTAGCTGTGCTGAAACACTTAACATAAAAGATGTCAGTTCTCCCCCAATAGATGTATATGTTTAATGCAATTCCACTGAAAATCCCAGCAAGGGAATTAATATTTTATATGGAAAGACAAAGGACATAGAGTAGCTAAAATAATTTTGAAAAAGAATAAAGTTGTGAGATAATACAGTACCCAATTTAAAGACTTACTTATAAGACTACAGTAATCAAGACAGTGTGGTATTATGAAAGAGACAGATATATACATTAGAGGAACAGAATAGAATGTTCAAAACCAGACCCACACAAATGTGGCTATTTGATTTTTGACAAAGGTGCTGCAGCTATTCAGTAAAGATTATCTTTTCAACAAGAGGTGTTGGAACAATGAGCAATTAAGATATTCATATGCAGGAACATTAATCTAGACCTAAATCTCATGTTATATCAACATTAACTCAAACTGGGTCATACATTGAAATCTAAAACTTCAAAGTTTATAACTTTTAGGGAAAATATTCAGGACCTGACATTAGGCAGAGAGTATTTAGACATGACACCAAAAGCATGATTTCATAAAAGAAAAAAATGGGTAATTTGAACTTCATCAAATTTTAAAACTTTCACTCTGCTAAAAACACTGTTAAGAGAAAGAAATGAAAAGCTACTAACTTGGAGAAAATTATTTGCAAACCATACTTTCAATGAAGGATTTTTATCTAGAATACATAAAAAACTCTCAAAACATACCACCTACTTTTTTAAAAAACCGAATGCAGTAAAGTTGTCAAAAATCTTGACACTTTACCCAAGATGCTTTATGGATGGCAAATGAGTACATAAAAAGACATTAGTCATTGGGGAAATGCCAATTAAAACTATAATGAGATAGCATTCTATGCCTGTTTAAATTGCTAAAATAAAAATTACTGACAGTGTCAAGGGCTGACAAAGATGCAGGACAGTCGGAACTCTCTCATACATTCCTGGTGGGCACAGAGGAAGCCTCTGGGTGTTGCTGACAATGTTTCTTCACCTGAGTGCCGACTACTTGACACATCCACTTTGTAGAAATTTATTCAGCTACATACTTATGATTTGTCGGCTTTCTTATATGTATCAATATCATATTTTAATAAAAAGTTAAGACTCTTCTTTTCCGTCTCTTTCTAACTCACAAAGTTTTACATAACTTAAAAAAAAAAAGGTCGCTCCAGCCTTGCCCGCTGCCTTCAGGCTCAGGCTTCCCTCCTGGTCTGTGCCCACAGCCACACGGGGCGCGTTGTCTTTCATTTATTCAACAAATATTTCTTCATTGCCAGCCATGTACCAAGTACTCTTCCTGACACTAGAGATTGAATAGCGAGCAAAAAGTTCATGGCCTGTGCTATCATAGAAGTCCAAGACGAAGGCAATCATTAATTTTTTAAAAAATCCCATCAATTAGGACTTCTAGTCAAGACGGAGGCATAAGTAAACACACTTCGCTTCTTCACACAACTACAGAAAAAATTACAACTAGACCTCAAAACAAATAACACCCAGAACCATCAGAAAATTGAGCTGAATGTGCGACAACCAAGGATTTAAAGAAGCCACATTCATCCAGATGAGTAGGAGGGGTGGAGATATGGAGAGGCATGGAGATGTGGCGGAACGAGTGGTCCCACATTCACATGTGCTGGATAAAAATCGGGAGGGATACCTCGAGAGTGAGCAAGGGGTCCCAGCCGCAGGCCAGACCACACAGCCCAAGCCTCCAGGGCCGGGAAGATAAACCCTCCATAACTCCTGGCTGTAAAAATTGGGGGGTGGGGGCGTCAGCAGAAAAAACTGCTGGATTTTCAGGAGACTCCGCTTAAATGGCCCACATGGACTTAGAACTTACGCAGACCCACCCACCCTGGGATTCAGCACCAGGGCAACAGCTGGAAGGGCACCAGCTGCATGTGGGGAGTAAGTGAAGTGACTGGAAACAGGGCAAGCAGTGTGAAAACCTCCAGAAGCCAGGAGGCAACATTGTCCCTTCTCTGAGCCCTCCACGCACACAGAGCCACAAGGCGGTGAAGTGGGTTGCCCCACCCTGGCGATTACCTAGGGCTCTGCCCCATACAATTTACAGGTGCCTTTTCTACAACAGACCATGCCACTAAGACAGGGAGTCAAAGCAGTTCTACCTAACACACAGAAACAAACAGAGAGAGGCTGCCAAATTAAGGAGACAAAGAAATATGGCCCAAATGAAAGAACAGAAAAAAACTCCCCCCAAAAGAACTAAACGAAACAAAGATAACCAACCTATCAGATGCAGAGTTCAAAACACTGCTTATCAGGATGCCCAAAGAACTCAATTGAGTATGGCAACAGCATAAAAAAGACCCAGGAAGAAATGAAGGTTATATCAAGTGAAATAAAAAAGAATCTACAGGGAACCAACAATGGAGGGGATGACACCGAGATTCAAATCAACGATTTGGAACACAAGGAAGAAATAAGCATTCAACCAGAACAGGAAGCAGAGAAAAGAATTTAAAAAACAAACCAAAAAAAAAATGTAAGGATAGGATAAGGAGCCTCTGCAACATATCCAAATGTACCAACATCCAAGTCATAGAGATGCCAGTAGAAGAGGAAAAGCAAGAAATTGGAACTTATTTGAAAAAATAATGAAAGAAAACTGTAATTTGGGGAAGGAAATAGACATACAAGTCCAGGAAGCACAGAGTCCCCAAAAGTTGGACCCAAAGACGGTGACCACACCAAGACACACCATAATTAAAATGCCAAAGGTTAAGGATAAAGAGAGAATCTTAAAAGCAGATAATTAACCTACAGAGGAGTTCCCATAATACTGTCCGATGATTTCTCAAAAGAAACTTTGCAGGCTAGAAGAGACTGGCAAGAAGTATTCAAAGTGATGAAAAGCAGGGACTACAGCCTAGATTGCTTTGTCCAGCAAAGCTATCATTTAGAATGGGAGGGCAGATAAAGTGCTTCCCAGACAAGGTAAAATGCTAAAGGAGTTCATCATCACCAAGCCATTATTACATGAAATGGTAAAGGGGCTTATTTAAGAAAAGGAAGATCAAAATTATGAACAGTAAAATGGCAACAAATTCACAGCTATCAACAACTGAATAGAAAAAACAAACTAAGTAAACAATCAGAACAGGACCAGAATCACAGAAATTGAGATCATATGGAGGGTTATCAGCTGGGAGGGGAAGAAAGAATGGGGGAAAAGGTACAGGGAATAAGAAGCATAATTGGTAGGTACAAAATAGACAGGGGAAGGTTAAGAACAGTATAGGAAATGGAGAAGCCAAAGAACTTATGTGTACGACCCAGGGACATGAACTAAGGGGGCGCATTTCTGGAGGGAATGGAGGTAGTGGGCAGAGGGGGGCAAAGAGGGAAAAACTGGGACCATTGTAATAGCATAATCAATAAAATACGTATATTTTTTAAAAGTACAACCTTACCTTGGCTGATTTTCATTCATGAGGATGATGTCAGTTGGGACCAGGTGTGCGAAAGCTGTTTTTCATAGCACTGCCTGTGGCCTTCCTGCTCATCCTCAGCTTTGTGCCCCCTACTCCACAAGAACAGGTGGTCTCCCTCCATGGGAAAAGCTTAATTAGAATGCTGAAAGGGTCTTTGGTTCTTCTCCAGTGCTTTGTGGCTTTCCCAGGTAGAGGGAGGTATATGTGTTTATCTGTTTGAGATCTGTTATGATACTTTTTCCCATGTTTTCTCTATATTTTCTTTTTGCTTTGAGAGAATATTTGTGCATTTGTTGTGCTCTCTGAATGATGAAATTTAACTGTTTGATTTAGACAGTTATTTCCTTTTTTTTGTTAGAATCCTAATATTTGCTTTGCTGCTTTGGTTCTTCCATCCTGTTGTGAATGATTTACATTTTAGTCTTCTTTATTTGTAGTGTTCTTACTTCCTTTCCATACAACTTCAGAATTTAATTATTTAATATCCAAGAAATAAATCTGGCTTACCATTTCTCTTCTGCAGAACCTGCCATCTCAGATTTTTCTGTTTTCTTATTGCTTCCTAGCCAAGCACATGGCTAACAATACTTGTTTGTGCAATACATATTTGCCTAATCATCTTCGAGGTCTCAATTTTGTTCTTGTTGTTTGGTAAGCTAGCAGCTTTGTAGTCACTGTGGCTACCTCTGTTTCCCAATTTTCCTATAATAAACAGGATTAATTTGGGAAAAGAGATCATATATGACTTAATACGAATCAGTTAAACACCAGAAACTTTTTCTAAATCATACCCAGGCCGTTCCTGACTTCACCCCCCTGTTCAAGTAGGCTGTGAGTCAGGCTTTCAGGATGTGTCTTGCCATAAAAACATGATTGTCTTGGCTTGTTCACCTATGATGTACCTGAAGCAAAGTATTAATAATAATTTTATATTATGTGTGTGTTTGTGTGTGTATCCACCATTTATGACAGAATGGCTTTGATGCAAAACTATTTTCGGAAGTATTTGGAATGCTAGGGATATATTATTCCATAGCCTACATAACTAGTCTTTTGGTCTCACCACTCTAGGCCAGACTTGCTGGCAGGGAGGTATAGACAGGGTGGCAGAGTGTGTGGTGACTTAGTGGCTCTTGGAGTGAACATGGGGGAGACGGGACTGGACTGTGATGCGAAAATGAGGCCCTGGGTCTTTCAGGTCAGTAAATAGATAGTGAGGTTACTAATAATAGGAGATGAAGACCACACTGTGAAAAGAGAGTCTTGGGAATGGTAAAGAGGATGGGAGGGGCTGAAATTGGATTTAATGAAGAGGACAGTGGAAACTGTTTCTCCTTTTCTCCTTGGAGAGAAGGAGGACTGTTGTTGATGGGGCCTGTATAGTGAACTGTCCTTCCCATTTCTCCTTTGTTCAACCCCTTGACCTTGTCATTGTTTCCCTCCCATTTTCTTTTTCTTCCCACTGCCAACTAGCCACCCTAGAGTGGCACTTTAAGTATGTATGGTTGTTGTGGCAGCTTCTGAAGAGGGGTTTCGTTGATGTCTTTCTCATTTCTTTCCCCTTCTCCCCTTCTTCACTGCCACTAACAGGTGATAACAGATGAGACTGCAGAGAACACAAGGTTTGGGGAGGTTGCTAGAGAGAGGGAAAAAATGGAAAGAAAAGGCTGGAGTAGCAGTTAGCATTTGGGGATACCTAAGAAAGTTATAGATGCATTTTAGGAGTGTTTATGTTCTAAAGCACATCCCTCAATATCTGGTTACTTCCTGCTGTTATTGTTCTTTGCAAGCCTTTTATGTAGTAGCTTCATCTAGCTAACAAGAGTGAAAGAGGAGACCATATTGCCTAAAACAAAGTGCTAGAAACACAGTTAATATGTAGTTTCTATGTGCGTGTATTCTTGAGTGTTTTGGTCTTCCTGATGATTGCATTTCTAGACATTGACTATACTAAACAAGATGCACGTTGATATTTCAGTGTCGAGGAGCAGCATTAAGAACTTGGTAGCAGAGCATGGACGGTGGAGTCCTTAGGCAGGCCTTGCCACTCCCTTGCTCTTTCTGTTCTCAGCTTCCATCTATGAGATGTGGCTGCAGGTACATCAGAGAATTATTAGGAAGCCTAAGTGTATAGTATACCACAGACACTCAGTGAATATTAGTTCTCTTCCTTTGTGGAAGGTACATTTTTGTTTAGATTATTAAATTGTGTAGATTCTAGTGGTTCTGAATTTTTTTGTCCAGCTGGATTCTTGAGATAAATTCAGTTTGAGATTGATGATCTAGCCCTAGTACATTTACTATGTTAAATTGAATCAACAGAAAACATTCATCAGGAAGAAGTGCCTAATTTTAAAGAATCGACCACTTTAAAATAATTTTAATTTAAACATATAACTTTAACAGATACTATTTATTAAACATGCAACATTAACCAAAACTTATATAAATGAAAAGTTACCAAGAGTCCCACCACTAGAGCAAACTGTTTTTATTGTTTTATTACCCCTTCTAGTCTGGATTCATTCATTGTGCTATCTTAACAGTCACTTTTTATAAAGGCGTTTGCTTTGTCTCTAGGTGTAAAACAAAGGTGTATCCAGATAATCTTCCTACAACAAGTGTGGTGATTGTTTTCCACAATGAGGCTTGGAGCACACTTCTGCGAACTGTCCATAGTGTCATTAATCGCTCACCAAGACACATGCTAGAAGAAATTGTTCTAGTAGATGATGCCAGTGAAAGAGGTAAATTTTAAATTGTAACACCAATAATATGCTACACCTTTTGTCATTAATGATTTAAAAAAATAGTTGCTATCATTTTCAGCCCAATAACTATACAAACTTCTAATTTATCCTAAAAATATTTGTGGCATTTGGACTTAAAACAATTACACACTGTGGAACTTAAAATAGTACTTTAATTAGCCTTTAATTTGTGTCTCTTCTTAATCTTGTTTTTAAAAAGAAGTAATGCAATATAAAATAAATATTTATGCAGAATAGTGAATAAATCCACATAATTTTATTAGGATTTTCTCTGTGGGAATCTGCAGCCCTGAGTTATTGGAGAGAGAATGGATCTTATTTAGAGCCATAAATGGAGAAATTTAATTGCATGTACAGTGGGAAGTATCTCTGATGGCAGAATGAAGCCTTAGTGGGTGAGCCTTAGTTCTCCAGATTCTTCTTAGGTTTTCCTATTTTATTCCACTTCTAAGTTCAGGAATGATTTGTAGCTAGGTGCATAATAGGATGAGGAAGGAACTTAAGAAAAAATGGTATATAACATTACTCTGATCTCATAATCTCTATAGTGACTCTTGCCCAAATAAATATTCTTCCAAGAATCTCAGAAATTTTCATGACCTTAAAATCTCTCAGAAGTACTCTTTTTGGAAAAGTATATTAATTAAAAGTACCTTGGCCCAACTTTATTTATTCTGAATGCTTCTTGGAGATTTCATACTACAAGGTAATGTAGAAGAGGCTCTGCTTAGTCTGTCAATAAAGAAACCTGTTAAATTCAGAGTTACCCAGCATTTCCCAGGCTTCCTCCCCACCACCCCCGACCAAGGGAAATCTGTTTAGGATCATTGGTGTCATGTATTTCTCAAACATTCCTAAGCTCACATGAGAAAAATTTGGAGGGAACTATAGAAAATGGCTCTCCCTTCCTTCCTTAATCAGCCTGAAACTTCATGACCCATCATGTCAGCCTCTTTTGCAAGTATCTTTAAGTGTCTTACCTAATCTCTCATTGCATCTGCTAAGATAGTTTGGTCAAGTATTATACCTTCTCCTTGCTGTCCCTACAGTAAATATGTACATTTAACCATGATTAAATTTAATCATTTCATATCATAATGATTGGGAACAATTTGCACATTATTAACTATTTAAATCTTATTAACTTTGCCAGATTACAGACGTTTAAGTGAAGAATAAGTTATAGTCCTACTTTCTCATGTACCTTATAGTTTATCTCCCTAATTAAGAAAAAAACTGATAGAAATGCAAAACACTTAAATAATAGTATAATATATAATGTGATTAATGTCAAATTAGAGAGCTGTTATAAATTAATACACTTAAATAATTACTGTTGACAATAGAAGTATAAACCTCATGTGGATAATTTTTTTGCTAGGAGTTAATTAATCCTTTAAGAAAATTAACTGAAGTTCATTTAAGAAGCAAGCTGTACAAACATTTATATTGCAAGTGACTTGTGTTTGGTTTACTCATATGTTGATATTTGCTAAATTAAATATTCCTCAAGGAGAGAGATTTTTCTTCAGTTGAAATGGATTGCTTTTCCATTTCCTCCTTTGGTTTCACTAGTATTCTGTTGCGAGCTGGAGAAGGCCGTGTGAAATACTAAGTTTTAGTAGGATGTGGCCTCATTAGAAAGACACATGTACCCACAACTCTAAAGTGACAAAGAAAGTCATGTTTACCAGTTATTTTTTTTCCCTTCCTTATCTGTAAGAAAAACATGCAGACAGACTTCTACTTCTTTGCTCCACTTGGGGCTCTTAGTCACTAAGCAGGGTCCCCGAATGTTACCCTAAAGCCCCCAACCTGTGGTCTGCTGCTCCTTTATCTTCTGTCTAGAAAGCCTCAGAAGCTTGGGTCACCGTTTCTGATATTTGGAAACTCGTAGGCATTGTGTTTTTGTGGTTGGGATTGTAGTCTTGCTATCCAGACTGAGAATTATGTAGTATAATTTTCTTTGGCTCTCTTGTTTAGGTGGCAACTGTTGGGCCCAGGAATAGGAAACAGAGCAAGCTCTTTATTTTTAAGTGACTCTCTAAGTCTGGTTTTTCCTCTTCATGAGACATATCCAAGACACCATCATTTCTCACCTGAACTGGTGAAATAGACTGACTAGCCCTTCTCACAGACACTTTTACCCCACCTCATGAACCTTTAAACATGCAAATCTGATCATATCACTTCTCTGGTTAAAATCATTCCTCTGAGCCTTAGAGGAAAGACCTGCTTAACCTGGCTTCTTCCTGTGTCTTCAGTCACATCTTGAACCATTCCTTGCCCACCCCATCCCCACAGCTCAGCTCAGATGTTTACTCAGAATCAAGTTATATTTAGAGAGGCCTTCCTTGACCTCCCAAGGTCAGATAGTATCCCTCTAAGCACATCTCAGAACACTATCCTCCTTAACAGCTCTTAACAGAGATTTAATTGTTTACTTACCTGTTTATGGCTGTCTCCTTCCCACCCCTACCCCACGTGTCTGCCAGTTAGGCTGTACAGTCTATCAGGTCTGTTTGTTCACCTTGTCTCCTCAGTGCCCACAGTGCCTGTTACTTAGTAAACAGAATTATTTAATGAATGAATGATCTACCAGTCAATTAAAACTTACTTTTACTTCTTGTCTGCACAAGCTTCCTAATTAGGGTGTGTAGCATGCTCAGTCTGCTCATGGCCTCAGGATACCTGATCTCACAGTTAACCTGCTGAGTTGTCAGTAGCTCCATTTATTAAAGAAGTGTGAAGCAGGTGTTGTAATTACTCCTATTTTATTGATGAGGAAAATGAGGCTCAGCATAAATCCTTGTAAACCAAGGGCTTGACCTCTTAACTGCTCTGCACAGTACTGTCTGTTGGAACTTTACTATTTACAAGCTCTCTAATGAAATAGTCTGGATGAATCCCTAGTTCATGTCAGAAGTTATGTAATTGTCATCTCAGGTTATCTTAAAACTTAGAACTTACGGAATGTTTCTAATCTGAGACGACTTGTTTTTCTCATTTTACACGAAAGGAAATGGAGGTTCTTATTTAGTAAAGATTAGGAGACAGATTTATTAAACTCCAAATTCCTTGCTTTTTCTCCAGTTCTTCAGAGTTCTGGCTAAGATTTCTCAGATGTTGCTGTGAGCAGTGAAAATTTTTCTGACACATTCTCGACAACCTCACACACTCTGATGGAAAGATGCTCAGGTATCCATTTATAAGCTAAGAGCCATAGAGATACTCTAATAAACAAGATTCTCTTATTTTGAAATTACATAGTAGCTTCTAATCATAATCACTTAACTCCTCCCCCAACTCTGCTCTGTGCTCATTTTTTGTAAATGAAGCTTAAATAGTTACCAATCCCCCACCCAGCCCTGAGTCCATAATTCTATATCAGCTGTTAGGAAGACACCTGTTTTTTGGCTTTATTTCATAAAAGCCCGAAACATGTCAAACTAAGATATTAAGAAAATTTGTGGAATAGTAACTTCTTTGAACTACCAGACCAAAAAGTCCCGCATTTTTCATTTTATTTATAGACAGGACAGAGTATTACAGCTTTCAAAGATGTGAGATTCAGGAATTAAATTGCTTTGATTCTCAAGAAGCACTTTAAACTGTCCAATATTTTAGAGAAACCTTATTGGAAGGCACATTGTTCATGACACACCCAGCCTTGGCTGGCGTAAAGTACTAGAATACATCTCACACCACATGAGATTATATCAAACTCTGGACTTAACGTAATTTAAATGTGTGTCGGATCAGGTGACCTCACAGTCCTGAATTGTTCTCTAGGTAGTTTTCTGCTAGAATTTCTTGCTATGGATAAAAAGATGGGCTTCAGAACCAGGCAGACAAGGCTTTGAATGTTGGATTAACGTCTTAACAAGCTGTGCCACCTTAATATTAGGACCCTTAGATTTTTGTGTCTAAAATATGTGACAGTCTCATAGTGTCATTGTATTAAATGAGTTTAAATGTGTAAAGAGCCTACCACTGTGCTAAACAGACACAAAATGATAGCTAATGTGGCAAAATGTTGGCTTCTCTCTGGGATTGGCACTACCCTCAATCTTTTTTGACTCAAATGATATCTTTCTGACCCTCAGATTTGGTTCTTAAAATCACAGTGGTAATGCAGGTAGGAGTTCTAGTCCAGATGTTTTTCAAATACTTTTTTAAGCCCAAATATATTAGGAAATATATTAGCAGCAATGGAAATGATGGATATTCTGGTGTAGTGAGACATACCGGCCTTTCTCTTTCACAGTTTTCATATTGTGATCTTACCTGTTAAGCAGACAAGAACCATTTCACTATTTGTCCTTCCCTTTCCACTATACAGGAAGTTTTTTTTTATCCCCACTTTTAGTACTTAAAGAGCCCCTTAATACGTGTACCTTGATTTACACATGACCTTCCCATTATTAGAATCTTATGGGACAAAGCTGGTCATCGGAGTCCCATTAGTTCCATCTCAAGTTTTTCCTTCCCTAAAGAGATTATCCTCATAGCTGGTGTATGGGGACTAGTTGGAAAGACATTTGGCCATACCACCATTAATAGCTTCTCTGGCATAAATGCTGTGAAGTAATCCGATCCAAAAAATTCTCTGTTTTGATGAAGCTGAGCCTTTTCTGCTGTTTAAAGTCAATTATGTGCTTTGGCCGCAGGACATCCTTACCTTAGGATCATAACCTCTGTCTGCATGCTCCAAGATAGCTATTAATTTCATATACCCACTTCCTCTCCCTTTCCCTCTTTAATTGTCCTTTCCTCTTAAAACTGTTCTTACTTAGATCTGCTTCTCTGTTAAGGATCTCTGTTTAGTCTTGCAATTAAAATCCAATATTTCTCTTCTGAGCTTGACCTCACTTCTACCCCCTGATAAAAGAACTGCACGGTCAAAGACTGTAGTAATCAATTAGACAATTAGTTTCTGCCTTTGAAGAGCTACTACAATTTTCTGAACTCTAATAGCTATTGTATATTCTGTTCCTTTTCTCTATTGTGATCTGGATTTTATGCTCTTGAACTATATTCTTTCTGTTCCTGATCCTTAAGTGTGATTAGAAAAAACAAAGTTGAGCCTGACAAAGAATTGCTTAGAGAAATGTGGTAACATGCCCGTCTCTCATTGAACCTGAACGCAAAGGCTCTCTCTTAATTCCCAGTGTAATAAGGTAGGGGGCAACTATAGTGCTTTTTCTCAGTAAATACAAAGGCTCTGTACAGCAAAATGGGTTTGTGAGTCTGGGAGCCTTGTTGGAAGTGCTTAGTAAATAATGTATTGAGTGAATAATGCAGATCAAAATTGTTTTGCATCTGGATAATCCCGGGTCACAGTTTTTTCATATTATTTTTGTTTTGTTAATTTTTCAGACTTTTTGAAAAGACCTCTAGAGAGTTATGTGAAAAAATTAAAAGTCCCAGTTCACGTAATTCGAATGGAACAACGTTCTGGATTGATCAGAGCTAGATTAAAAGGAGCTTCTGTGTCTAAAGGCCAAGTGATCACTTTCTTGGATGCCCACTGTGAGTGCACAGTGGGATGGCTGGAGCCTCTCTTAGCCAGGATCAAGCAAGACAGGTAATTTTCTGGAGTCTATAAATTTGTTTCCTAAACTGTATGGTAAGTTGCAAAATTCTGTATTTGTGAATAAACACAAAAATAATTTCCTCTTAAGTTTCCTTTAAAATACCCATGAAGAGCACTCTAAACTAATTATGAAGAAGACCGCATTCTCAAATCTGGAAGGAATGTCTGCAAACTGTCTTGTTAATGAGAATGGCTTAGGAAACATGTTGTTAAGGCGTATGCTATGTATATACTCTGTTCACTGAACGGGAGCAGAATAGATGGACAGTGAACTCAGGGAAGGCAGGATAACCTTCTTTACTTGTCCCTACTCAGTAAAGCTAACGCTGGGGCCGGCAGGTCATCCCATCTCTGTCTACATCCTTGCTGGAACTGTAGTACAGCAAGAAGTATAACAGGGTGGGAGGTATATATTACATCCTGAAATGCTTAATTGCATATTGAAAAGCACTATAATCTTAGATAATGCAGGAAGAGCATTGGGAGCTGTGGATGTCCATGGCTGTAATCTTTCATAATGCACAGTTTTAAAAGAACAATTTACTGCTGGGCTCTGACTTAGTTCCTGTGTTTCAGGAGAGCACCTAACTGCAGTCGGCTAGACAAATCTCTATTAGTTGAATTTCTGCTTGTAATCGCAGTTTGAGCTAGAGGCTGTCTGTCAGCTTAACATTGAGGTTTAGGTTTTAGCAGGCTAAGCTTTTACTAGTCAAGTGGAGCATAGTGCAAATCAAAGCCACTGCATCTATTCTGTTAGCAACTTCTGGACTTAAATCTCTCCCCATTCAAAGATGAATAATAGGAAAAACCAGCATTGGGGTGATGAGAAGATACAGGAGCTTTAGGAGGGAGAATGTTACCTGAAGAAGGGACAGAATATCTCTGTGAATTGTTTTCTCTAAGTAATTGATAACTGATTTAGGAAATAAACATTTGCTTGCATAAAGACAACACATGACCTCTATGAAGCAGAAGCCTGAACCCGTGGAGAGAAGCAATGTAAGGTGGCAACAGAAATATGAAAGGGGAATTGGCTGAAATAACAGTCATGACAAATTCCAGTTTGGGCTGTATGGTAAATTGGGGACCCTGAATAACTTTTCCATTGTAAAGCTTGCTAGCTAAAATACAAAAAACGGTTGTACATGTACCACTGCCTTGGCACCAAAGTAAGAAATTTTGCAGATCTCAAAACGAACTGAGAACAAATGATCAGTTCAAACATTAAAGCCAGCTTTTGGCTTTTGCTGAACTTGGGGGACACTGAGCTTTTGCCTTGAAGACAAATAGACGAGAGGATAGGAAGCCTAGGCACTGCCTAAGATGGGAAGATGATTAGCAGAAACTTATATAAAGCTAGGACCCTGATATCTGGATCTCAGTGTAAGTGAATAGGACATATAAATCTCACCACACCAAAGAAAACTTGCCTGTCTTAACCTTGGTATGAGGTGGCGAAGGGGAAACAAATCTTTCCTAAGAATTTATAAACAATATAGAAAAACAGAACCAACTCAGCTTTTTTTATGAGACTAGTATAGCCTTGATAGGAAAACCAGAAAAGTAGTACATGGAAAATTACTTAAACCCATTCATGAATGGTAATACAAAAATATCATGATTCCAGCAAACTGAGTTCAATTGAGGGGGGTAATTATATATATAATATATATACAGATATATATTAATACATAATATTGTGTGTATATATACACACACACATATATGTATATATATCATGACCAATTGGTTTAGTTTAATATAAAACCAATTCACATAATATACTCTATTAACATATTTCTGAACCTATGATTACATATCATTAAAACTCTGTGATCATTTCAGTAGATAGAGAAAAAGGATCCATATATAATTAAAAACACTTAGCAAACTGTTACAGAACAGAAATTTACTAATCTGAGAAAAGACAGCTTTAAAAAAAGCCAAAACAAAACCTTAGCAAGCAAACATATTAATGGAGAAATGTTGAAGATATTTTTTAAAATATTTTATTTATTTTTAAAGAGGGAGAAAGGATGAAGAAAAGGAGGGGGAGAAACATCTATCGGTTACCTTTTGTATGCACCCCAACCGGGTCATGCTCTGACTGGGAATTGAACTAGCAACCTTTCGCTTTGCAGGATGACACCCAACCAACTGAACCACACAGTTCAGGGAGGAAGTATTTTTTAAAAGATGTGGAGCAAGATAAGGATACCTTGAATTACTGCTGTTACTCAGGATTACTAGAAGCCTTAGGTTTTACAATGATATAAGAAATAAAAGGGTGTAAGGATCAGAAAGGGGGAAAAAAGAACAGGTTCTGTCAGTTGCAGACAGTGTTTTTTTCTATAAATAAAAAAAAATCTATATATGAAATAATAGAAATAATAATTTAGCAACATTTAAGATTGTAATAGAAAAGGCAGTTCATTCTCCACACCAGCAAGAAATGGTTCGAAAATATAATACAAAACAAAGAAAGAGCTCTAACCAGTGTGGCTCAGTTGGGTGTCATCCCACAAAGTGAAAGGTTACCAGTTCAGTTCCTACTCAGAGCACCTGCTTGGGTTGCAGGTTCTGCCGCTGGCCTGGGTGCATGTGAGAGGCCACCAATCAGGGTTTCTCTATCACATCGATGTTTTCTCCCTCTCTTTCTCCCTTTTCCCTCTCTCTAAAAATGAAGAAACAAAATTTTTTTAAAACAAAGAAATTATACCATTTATAATAGCAATGGAAATAATAGACTGTAATTTAGGAATATGTTTAACAAAAGATGCCTGAAATAGAAAGCTTTTGAAATTCACTGAAAAATAATCTAAGTGGAGAGAGAGAAGGATGATGTTCATGGATAGAAAAGTCAGTATAAAAATATCAGTTCTCCCCACATTGATCTATAAGTTCAAGGCATTTCCAACTGAAATCTCAACAGAATTTTCTCAGAGAAACTGGTTAATTCTAACATTTGCTAAGACTCTCCTGAAGAAGAGGAGTGAGGGACAATGGGGCTTGTCCTAAAAGATACAAGACTTACTTTCAAGCTGTATTAATTGTGGCAGTGATGTATGATAAAGGAATTCACAAATAGATAGTGAAACAGAGAAACAGAGGGGGTGTTTGTAAACCACCCCATGTTTATATGGAAAGTCTATTTATGACAGAGCAGGCACTGATAATTACAACAGAAGAAAAAAAGGACCATTATATAAATAGTGCTGGAACAATTGGTTATCCATAAGGAAAATAAATGAAGTTGGATGCTTATTGCATATCATATCCAAAATCATTTCTACAAGGATTAAAGACATATGAAAAGCAAAAATATAATTCTTTTTGAAGACAATGTAGGACAATATCTTCATGATTTGAAAGTAAGGAAAGATTTGTTAAATAAGACACCAATTGGGTGAGGAGGATATTACATACTCTAAAATGTGTAAAAAACAATAAGGAACACAGATGTTTAAGAATTGTTTATTAAGAATACTGTTAGCTTAAAATGATTTAATGTATTAAGAATATTATTAGCTTAAAACGATTAAATGTGTTTCAGTACCAAGTGTTATTTTTTAAAACTGTAGAAATATCTGAAGTATTTTTACATGTCCCAAATGGTTCTAGGTACTTTGGCCGTAGCATCTTTGCCACAGCGTTTCGCTGTGTAACTAACTGGCTGTAAGTCAGTTTGCCATAAAAAAGGTTAAGTAACTGGTTGACAGTTTGGGGTTTTTTTGTTTTGATTTCATTTCTCCATTGATGAATCAATCAACTATAGTAAAAAAGATAAAATAACTGGTTAACAGTTTTGGCTTGGTTGGTTGGTTGGTTGGTTGGTTGGTTAGGTGTCAGTTGGGTTTCATTTCTCCATTGACAAATTTCTTGCAGTTACGCCCATTTTTATATTACATATAAATCTTAGCTGGCCCTCAGATGGTCAGTACAGTGACAAATAGACATGGTGGTGGTCTTAAAATAGTAAGCATTTCTTTCAGATAACAGTGATTTGCCCCAAGAGTTGGTTTCTTTTTTTGAAACACACTCCATTGGGAGGAGAAAGAGAAGCTGAGAGCCCTCTTGAGGTTGCAAAGTTGAACCCACATTTCCTGTAGGTCAGATCTACAATATAAAATCATTTACTTGCACAGTATTGCCATGAAGCTACACACATTTTAAATAAAATTTTTAAAACTTTGTTATTTACATATTTATATTTCATTATGTCTTATGTTTTAATGTCTTTTTTTGTGATTTCTTTTTTATAGCCAATTAGTTATGCATTGAGAATGCCTGAGGAAAAGATGTTTTTGGCAGTGCTTACAGTGAAAATACCCAGATATGGTGGCGGTATTGTGGCAGATATGTAAAAGTATGAATGAAAAAGGGATGGAAGGTTATCAACAAGTTATAAATATGATAAATAATTATGTTAGCTTGGTAGGCTGTAGCAGAAAATTTTTTCACCATTGTCTTTAACTGTCATTGTAGAATGTATTTTTATTTTTAAAACACTTGCTATATAGTTGTTATAGTAGGCCTCAAAAAGGAAACTTTTAAAAGATTTTTTAAATTTGTTTTTATGGTTTTTAGGAAAACGGTGGTATGTCCTATCATTGATGTGATCAGTGATGATACTTTTGAGTACATGGCAGGTTCTGATATGACCTATGGTGGATTCAATTGGAAGCTCAATTTTCGTTGGTATCCTGTTCCCCAAAGAGAAATGGACAGAAGGAAAGGTGATCGGACTCTTCCTGTTAGGTAATTAATTTGTCAAACATTTTCTCTAAAGTGTTATTAGCAGGTGATTTTGAAACTTTGGGAATCATAAGGATTATAAGTGTATTTTGAGAGACATGAAGCATGCAGGTACCATATATGTAGTTAAGAGCCATCTTTCACATATATCATTAAAGACAGATTTCCCCCCCCTGATCAATTAATAAAATCAGAATTGTTTGTTTATATAAGCCTAGTGCATGTGAGAAATAGTGACATACATATGTTCTTTCATTCCTATATGAATAACATTGTGCAAATTTCTAAGTCATATTTGTGCTTTAATTCAGTTGTTAAGGATAATATTGAACTTGAATCAAACTACCCCTTAATTGTAAGTGTTAATATGTTAAAATATTACTTAAAATTGGGTCCTTGAATCAAAATATAAGATAGTATATCCAGACTTGTACTATCTGGATGATAGTTACTGACTAGCAAGGTTAAAAGAGCTTGTTTGAAATATAAAATAACTAGAATTGACAAATATGTAAAAAAGAATTTTCATTAATGCACTTCTGAATTTTCTTTTGTTCTATATTTGGTCATATAGAGATTTTCAGAAAGGAATGAAAATCTTCCTGCTATTTGGAATCTTTAAATTGAGACCGTGCGCTTTCTGAGCCATGCTAGGATTTATTCCAGTTACATTAGCTTGCTGTTTCTGTAGGAATTGAGAGTTCCTTCAGAACCAGGCATTTTAGCTTTCTCTTATCCTGGGCTTCTCAGATCTGCCTTCCTTTGAATTCAAGTCCAGTTCTGGCAAAGTACAAGAGAGGTTTCAATAATTATAATCTTTTCTCCCTTAGCCAACTTGAGCTCTTGACTAGTAAAAGGATTTTTCCACTCTTTTGCTACCCCCAAAGTCAGGGGTTCCTAAACATTTTGTAAATGATGAACTTATTTGAAAAATCTGCTAAGAGCTATGTTCCCTCTAAGGAGGGGGGTGCACATGTACAAACAGAAGATATAACATATGTATAATTCTAGGAAGCTTAGAGATACCCAAAAACCCAGGTCAAGAAACCCCTGTATTAAATGATAAATCTGGGCGTTGGCCTGTTTCTTTTGACTCCAGTGATATTAGGCTTTCTCTTTCTTTTTCTCTTCTAAAATCAAAATAGGTCCTAACTTGTTTGTGGAAACAACTGGAAAAGCAAATGTGCTGCCATCATTTGGGCATGGGATGAGAACATTTCAGAGCTACAGAGGAGGCCCACTTCGTCTTAAAATATAGTCTCCATAGTGTCTTCTTTCCTGGAAGTTAACTTTTCCCTCCTAGTTAGTGTCTCTTTTTTTTTCCTTCACACTCATTCTTCTAGGAAATCAAATGTTTTGTATTCATTTAATTAAACCTCCTTCATTATTTCTCTGCTTAATTCTGATTCCCACCAGCTGTGCCTATGTGGGCCATGTTTTGATGAACTGGACCCCTCTTTTGCAGAGGATATGTCATACTTGGTCAGGATGATGATCCCCTTAGAACAGTGATTTTCAGCCTTTTTCATCTCATGGCACACATAAACTAATTAGTAAAATCCTGCAGCACAACCAAAAATATTTTTTGCCAGTCTGACAAAAAAAATAGGCATAGTTTTGATTCATTCATACCAGATGGCTATTGTGTTGACTTTTTTTTTTTTAATTTGACAATCTAAGGGAAAAGGAGTCAGTACCCCTGACTAAATAGTCAGGTGTTGCATGTTTTAAAAATCCTTGCGGCACACCGGTGTACCTCTTGCAGTTGAAAGTCACTGTCCTAGAAGGATGTATAGATTTTATTCTCTACTCTGCCTTCTTTCCTTAAAGGTTCCTATTATATACAGGGAAAGGGCCACATTGTTTTCATCATATTTAATCTTATGTCTTTGCAGTATTTGCCACCCTTTAGAACCTGGTGTGTTAGGGTTGCTAGCATGAGTCTAATTGGTTAACATAGTCAGCTGCTTTTATAGTTGTTAGGAACGATGGAGTAGGTACACTCTCAGATGGAGAAGAGTTTCAGGGTGGCTGATCAGTCAGGACCTGAGGACCAAGAAAGCTACTGAAGACAGGAAGAGCTCCTGGGACTGGAGAGAAGGATGTCCAGGTAGAAGCTGTGACAGCATGGCCAGGGTGCAGGTCATGTCTGAAAACCAATTGGCATAGCATAATAACGAAGCCCCTAAGAGCTGTGACAGTTTCTGAAGAGTGTGAGAATAAGCATTTATTTTGTAGTTGTTAACTGTTGTAAAATGACTTTTAAAAACAAAAACTAATTGTAAATTTTAAATTGTTAAAATTAACAGTATAGTATTATGATTGAATTTCAGAACACCTACAATGGCAGGAGGCCTTTTTTCGATAGACAGAGATTACTTTCAGGAAATTGGAACATATGATGCTGGAATGGATATTTGGGGAGGAGAAAATCTAGAAATTTCCTTTAGGGTAAGTTCCCTTTGAAAAAAGCAATCTTCTATTTAACCTCAAATATGGGTGTGCTTTAATTATTCATGTTATTCTCTAAATTAAAAAAAAAATGAATTTAGTATGAGTTTAATCAGAATTCAGAACCTCTAGCTCATAAAAAAGTTGGTGACACTATTAAGGATTCATTATAAACTGTTTCAAGCAAATACATTTAGTTATCTTAATAGTCTACCTATAAAACTTATACAAGATTCCCTATTTGTTTTTAATTTGTTATTTTCAAGGAAGTAATTCAAGCTCTAAAAACAATCAACATATTATTTAAATAACATTGTGTATTCCTGGAAATAATTTTAGACACATATCATCTAGTGGAACCACAGTGGCCTGCACTGTAATCTAAACCAGCTAGCTCCCTCCATTCCAAGTGGGTCATTTTGCCATCTTATAAAAGGAGAAGTTTGGACTCTAGGTCATCTTGGAGACCCTATCCAGCTTTATCATTTTATGATCCTGGGAAAATACTGAGTATTTAAGAAAATCAAAACTTTTCAAAATATGTTTCAATTGTAAGCAGTTGGTAGATTTTTAACTTATGGAAAAATGCATTTTGAAAGGAACAGAAGGATAATTTCATTAAATAAGGATGTAAAACCATACATCTCTCTGTTATTCCCATTTTGTTTTTATGCTTACAAAGCTATCGTTGTCTCACTGAATAACTCCTGAGAGATCCAGCTTAGAGTCCTAGCTTCTATTTAATATACTGGTTTGGAGAAGGAGGAACAGATAGGACACTGGCTAAATATTCCATGGTCAAAGTTTTTTTGACCATGAACCATATTAATAAATACATTATTCATTATACACATACAACACACAAAATATAAACATTTCATGAAACAGTATGGCTTTGTTAGCAAGTACTGGTTGCAATTCATCAAATTTGAATTTATGATCCTTTTATAAGTCCTGGTCTGCAGTTAGGAAAATACTGCTTTTAGACCTTATGATTTTTCTGTACTTAGCCTTTAACCTTTTTTTTTTTTTAATTTAACCTTCAACCTCTGGTTTAATCAGATCCAAAAATTAGAGAAAGGTTTGCTCCTGAAGAAGCACTGGTTTTATGACCATATAACTGGAGTTCTACTACATGCCCTTGCTTCTGGGAAATTCCAACTATGAAACTCAGTAGATGTCAACAAATTTCTTTTTGTTCAGTATTTAAAACTAGTCATCTTTGTTGTTCTCAGATTTGGCAGTGTGGAGGGACTTTGGAGATTGTTACTTGCTCACACGTTGGACATGTGTTTCGGAAAGCTACACCTTACACATTCCCGGGAGGCACAGGACAGATTATTAATAAAAATAATAGACGACTTGCAGAAGTGTGGATGGATGAATTCAAGAATTTCTTCTATATAATTTCTCCAGGTTAGCATGATTTTGCATTAGAAATACAAGACTAATTTTCTTGTCCCTGATCCTGCTGCCTTCTGAACGAAATGTGTAAGAACAGGAAGAAGCTTTGAGCAGAGGTGAAACACTTATGTACACCATAAGCCATTGTAAGAAGTAAATGAAATGATACACAGTATAAAAAGCACTTAGCAGAATGCCTAGTATAACACATTATTAACAATAATAATAAATTATCCAGACTAGTATTGTAGAAATTACTGTTAGTCCAGGTGTTATGTGTGTGTGTGTGTGTGTGTGTGTGTGTGTGTGTGTGTGTGAGTGAGTGTGAGAGGGAGAGAGAACCTAACTGAAACCTTTAACATTGATATGAAAGTGCTGAGTAGCTCAAGACCAGTTCAGACCCCTGTAGTTTACCTCAAGGGACTGCTCTCTGGGAACTTTTCTCTGCTCTTTCAGAGTTTTGTGGGAATAGCTGTTCCATCAGCTGTAAATCTGCCTTACAGTGTTCATCATTCCATCCTCATTGCTTAATTACCACAAGACTGTAAAGTGGCAGGGTGCACAATTCCGTGAGTTGTGTGAGAGAAACCTGACTAGAAACAATTGTTCTATTTAATTCCTGTTTAATGATTGGGCAAAATAAATCTTGATTTTTGTTCTTACCTTAACATATTAAAGTTCTCTGATCCCTTATAATTTATATTTGTATTATTATCATAATATAATATTTATTACATAAATTTAATTTTTTTTTGAAAAACATACTAACATATTTTCTTCTTTTATACTTTGGGAAGTAGATTTATGGTATATCGCTTGTATAGTCACACATCACCAAAATGGTACCACTTTTCCCATTCCTCTGGCTTAGATGTAATACATGAATAGAAATGTGTTACCCAATAGAACATTAATAATTCCACCCATTCATTTCTTTTAACAGGTGTGACGAAGGTAGATTATGGAGATATAGCATCAAGAGTTGGTCTAAGACACAAACTTCAATGCAAACCTTTCTCTTGGTACCTAGAGAATATTTATCCTGATTCTCAGATTCCGCGACACTATTTCTCTTTGGGAGAGGTAATAGAAAAATGTATTCTCTATGATTATTACATTCTCACTTACATATCAATATCTATAGAGGTTAAATTTCCAACAAGGGAATCTCTCCATATTAAAATTACATAACTAGAAGTGTAGGAAAATTCTTGTTAGTTGATGCAGACTACCTCATAACTTGAAACCATGTTAATTTTTTATCATATTTTCTTAAAGTAAGATTACTCTACCCCAGCCTTTCATAGTTGGACTCTTGTTGCAATATATTAGTATCTTCCATAGACTTCTTATTTTAACAGACCCATTTAGTTGAAACCATATACTCCTAAAGCTAATGTCCTAGTGTTAATTAGCCCAAATTAAAGCTTAAAGAACTTCAGAGTAAAGATAAATTGTAAAGACCTGACAAGAAAACTTGCAAGATCATTTATAATTAATTGTATTTCTAGCACTCATTTTTTTTCCTTTGTGAATCCTAAATCTCAGTCTGGGCAGGGAGGTTGAGAACATTGGTAAGCATGTTTGTTTCTGATGATGCCTTTAGTTACTGCTCTTAGAATTCAGCAGCCAGTGTTCTTGAAACCTGAAATAATGTGATTATTAATGCTTATAATTAGTTAACAGTTGGCTGTGCTTTGGAGTTTGGCCTTTGCATCTTTATGGCTGTCCGTGGTATAGAGTTTGTTGTGAGAGAAACTTATCATCTTATCTTCTGGTTTAATTACCAGTATGGTCACAAAAAAATGATTTCTTATACTCTATTCCACAGTATTCCCAAACTTTCAATAGCCACCCATTCTGCCTCTCAGCCAAAACTGTGCTGTGTATAGAGAATCCAAATATGTCTTTCTCTTTAGCCCAGGGGTCTGATCAAGTCAAGGATTATGTTAGTTTCCTAGGGCTGCCATAGTAAAGTACCACAAACTGAGTGGTGTACACAATAGAAATCTATTGTCTCACAGTTCTGAAGACTGGAAATCTGAGGTCAAGGTAAGGGCAGGCTTGGTTCCTTCTGAGATCCGTGAGGAAGAACTTTTCTCTGCCTCTCCCTAGCTTCTAGTAGTCTGCTGATAGGCTGGTGTCTCTGCCTTCATCTTCATATGGCATTCTCCCATGTGCAGGTCTGTCTCCAAATTTTCCCTTTTTATAAGGACATATGAATTAGGGCCATCCTAATGACCTCATTTTAACTTGATTACCTCTGTAAAGACCCTGTCTCCACCTGATGTCACATTCTATGGTACCAGTTCAGATGTCAGTATATGAATGTCAGAGGCCACAGTTCAACCTATAACAAGGATTGAACTGGGTGGACCTGGGCTACAGTCTTAGAAAACCTCGGTTCACTTCTGGCTCATGTGTTTCTTAGGTCTGGCCCTTCAGGGCTTTTGAGTAATGGCATGGAAGGCTCTCTAGCTCCTCAACCCTGAAAGTGTTGCCTTTCTGAGGTTTCGAGGGTAGTGCTTTACCTTCCCACCTTATTCAGTGGGGAGACCAGTTTTTGGTTTTTTTGTTTGTTTGTTTTTGTTTTTGTTTGCATATCTTCTGTCTGGCGGGAATTTGTGTCCTAAGCACCAGGAGATCGTGGAAGGTTTTGTTCTGCCTTTCCAGCCCCAGCTTCCTGCCCATCTAGGACTTAGCAGATGTCCCATCAGGCAAAAGACCTTGCATTTGGGGCTCCTCTAGTTTTAATTTGTCCTGCCAGCCTCATATAACCAAAACACTACTGTGCTCTTTGCCTAGGAAAGGGCACTTTTTTGGGCCATGCCCTGTCCTCAGCCTGTACCATCAGCAAATGCACTTGCAGAGGAAGACAGCTGGTGATTATCAGCATTCATCCAGCACAGGCTCTTCCCTTTCCGACATGATGGTTCACCTTGTCCTAAGTGTTTCCATAGCCTCAAAACCAGGACTGTTGTAATTTCACAGTTTTCCTCCCTAGATGTTGGAGCAGAAGTATTGTGCTACTGTGTCCCACTGAGAAGTAATGTTTCTCCTTCTCTTCTTTACGACAGTATAATACCCCAAGTCAATGGGCCATAAAGATTCTAGGTCTCCTTTCTTCATAATCTTCTAACTCTCCAAGGTCCCTCTTTTTATTAGGTCAGGGCAGTAATTTTTACAACCCAGTAGTGGCTTATAAATCATTTAGCTGTTTACAGCCACCTTTTTAACAGTCCAGTGAAGAGTATATGAAAGTACATTGCTTACAGAAAGGAATTTTGTTTTACTGGGTCAATTGGCAATTCACTGTCTTTATAAACTTTTAATTATGAAATTAACTTTTAAAAAGCACATACAGCAAAATAGGAAAAATAATCCAACTTTACTGTGACAGAAATTGACAAAATTTCCTTTTGTAAGTCACAGCAGCAACTAATGATAATGTGTGGACAGGGCCACAACCAGGCCCCATCCTAGGATTGAGTCTTACTGACATTCGTCCCAATTTGTGGGAGGTTGTCACCTCTTCATTCCTTTCACTCAGTCAATAAATATTTGAATACCTGCTATGTGATAGGTACTGTCATAAGTACTGGGAATATGGCAGTGCTTTTGTGGGTCTTAACAGTCTGTGGAGGAAGACAGTTGTTGTTGTTCTTTAAGTATACAGTATGTCAGGTGGTTGTAAGGGCAAAGGGGATGGAGAATGGTGACTAGTGGGCATGAGTAGCTGTGCTGCTTTATGTACGATAATTGAAAAAGTCCTCTCAGATAAGGTAGTTTTTGAGCAGAGATCTGAAGGAAGTGAGTGAGCAAGCCATGTAAATTTCTGGGGAAAGATTACTCCAGGTGCAGGGAAAAACAAGTACAATGTCCCCAAGACAAGAGTGTACCTTGGCACATTCCACAAACAGCAGAGATACCAGTTGTCTAGAATGGAGGGAACAAGAGGAGGGTATTAGACAATAAGGCCAAGATGTAGTGTGGGTCAAATCACAGGGAGCTTGTAGGCCATGGTAAAGAATTTGGGTTTTATTCCACATAGATGGGAAGCCATAGAGAGATATGAGTATCCTTTCATTGGAAAATGGTCACATTGTCTGCTATGTCAAGCAAAACTGTATGAGAACAAGAGGAGAGCTGGTATATTGGTGAAAGGAAAAGAATAGTCAAGGACTGTGTTAAGATTTAGCCTGCGAACCTGGCAGTGAAGTTGGCGTGACTGAGGTGGGAGAGCCTGCAGAGCAGGTGCAGTCTGGGGCATGGTAAGTTTGATCCAGGTAAAGACACAGGGTGCTCACTGAATTGCACTGAAAAATCTGCAGTTTGGATGAGATGTTGCGGATGGATGTCTAAAGTTAGAGGTGGTCACCATGTAGTGATTTTTTAAACCACAGAACTTCATGAGATCACCTTGGTAGGAGTGAATACAGATGGAAAAGAGGAGAGGGATAAGGACCAAGCCACAGGATACTCCACAATTTAGAAATTATGAAGATGACAAGGAATCTGCTGGAAAGATTGAGAAAGAGTGACCACTGAAATAGGAGAAACCAAGAGGGTGATGTCCCAGAAACTAAGTGAAAGACTTGTTTCAAGAAAGAGAAAGTGACTGGCCATTAAACACTTCAGGGAAATCAAGTAAGACTAATACTGAGAATTGGTCGTTGGATTGGCAAGGGAGAAGTTGCAGGTATGCTCCATCTTACTGTGGAGATGGGCAGAGACAAAACCCCTGATGGCTTTAAGGGACCTACGGAGAAAAGGAAGTGGAGATCATGAGTGGACATGTCTTAAAAGAAATTTTGTTATAAAAAAGAGCAGAGAAGTGGGAGTTAGCTGGAAGGGGGAATATGGGATTAAAGAAGGAATTTTTTCCTTAATTTTTGCTTTGATGAAACTATATTAATGCAAATTACCCAAAAAGAAAATATGAATATGCTAAAATCATGCCACTGACGAAGTCATGTGGGAGTCAGATGGGCGGTAGTGGTGGGACGGGGGAGAAGCAGTTCATCCACTGTTCCAGGGAGAAGGTGAGGGACTGGGACTAGGGCAGGTCAATGGTGGATTTGGGGGTAGAAGCTGGTAGTTTGTGGTGGTAGTATGAGGAAGTTCTCTAATGACTTCTGTTTCCTAAGATAAGAGTGAAGACATGGTGTTGGGGAGGGGCCGGGGACTGGGGGTTAAGGAAAAGACATAAATTAGAAACATAGGACATGGGAGAGCAAATGGATCACAGAGGGAGCCGATGGTGTTAGAGAGAAACCATTCCACCTGGTTGTGTTTCTCCCACACCAGGGCAAGCAGACTCCTGTGTTCATCTTCAGTAGTTACTGAGGCTACTTCAGGGTTGCAAATTCCCTACCTCTGAACTTTGTTATGATTTAAGGAATTCACCCTCAGATAAGTGAGGGGTATGCAGTGTTTCTTGCCTCATTAGTGAGCATCTGTTCCCTTCGCTGTAGCCTCGTTCCAGTCGAGAAAAGCCCAGGGAAGGCTTTGGGCGATGAGAAGATTTATAGCAGTTGCTCCTACAACTTACCTTTAGAATAGAGAATGAAAAGGTGTTTTTTTCCACTGAACTAACCCAGTTTTGGACAACACCTAGTGATTGTTAGCTGGGCCAGAATATAGGCATGTTACAAAGAGCTGCTTGTCTAACCCATAGTAGACGATTGCCAAGGCAAACTTGCCTTTTACCTGCTTCTTGCCAGCTGGCTTTCTGTATAAGAAACAGATTTAACCCTCTGTGGCCTACTTGTTCTTAAGTAAGCAGCTGGTCTTAAGTTTGTATGCCCTTGTAGCAGGCCATAATCTATCCAGATGAAAGCTCTCATTTCTGGGGCTGGGTTCTCAAGATTGAAGTCATAGCTCCACCCGTGAGAGCCTTCCTTCACTAAAGACTGGAATTTAGACTTTCAGGGACCTTGTGTCATCCTTTGAGGGCCTAGGGAAACCTGAAATCATAGGATTTTAGAGTGAAATGGGAAGTTAAAAGAGATTTTAGTCTCTGGTTTCACTGAAAGCAACTCTCATAAGTTCCTGTAGGACCTGGAACTGAATAAATATGTTGCATTGTGATAACTAATAGTTGATAATCCAGGAGATGAATATTATAAAGAAAACCACCCCAGAAAGCAAATAATACAGACCTTTGATGGTTTAGCCAGTCTTTTGGACTGACCAGTTGCTTCTCCAGGCAGATCTGATAATCTTAAGATCTAGTGAGCATGAACTCCACGTCAAGCACCAATCTGAACACTTAACAAATATGAACTCCTTTTATCTTCACATTAACACCAAGATATAGGTGCTAGTATCCCCACTTCACAGTAAGTATATTGAGGCATAAGTAAGTGGTTTAAACCACATGGCTCAGGTAACAGCCACAAAATGGAAGAGACAGGATTTGAACACAGGCAGTCTGGCTCAAGAGTTTATGCTCTTAACCACTAATACCCTCACTCTTTGTCATCTCTAAACAGTCTTCACCTATGGCAAGGAGTAAAATAGTGACTGTAGATTCCATTTTATTAGATTCCAAAAATCTTTTAACAGCTTATGTTGTCCATCCTAATGGAGATACCAAGATTCTGGAGAAGGCTATAGCAGAAATTAAGGAACTTAGTCTCTATAATTTTTTGCCTATTTTCCAAGAATGAGTGCATTCACAATTATTTTCAGCTCCTAAGGTCAAAAAAATAATACTTTAGTGTGATACATGTGTACATGTCAGTTGCTACTTCAGAAGGAGCTAAAGAGTTGCTAGATCTGTGGATAAGAAAGAGAAACTGACAGTTATTTTGGGCCTACTATGTGTTAGTTTCTGCTAGGCCTTATTGAGAGATCTCAGCACACCTGAGATGGTACCCCTGTTTTAGAGATGAGAAAAGGAGGTTCTTAAAGCAACATTTCCCATTCCCTGTGTAAAAAATGCTAATATCTGATGTCTCTCAAGGTACTTGCTCAATTAGAAAGACATGGTGTGAGGGAGGAGGGCGTGGACTTTATGACCAAAAATGTTTGGGAAATTATGCTTTTTATATCTTTCTATACTACCAATTCCTACCCCTACCAAGAATCACAGCATGTAAAAGACTTCAAGAAGTCCTTCAGTAAAGAGACCTATTTAAATTTGTTTAACTTGGTGTTTCCCAAACATATTTGATCACAAAACCCCCCTTGGAATGGCACATGTAACCACACCTGGCCAGATACTGTTGTTCAGATCATGGTTTTCGGGGTCACTGTCTTAGAATACTGACCCACCAAGGTCTCGTGGCTAGTAATTGTAGAATCCGGAGGGAGACCCAGACCTGCCTGTCCTCAAACCCACTCTCACTACTGCCCATCTGCCTCCAGACACCTTGGAAGTGTGGCTCTTTCCCCAACCACCATAGCTGAGATATTGCTATGATTCAAGTACAAAAATTCCTGCTTCTGACAACTCCTCACTCTCTGGCAGTCTCACAGTTGTACATGGTGCTTATAAAGGTTTTGGTTTGGTTCATTGACAGTTCTGGTTCTGTAAGGAGAAATGTGTTCTTCGGTTATAAAGAAATCCTATAAAAAAGACCATTAGTCTACAAACCTTCCTCTTTGAAATCATTTAGATCCCCTAGGACATCTGCTAGTTCCAAAAAGTACTAACCAAACTTGGGCACTTCCACGTGCCTTTCACAGAGTGCCAAGTGTGTGATAATGGCTACATTAGCAGGTTTGTGCACTGTTTCTCATCATCAACAAGTAACCCTCACAGAAGGTGGAAGACATTTCTATGTGTCAGCATCCAGTCATGCACATCCAGTGTGGTAGCCAGTAGCCATGTGTGGTTCTTCAAGTTAATTAAAATTAAGTAAAATTAACATTCAGTTCCTCAGTCATACTAGCCATGTATGGCTAGTGGCTACTGTATTGGATGGCACAGATATAAAACATTTCCATCATCACAGCAAATTCTTTTGAACAGTTCTGGAGACATTCACACAATAGCCAGTACAGGAGGTTATCCATCTATCTTGCCATTACTCCACAAATTTCTCCCTGCCCGGGCCCTAAAGTTGAGGTGTTCATATTTGCTTGTCAAACCAATGTTTTTAAAACTCATAACTACTGTATATCTTCCACAATCATCTTTACTCTCAAATAACTTAGAATATGTAGATCCTAAAACAACTTTTGTAGGGATGTATTATATCAAATTCCCAAACCATCCTGTCAGTTATTTTCCTGCCCCACTAAGGAGATCAGGATCATGTTTATATTCAGAAGTATCTACTCCAGTGACGAAAAGCTCCCTTTCTTTTTCCATAGCAAATCCATCTTTTAGTTTAAGGATCCCTAATAATTTAGAATCTCAACTGGCATTAGACATCCTGATAATCACCAAGTACTAAATTACCAAACGAGGGGACCTCTCTCGTTTCTCTTTCCAAGATAGTCATCAAGATATAACTTGGAATGCAAATAAACTAGAAGGAATTCATAATATAATAAAACTACTGAGCATTCTTTGCTAGTCTACACTGTCTATACACCAAAAGATGGGACAGAGTCCTCCAAAGAGTGGGAGAACCCAGATATTAGCCCATATTTTCCTTAGATTGTACTTCAAAATACTCTAACTTGTCAGAAGGTTCTCACTTTTTTTTTTTTTTTTTTGGCAGGGAAAAAAATTTAATGTACTCTATGATGTACCATATATGCCTTTTTTAAAGACTAGAACATCCTTACATTAACCAGTATTAAATTCTTTCCTGTAATTTCTCTTCTCCCCTAATAACATGCCTATATATTTTATGTCATTCTCTATTCTCCAAGTGCTGTTTTTTGTCCAATGACTTTTAAGTGTCAGATGTTGGACAGTCAACTCTAGTGCCTATTTGCATCCCAGTATTAACACTGGAGCAAACATAAGTCACCACCTTTTCTACCTACCTACCATGCCTTACGAGAAAGCTGGTAATTGGTTATATAGTCTTAAAGCTATATGAAATTACAATTTTGAACATCTTATTCAACATGCCTAGAGAGTATGTTTGTTCCTGACTTTTTCCTTCTCCAAAGACTTGTCAAACTTAACTCCTACCTACACCTATTAACTGGTATTCGAAAGGACAGAATCATTCCCACAGCTCACCCTCTAGTCATTTTAGTTTTTCACATGCTCAAGAAATATTTTTACATACCCCATTGGTGAAGTGGTCCACATGTATTCTCACCAGGGAAAGGGGGATATTCTGAAAACTGCCTTGTCTAGCTATCCAGTGCGTAGTATAGCCAGCCTTGAGAGCACATGTCCCTTTCAGCTACTACAATAGGACATATTTTGGGGGCCAAACAGAACCCTCTCTGCCTTCTAATGGTAAAGTCACCCAAGGATCAAAGCATGAATAGCTGCCCTCTTACAGAAGTTCCTGCTTCACCTTGAACGTGTGGGAGCATCACTGCAATACTCCCCTGCATTTCAGAGGACTGATATCAGGCCCCATGAGAAGCCCACAGACAAGTCCCTGAGCACCCATCTAAATTGGGCCTCCCTGACCACATCTTGCTGATCAAGATTTATGTCACTCTGACAATTGGCAGAAAGCAATGGTTTCCGATCCTTGAAGAAAATATACTGTTAAAATTTTATAATCAGTAGTGACCCCATCTCTCATGTCAGAAAATACCGCAAATTATTCATAGGAAAGCTGTAAGGATGGTGTAAGTTATTACATACAAAACTCATAGAATAATACCTAGCACAGAGTAGAGTAATTTATTTGCTACAGTTCGCAATATCAATTGTGGAAACAATACAACCAGCTTTGATTTATTATAAGATAGTGACAGAGTAATAGGAAGCATTATTACATTTGGGATTTGGAGAATTGTATTAATTTTGAGTTTGGTAAAAGAGAATCAGTTATTTAACCAAAAGGCTATCCCATATGAAAGAAGCCAAGGATAGCATTGACTCTTCTCTAACCTTTCCTGTGGCATTTATTACCTTTCTTCAGCAACCTTTACATCTGTATTTGAAAGGGAAAAAAATGAGGAAAAGGAATGGAGAGTTTATCTTTTTTTCCCTAAAGTACAAGAAAATAATCTGAATTTTCTTTTAAAGATTTTATTCATTTACTTTTAGAGAGAGGGGAAAGGAGGGACAAAGAGAGGGAGAGAAACATCGTGTGGTTGCCTCCCACGCGCCCCTGACCAGGGACCCGGCCTGCAACCCAGGCACATGCTCTGACTGGAAATTGAACCAGCAACCCCCTTGGTTCACAGGCTGGCGCTCAATCCACCAAGCCACACCAGCCAGGCCTAATCTGAACTTTTCTTCAAGTAAGATAGCCATGATCATCAAGTATTGATTACCTACTGGAGCGCAGAAAGATATGTTTTATGCAAATTTGTGTCTCTGTAACACCTCTTATAAAATCTGTTTATGAGGTAATAGGTTTCTGAATTAAAATAATGGTTAGAAAAGATCATGTGAATTACATGGTAAAAGAATTCCTAGATATGATGTGATATGTTGGACCTATGATAAGGGACCCTGAGATTTCCATCTTAAATGATTAGACAAATGATAGGGCTGTTAACAAAAACAGGATATCAGGAGAGGAGGGGAATTTTTTGAAGGACTGATAATGAGGTTTCTTTTAGACAGCAACTCTCAAGGTCAGGGGTGGAATGGTGGGGGCATTTTAAAATACTGGGATGAGAAGTATTAACATTATACAGTTAAAAAAATCAGTCTTGTATTGCAAGAACTGAGTTTGAGGTTGATGGAATAGCAAGAATGAGGTGACCCGCAATAAGGTGGCAATTCGGATCATTACTATTTCTGTGTTTACTACTAAGCGCTAGACTCTGAATTAGGTAAGTGGATGCATTGCCTTACCTAAACTCAGCGTAGAGCCAACATTATCTTGACGTTTCTGTTAGGAAATTGATCTCAGAAGACTTGGGTCATTGGGATTTAAATCCAAGTCTCACTTAAGCAAAAACCCCAGTTTGTATTCCCGAAATCCTGTTAATAGTACAGTTTTTCACATCTATGTCTTTGTGTCTTTATAAGAAAAAAAATGCATATGGGCTTGTTAATGCCTTATAAGATACTGGAATAATATGTAGACTGTGCATTTCTTTATAAAAGCAGACAGCTTATTTGTAGTTTCAACTTGCCCTCCATTTTATCTGCCACACAAAATTACTTTTTTTTCTACATGACAGGTGTAGTCTGTCGCACATCCCCTTTGGCTTAGCTGCTAACAGTACCACCCATGGGAACAGATTCAGAACTTTCAAATGTCTATTAGTTTACAATATGCTTGTAAACTGCAACAATTTAGAGGAAATAAAATATCAAGGTGCATTGCTTAAAATACTCTTAATTTTGATGACTGATTTTAAATTCCTTCTATATGATTGACAGTTATCTAACAAAAAAAGTAGTGTTTGCACCACACAATGCTTACGCTCCCAGTTAAGCCATGCTCCAGACTGATTTAGAAAATATCTAGCTTGTGTCACCTAAGAAGTCAGAGTTGTACAAGTAACCCCCCTTAACTTGGTGGTTAACAGTGTCCACAAGAAGTTGTTAAATTGCTTTATTAGGCAAAATAGTGTTTATTGAACCAAATACAAGACCTAGAAGCACAGGTTAGAAAAAATGAAATAATTAATAATTTTGGCCCTAGCTGGTATGGCTCAGTGGATTGAGCGCCAGCCTGGGAACCAAAGTGTCTCCAGTTCAGTTCCCAGTCAGGGAACATCCCTGCCTGGGTTGGGGCCGGGTCCCCAGTAGGAGGGGCACGCAAGAGGCAACCACATATTGATGTTTCTCTCACTCTTTCTCTCCCTCCCTTCCGCTTTCTCTAAAAATAAATAAATAAAATCTTTTTTTTTAAAATTTCAAGGATTTTTCCCTGAAACACAAAAATTATATAATATAAAGACTAAGACCTTTTTATACCACAGAATTTTAGATAGCCGGACAATGAACTTTCCCCCCAACTCATAGCCCTTACCTTGTCAAGCATCCGAATTTCCTTGATAGTAGTGGAAAGTTTAGATTGATTTTAATGTGTGTGTATTTGTATGTGTCTGTCTAGTTAACCTCTTTAACTCCTGATGTTTTCATTATTCATTGTCTGATAGATTCGAAATGTGGAAACAAATCAGTGTCTGGATAACATGGCTAGAAAAGAGAATGAAAAAGTTGGAATTTTTAACTGTCACGGTATGGGAGGTAATCAGGTGAGTATTTCAGTAAAGCTTTAAAAGGGATAATTTTCAGATTTTCTGTCCTTTCTATCTCGTGATGCGATTCAGGAATATTTTCCTACCTTTAAAGAGAAAATAATAAAGGCCTTTACGAGATGGGAGCCTTTCAGTCTAATGATTATATTTAAATGAAACATTTGTTAAAGGGTCCTTGTGAGAACTATACTTATATTGCTGTGTATGAGATTTATTTTGCCTTTTGTAGTCTAATGCATGACAATCCTTGGCAGTACACTCAGTGTATGAAGAGAACTTTTATTTTCCTTTGTGTAAAATTAGTGTTAGCTTTTCTGAGTCAGTTATTCTCTATTATTACAGTAATAAAGTTTAAAATTGTGTATCTTGAATTATTTGTTTTTTCCCTTACAGTTTATTGGGCATATAAAACACTGACTGATTTTACTGTTAAAGCTTACATGTGTGTACTTTTGTTTTTCAGGTTTTCTCTTATACTGCCAACAAAGAGATTAGAACAGATGACCTTTGTTTGGATGTCTCCAAACTTAATGGCCCAGTCACAATGCTCAAATGCCACCACCTAAAAGGCAACCAGCTTTGGGAGTATGATCCCGTGGTAAGTTATTCATTTGTATATAGGGTAAAATATATAGAATTATATACTTTATTGTTTGGTATATTTATAGAATTAGCACTGAAAAAAATGAATTCTTGGGTAGTCTATATATAGATCAAATTGTTCTTATATTCGAAAAGTTGACAGATGGGAAAAACAATGAGTGAGACTTCTTTTAATCTCCTCAGTAATTAAACTAGTCATGCCTCTAGTCTCTGGGTTCTTGTTGTCACTAAGTAGCCACTGTTCCCTCTCCGTGTCCTCAAGTTCTGCAGTTGCTAAGAGAAATGGAGCAAAAAGTAGGGTTTTCAATTATTGAATTAAACGTTTAGGTGAAAGGTGAGCTTCAATTAATGAAATTCTCCGGTTCATAGTGACATTTCTGTGACATATATAATAAAACATATTTTATTACTTTTAGAGAGAGGGGGAGGGAGAGAGAAAGTGGTAGAGAGAAACTACAATGTGTGAAACACACATGGATCTGTTGCCTTTCGCTCACCCCACAACTGGGGGACCTGGCCCGCAGCCCAGGCATGTGTCCTGACTAGGAATCAAACTGGCAACCTCTCAGTTCACTGGCAGGCGCTCAGTCCACTGAGAAACGGCTAAAACTTTTTCTATTTATTTTTGCCTTCCTCCAGAGTTTCTCCCTCGCCCCACAAGTGCCCGTTGTACCCGCTCACATAGAGGTACTTCAAAGGTGGTAGCTGAAAGCATATTCAGTAAGCCTCTTGCCCTTGCCTCATCTCCCAACTTGTGTTTTGGCTCTCTGGTTCTTCTTTTTCTGCCTACAAGCACTCATGTTCTTCATGTTAGGGAAGACTTTTGTTCCTGCTTTACTTTCTGCATATCCCATCCTGCTTTTCTCCTACATTGTTCGATGGCAGGTGAATGGCCGGCACTCGAACCTCTGCTTCTCCAACCCTGGCTCCTGTATCACCCTGATCCTACAGAAACAGCTCCTGGATGCAAAGCCAGGAGCAGCCCCACCTCCTTTTCCTTAACTTCTCATCGGATTTACTGCTGAGCTGGTGATATTTTAACTCCTCTTACCCATTGGCTTTAGACGCATTACTGTTTAGTTTGCTGTCTTAGCTTTCTCTCTGTTCCTTTTGTCTACTTGGCTCCCTCTGCTTTTTCATTCTACCCTTTAAATGGAGATGTCCACAGTTAGGACTTTGGCCATCTTTTCTACCTGTATCTTTTGTCATATACAAACCCTGGTCTACTTTAATCGTCAGCCTGTTGTTTTCTGAACTTACCCTGTACTTCCCACCTTACATTTAAGATCATACAGTCCCCCCCACCCCCCGCCATCGTGGCTCGGTTGGACAGTGTCCTGCAAGCCTAAAGTCTGCTGATTCAATTTCAGGCCAGGGCACATGCCTGGGTTGCAGGTTCGGTCCCCAGTTGGGGAGCATATGGAAGGCAACCAGGCGATGTTTCTCTCCCTCTCTTTCTTCCTCCCTTCCCCTCTCACTAAAATAAAAAATTTTAAAAATTAAATTAAAAATTTTTTAAATGTTAAGATCATACAGTTCCCTCTACCTAACAAATCCTACCCATTCTTGAGGGGCCCATCTCTGACATCATTTCCATGAATTCCAGCCAGAAATTAGCTCTCAGTCCTAATTTAATTATAGTTGTCTTTGACCCCTCTAATGCTCTGCTTCTTTATAGTCTTTTTTTTTTTTTTTTTTTTTAATTTACCAATCCTTTCTCCACTGCAGATTGTTAGATCCTAGAGGACAAACACCATGTTTTATCATTCCTGGGCTCCCCTTCACCATGTCAAACTATAGTAAAAATAATTTTAAATATAGCAATAGCTCAGTTTACCATGTCAAACTATAGTAAAAATAATTTTAAATATAGCAATAGCTCAGTTAAAATAACCATTGGAAATGGCCTGAATATTCTGTCCTTGAGTTTTCCATGGTATGTGCTACTGCCATTTCAGGTATAGCAGTCCCACATACTGCAGGATGTATAGTGTCTGACTCCAGACAGTATATACCAGTGGCATCCCACTGTCATTGTGACAACCAAAATATTTTTAAAATTAAAAAGCCAGAAGGCAGACCTACAAAGTCTATCATAGCTGTTATTTCATAACTAAATTATTAGTCCTGGCTAGTGTGGCCCAGTGGATTTGAGCACTGGCCTGTGAACTGAAAAGTCACCTGTTTGATTCCTGGTCAGGGTACATGCCTGGGTTGCAGACCAGGTCCCCAGTTGGGGGCGTGCGAGAGTCAGCCAATCCATGTTTCTCACCCTCTCTTTCTCCTTCCCTTCCCCTCTCTCTAATATGTAATTTTTATATACCAATATGTATAAATATATATATACACACACATATATACTTTTATATATATGTACTTTTTTAGAAAATAAATGATTAGAAATTTAAGGAGGTAGAGGTGATTTAAGGTATTTAGAAAGAACCAGATATGAGTATAAAGTTTGAAAACTTCTGGAGTACTTTGCAAAATGTTTTCCCTCAGGTAAAACTTTAGTATTGCAGGCTGAGCTCTCCCAGAAACAGACTTTGAAATAAGATTAGTGTTCAGGATGTTTCTTAGAAGTTCTCTTTGGCTTAACTTTGTGGAAAGGAAAAGGGAGAAGACAGGATTGGGCAGAGGGACAAGCAGAGCCGCGGTGCAGGCCCACAGCCTGAGCGGCCTGCAGAGGGAGCTTAGTGAGGGGCTCGTCGGGATCGTCCTGCCTGCGGCAGTCAAAAACATAGTCATCTGAAAAAATAAAATAGTTACGTCGGTAATCTATAATCTGTAATCTAAACTTGAAATCAGGAAGTCTTAGATTTCAGAGGAACCCTAGAAATAAATCCAGGACTTTGTTTTATACCTGAGGATGTTGAGGCCCAGAATAGAAACTAATTACTTAAGGTCACAGAGCATGTAAATGGTGTAAGCAGATCTCAGGCAGACCTGGGATTCTTGATTCAGGATTCTTTGCATAATACTTTGATTAAATTTGTGTATGTTTATATCTGTAAGTCTTGTTTATATTATATTTTGCATAGAGCTCATGATACCAAGCTCTTTTGTTTTGACTAATTGTAGATGGCCATTCTGTGATAAAAATGTAGATTTTTGACCCAGTTAAATCTACAGATTTGGCGCAGGAGGTGACAAATTACTTTCCTAGGTTGCAGGTAGACTTTTATGTAATGATAATTATAGCTTTTATCCTGCTTTTCAAAGGTTACAATTAGCTCTGTCACTTGCCCGTCCAGTTGCCTTGATTAAGCCTTTTCTGTGTGGAAACGAGTCAGTACTGACCAGATACGCTGCTGAGTAAGCGATGACTGCTCCCACAGGGCTCTGCACCCGCTGACCGCGGCCAGAGCGGGGCCTGCGGCAGGGTCCTTCACAGAGTCCAGGTCCCCGAAATGGGAGTTAGCTTCTTACAGTTGTGGGGATTCTCTTTAACTTTGAAAAAATAACAAGTGTGGAGCAATACCTATGTCTTTGTTAGGACTTTATTTTAATGAACCTAAGTGAAATATTTTTAGAAATTAGAATGAGAAAGGACCAATGTCCCAACTAAATTTTTTGTTGTATGTAGTTTTTATTAATACTGATAGTGGGACTGAGAAAGGCTGGCGCTCAGAGAAGCTTTTCAGGGCCTTCTGGAACGTCAGGGGGGTTTTGTGTTACACATGACTAAAGGCCTCGGCAGCAAGCAGTGTGCATGGGGACCTTCGGTGCTGTGTCCTGCCGGATTGTGTTCGTGGCTGCTTGGGATATTGCTAGGATGCTAGTGAGTTCTCCAGTAGTGAGTGCCTTTTATCAAGAACATACTCTGAGCTAGGCAGCACTTTCTGTGCATTATCTTAAATCTTTCCTCATAACAATTTATTTTTAGAGAGAGGGTAAGAGAGGGAGAAAGAGAGAGAGAGAGAAACATCAGTGTTTGAGAGAAATATGGATTGGTTGCCCCTTGCACACCCCCATTCCTGGACCTGGCCTGAAACCCAGGCATGTGGTTCTAATCAGGAATCAAGCCAGCGACCTTTCCGTTTGTGGGATGACACCCAGCCCATTGAGCCACACCAGTCAGGGCTCCTCATAACAATTTTAATTATTTTTGTCCTTATTTCATGGATGAGGACCCTGGGGCTCAGAGAAGGTTTTGCTCAGGGCATGTACCGTCATGTGCCACATAACGTTTCCATCGACAGCAGACCACATATATGGTGGTCCCATTAGGTTATAACAGAACTGGAAAAATCCTGCTGCTAGTGACATAGCCATTGCAGCACAAGACTCACCTGTTTGTGGTGATGCTGGTAAACAGGTAAACATACCTACTGTGTTGCCAAGTGATACAAAAGTACAGCACATACAGTCATGTACAGTACATAGTACTTGATAATGATAATAAATTACTATGTTACTGGTTTATATATTTAAAAATAAAGTATAGTAGAGTCTACTCTTTCTACTTACAAACGAAAAAAGTTTGCTATAAAATAGTATGCTGTGTTAAGCTGGCCAGCAGCCTCATATGTCTCGTGTTACCGCATCGTTTTCTCTTGTGCTTGATTTAACCTTGTGTTTTGTGCAGTGACATGCTGTATAGGATTGTAGCCTAGGAGCGATAGGCTGTACCATGCAACCTAGGAGTGTAGTAGGCCCCACCATTTAGCGTTGTGTACATGTACTCTGTGATGTTCGCACAGTGATGATATGCCTTATGAGGCATTTCTCAGATCATATTTCCCTCATTAAACAATACATGACTGTAGTTGGTATGTGACAGATCTGGAATTTATTCTAGAGATGTCTGACTGCAAAGCCCTTTCTCTCAGCAAATAAACTATAAAGCGCCTGAATAAAAAACAACCACAACCATGCTGACTCTTGTCCAGATTCTATTCTGTATTTATAAAAATTAACATATATAATACTGAACCTAAAGTCAGTGTTGGTAGTAAAATATGACATCTATAAATGTGCACTGCCTTTTGCCAGTTTCCACTTTGACCACAATATAGAATAGATGACTGAAAGCTAAAATAGTTATATTGTATACAATCATTAGGTTTTGTTGTTAGGTAAAATAAGTACCAAAAAAGGCCTAATGAAAACGAAATGTTCCACATAAATGAATTATATTAAAGTAGAGCCGTAAGCAAAAAGTGAGATAAATATGTATTAAACAACATGCTTCCCATTTCCTTTTGGATCTGTACACTCACAGGATAACGCTCTGTGACCATTCCCACACAGTTGCTTTGGCATCCTGAACCTGACCAGGGCGCTTGTCAGGTTCATCAGTGTGGGTCAGTGTGTATCTGCTGTCATCTGTCCTGCCGTTCTAAAACTATCCTAAAAATCAACATGACAATTTAGACTATAACCAGGAGATAGGAAGATACAGAACTACATGTATTAGCCATTTATCAAGGACAGCTTTGTAACTCTTGTGATTTTTGAGTCTTCAGAAGGACCTGCGTTTCTAAGGACTTGAGGTATGTAGTCACAGAACTCACTTGAACAGCTTCATCACAGGGAGATGAGCAATTTTGAAATACCTTTTTGAAAACAGGTTGAGGATCCTAAATTAGGAACCACTAATCCAATTGTATTTTTAGGAAACAAGCACAAAAAAGTAAAATTTCTCACAGAGCTTATGGCAGAGATGGGCTTAGAATTTAGGTCATTGTACTGCAAATTCAGTATAACCCATTGTACCCCAGTGCCATTCTCCTTCCCACACAGTTCTTAATGCTATCTTTACATAGAGACGTTTTCTCCCTTGTTAATTAAATAATTTATATTACAAACACAAAAATCCCTTTCTACTGAGGAATTTAACAGTTACCAAAAATAATGGTTGAGATGTTTTTGTTTTGTTTTCCGCTTTCACATTAAGACTCTTTTTCTGTCACTTTCAGAAATTAACCCTGCAGCATGTGAACAGTAATCAGTGCTTGGATAAAGCTACGGAAGAGGACAGCCAGGTGCCCAGCATTAGAGACTGCAGTGGAAGCCGGTCACAGCAGTGGCTTCTTCGAAATGTCACCCTTCCAGAAATATTCTGAGACCAAATTTACACAAAAAAAGAAAAAAATGAGGATTGACTGGGCTACCTCAGCATACATTTCTGCCACATTCTTAAGCAGCAAAAAAGGAAAAGTGCTTCCTCCTGCAGGATGTAAGGTTCAGCAGCCATTAAAACTTAAGACTCTCACTTCTCACTAGCTGTGAACCAGCCTTCCTGTCCAAGGACGTGCAACTACAATGTAGCGAGACTGTGCACACTGATGTTTACAAGATTGAAAGAGTCTTTCATCAAGAATCATTGTAAAGAATAATCAGACAATGAAACAATCAACAAAATGTGCGTTCCAGAAAGCCGCACCTTTTAGGGTTTGCTTGCACATCAGTAATTTCTGCTGGACATGCTGTCATATCGAAGAGATTTCTAAGATTTTTTCTGATTAGAACTGGTAGCCAGTATATTAAATATTGATATAAAGATATATGAAAAGAACTGGAACCAGATTCAGAATCATGAAAGCAACATTTTTACAATTAAAAACTATATAAAACAGGGTTTAAAGGAAATTAAAACAGAACTATGAGCAGTACAATTTGTTATAGCATAGTATCAAATTTCTATATAGATTTTATACCTCAGTGGGGAAAAATAACTAATTCCAACGACATTCATTTTGTTTTCATCTGTGATAGTCACAGATGCTTTTTTATTTCTCCTTGGGGTGCTGAAATTGAGCTGGGGGGGGAAGGCTCTTTGAACGTAGTTTTAATTGCTTTCTACAATTTTTAAAATTTAGTTTGTGGGATGTTGGAATTGTAATTTTTAATTGCCTTCCAAAAATGGAGATTTAAAATAATGTCTGGTCTCACTGAACAGTTAGATATCTCAGTTGCTCTTGGGTCAACTGGCTTATAGACTTTCACCCACACACACACAAATTTCTTATTAGACCTTCACCTTAACTTGATTCAGCTGATTATGCTTAATACCCAAGATTCATACTACTGTACTACAGAGATGTTTTCACAGCAATAAATCTTCAGTTTTTTGTTTATGATTCCACTCAACAAAAGGCCTACAGAAGTGATTTATTATTTGGGTATTTGGAGATGATACATTTGATGTTTTTTTTGAAAACTGTTTTCACTCCATACTCAAGATGTGCTTCACTGTCAAGTGCATATTTAGTTTAGGTTCTTGAATTGTAATGTTGATCTGCTGCTTTTTTAAAAAAAAATAAAATTTAACTGAAAATGTTTAATTGGCATTTTTTAATGAGTTAGTCAAAGAAGTGCAACTATTACTCCATATTATTAATCCTGCACTTCTCTAAATTTAATTTGGGTTAAATCAGTTTTTTTCTCTTGATTTCCAGTACTGCAAAATAACCTGAGTATTGATTAAAAGTTGGCCATCAATTTTTATTCTCTTAGAAAATCTTATTGTAACACTTTTCCTGATATGTAAAGCAATCCATTGGCAAAAGTGCATACATTTTTCTATTTGTAATATTATATTTAAATGATATTCTTTTCTTTGATTATCAAAGACTTTTACTGCAGGCAGTGCTATTTCTTGTGCCTAAGATTGTTTCCGAAAGTTACACTGATACTTGCCAAGTTGTACAGAAAGTTCTCATATCATATTCAAGTTAATATCAAGCACATGTGGATGCATAAAGGTGAGTCAGTAGTACAGAAGGCAAAATTTCATCCCCAGGAAATTTGAAGTTAAGCAGCGCTGGATGGAGTTTTTTTCCTGGTCCATGAGCTGTGTTAATTCTATCTTCAGTAGGCCTAATGCTTGAATAAACCAGATGTCTAATCAATAAATTATTTTCATGCTCAGAATTTCAGGTTTTGTACTCTAGCATAGCTTGGTCTTACTCCTTATTGTAAGAAAGCTTAATAGCAATGTGATTTAAGGTTTTGTTTTTTTTTGTTTTCTAAGAGGGGGATGTGAGTGATTTAATTCATGGGTACTTTTAGAACCTGATAGATAATCCCACTGCCTTTATTTTTCTAATTAAAGAATTCCTGAATACTTTGAAAATATAAAATATTCCTGAATAGTTGTGCCTTACATTGGTGTTATTTGAAGTTAAAATGGGTCCCTGTTCATTACATCCATTTGTAGATTAGATAGTATGCTAATCATTCTGTTGTAAAACAAACTGGGGGAAAAAAGAATGAAAAAGAAGGAAAGGATGAAAAGATGGGACTATTGCTTAACCAGTGAAGAATTCATAAATGTAATAAGAATAATTTAAAAATTACAAATCTATCCACTGTACTTTAATGCCAGTCAATTTTAATGTCTTTCTGTTCTTGTTCACATTCTTGAAAAACCTTACCTTAGTGACCATTCTTCAAAAAGGGCAGCATGTCGGCCATTGACCTCATTTCCTTATTCTACATTCAGCTGAAAAACAGAGGTTCCTCTGTAAAGACTTGGTGCTCTTCTTATCTCCCAATAAGTTTAGCAAGAGTAGGTTTAACTCCAAAATTACATGTTCTTCAAAAGGAAAAACAAAATCAGAAGGTAATGTTTCTGAGGTGGAAATTGTAAAAGGAGGAGTACAAACAGTGAATCACTTCTTACACTGTTTGGAAAATTAGATGTTTTTCCACTTACATGACACTGCTCCCATTCTCTGATGTCTTGAAGATTACCAAATGTTTGCTTTATAAATCTACTAGAATCTACTAGAAAATTTTGCAGGATATGAGGCAAAACTGTAGTTGTACTGTATATACACTAGCAAAAACAAAAATTTAATTTTAAAATGTTATTTATAATAGCATCATATAAGTTAAATACCTCAAAAGAGAGCTAATGAAAGAAAGTCTCGCACGAGACTTCTACCACGAAAACTACAAAATGTTGCTGAGAAATTATAGAACACTGAAAATAAATATATTGTGCTCATGGATTGAAAGACTGAATAACGTTAAGATTCCAGTTTTGCACAAATCTATAGCTTCAATGAAATCAAAGTCTTATGAGGCACTCTCATATAAATTGGGGTGTGTGTGTGTGTGTGTGTGTATATATATATATATATATGCATGCAATGGACCCAGAATAGCCAAGATAATATTGAAGAAAGGGAAACATGGAAGGCTTACTTTACTCACTTCATGATTTGCTTTAAAGCTACAGTAATTAAGAGTGTGGTACTAGAGTTAGGACAGACAGATCAGTGGATAGAAAAGAGTCCAGAAATAGACATATATATATATGGTCCTTGGCTTTTCAACAAAAATTCAATAGGGAAAGGAAAAGTTTTTGCTTTTAAATTGAAACTGGATTATCTGGATATCTGTATTAAAAATAAAAAAAATTGGTGCTTTTACACAATATACAATTTATTCAAAATTTACCACAGACCTAAATGTGAAGTGCAAAACAATAAATCTAGAAGAACACAATGTGTTCACGACTCTTGGGGCAGGCAGAGATAGCTTTAGAACACAAAAGATATTAACCATAAAAGAAAAAAAATTTTCAACATTAAACCCTTTTCCTAAAAAAGATGCTGTTAGAGTGAAATGGCAAGCCACAGCCAAAAAGAAAATACAGGGTCTGGCAGAAGTAACACCTGCTTGAGTGTGGTTGGTAGGGTAATAATATGGGTGTAATAATTTATATTTTTAATTTGAACATTTCACCTAAAATGTCATATGGTGTGCTTGAGTGGGATAGTGTTATGTTACAGAATTACATGCTTATGATTTTGTAATAAAAAAGGGATATTATTTGTGCTGGACCCTGTATTTGCTGAACATGTAACTGACAAGGGACTTGTGCGCAGAAAAACAACTAAAAAACCATTGCAAAAGCAACACAATCTAAAAATAAATTACTGAATATGCAGTTCACAGAAGTTCTCCAGATGCACAACTGGCATAGGAAAAGGTGCTGAAAAGGTGCTCAACATAAGCCATCAAGGAATGCAAAATAAAACCACAAGGAAACACCACTGAGCGTATGAGGAACTGTTAGAAGTGTACATTGGTATAATCGCCTTGAGAAACAGCCTGTCAGTCTCTTTATAAAGGTAAATATATGCCTACCCTATGACTCATTGATTCCACTTCCAGAGATACAACGAAGAGAAATGAGTATGTATGCCCACAATAAGATTTGTACAAGAATATTCACAGCAGCTTTATTTATAATATCCCCAAACTGGAAACTAGTTGTTTCTACCACCAAGTTAATGGATAATCAGATATTGGTATATTGGAATTCTAGTCTGCAATTTTAAAAAATGAATTGCTCATAGAGGGATAAATGAAAAATTTTGAACAAAGCACTAGACGTCACATTTATACCAAGCTAAAAAAACAAGGCAAAACAAATCTAGGGTGATAACCTCTAGGGTGAGCATAGACTATAAATTGATTTAGATAATGTAACATGCATACACTAGGCATGTCCAGAAGGTATCCAGCCATGTTAAATGAAAAATAGAGACATTTATTGAAGAAGACACAAGAAACATTGTGCACGGGACAATGACACCTTAGTCCCCTTCAAAGTAGGCACATTGGGATCTCACACAGTTCTCCCAGTCACCATCAGCTGCCCCATTGTTTTTTTCCGAAGTTCATTGATGGTCTGAAATCTCTCCCCTCAATGCTGATTTTAGTTTTGGGAAAAGCCAGAAGTTGCATGGCACCAAATCTGGGCTATAGAGGGGCTGAGTCACCTGGGTGATTTGATGTTTCGCAAAAAAAACCGTGAGACATGATGCACGAGTGGGCATGTTGTCATGATGAAGCTGCCAATCATCAGTTGCCCATAGCTGCAACCTTCTGAACCATTCGAATAGCTTCCACAGAGGAATGTTCAAACTTAATGCAAAATTTGATGCAGATTCATTACTCTACTCTCCCAGTCATTTTGAATGTGATGGCCACACAGTACACATTCTCATTCAATGGTGTCTACTGACCCCACTGACTAGTACAGTGAAGTTGTCATTCTTTACACAAGTGCATTCCAGTCCATTCTCCTTGGCTGCCAGGTTACGTCGATGTCGTGCAAACTGTTCTCATTAGTAATAGCTGGGCTTTTTCTGGACAGACCTTGTATATTATTTAAAATTTATTGATCTATATACTTAAAATATAGGACTTTTATTACATGTAAATTATACCTCCATAAAATGCTGGGGGGAAATAAGGAAGATAGTTACCCTTTTGTCATCAAGGTTTTCTAAAAAGTTTCCCACTGCTATAAAACACCCAAAGGCTGAATAAATTGCAACAAACATACTTCTAAGTGGGATGCTGAACTCACAAGAAACTATGGAAAATCCTTAAAGTCCAGGGGAAAGAAAGGATACATAAACTTAAGCTACAGAATCTTAAAAGCAGCAAGAGGAAAGGATGCAACTACCTACAAAGGAGTTCCCATATGAGACTGGCAGCTGATTTCTCAAAAGAAACATTACAGGCAAGAAGGGGCTGGAAATAAATATTCCAAGTCATGAAAGGCAAGGGCCTACATCCAAGAATACTCTGTCCAGCAAAGCTATCATTTAGAATGGAAGGGCAGAAAAAGTGCTTCCCAGATAAGGTAAAATTAAAGGAGTTCATCATCACCAAGCCCTTGTATTATGAAATGTTAAAGGGACTTATCTAAGAAAAGGGAGATGATCAAAAATATGAACAGTAAAATAACAAACACAACTATCAACAACAACCTAAAAACACCAAAAACTAAGCAATTAGAACAGGAGCAGAATCACAGAAATGGAGATAACATTGAGGGTTATCAGGAGAGGGAAAAGGGAGAATGAGGGAGAAGGTATAAGGAATAAGAAGCATAAATGGTAGGTACAAAATAGACAGGAGGAGGTTAAGAACAGTAAAGGAAATGGAGGAGTGAAAGAACTTACATGTATGACCCATGGACATGAACTAAGGGTGGGGGTGCAGGGCAGAAAGGAATAAAGTGGAAAAAATGGGGAAAAAGTACTTTTTGAGGAAAAAAATTCAAGGCCCTACACACCCACAAATTAAATGACAAAATCACTATCAAAAAGAGGAAATGAGCCATCAATGTGAATGTTTTTAAAAGCTCTGACAAAGGGAAGCGAAACCTTCTGCCACTAAGTTAACCCTGGAAAACAATTTTTTAAAAGAATATTTAAAGGCCTGAAGAGTGAATAAAACTCAGAAAATGTAGGGAATTCTATCCTTATTAAAAAGGACGTACATACAGCTTTTCCCCAGAGAGCAGCTCTCAGTGTTCACAGCACACTAGAGGTAGTGTGCATACTGATAGTGACTTGTCTCGGGCTGAGAACTCCAAAATGTCATTAAGGAGCAAACAGTGGCTAGAAATCGATGGAGGAAATCCCAAACAGGAGAAAGTCATAGAGGAGCCCCCAAACCAGCATACAAAACTTTCCTCAGATCTTTGGCTGATTTAACTAAGCATACACAGGATGAGACTCCACGAATCCCAGGGGAAGACAACTGGAAGGCAGAAAGATCTCAGCAGAGATCTTAGCAGTTGCCTGGTACCAAAATACAGTTGAGTTTACATTCTTCTAATTTGGATAGGCTTGCCAAATAAACATTCTAGACTTTATGTATGTAGGAATACAGACCACTTATTAACAATTTAGGGCTATTCCTAGGGATGAGGACAAAACAAGAAAAGACCAAACTTTAAAAAGAGTAAAACCAAGCCTCTGTAACATCAGGTTGGTCTGCCAATAATTTAACTGCCATCTTGGGTAAAACTCAACAGTCTGAGGAAGATAACAATACAGAATCTTTTCAGTGTATCAATCACAATATCTAGTATATAATGAAAAAGTAATAAAGAAAAAAGTGACTTATTTTTTAAAATAGTAAAAATACCCACTGATAACCCAGAAATGGAATTAGTAAATTCATCAACGCTAAAAAACTGGGAACTATCAGAAGAGATTTAGAAACCAGAAAAAGAGAAGAGTAGGAATCCAGAAATTTTATTGACTGGGATTTGCAGCAAATTGGACAAAAATAGAAAAATAGATCATTGGATGTCAGTCAAAAAATTTCCAAACTGAACCACAAAGAAAAGGATTGAGGAAAAAAGTCGATGATCAAATACATGCATTTAAGACACAAGGAAATAAGATGGAGGTTCTGAGGAAAAATTCTTTTCATGCCTGCCCTCACTTCACGGTTGGTAGCAATTCTTAATTTGTGGATGCATCACTCCAATTTCTGCCTTTGTGTACACATGGCATTATGTTCTCTGCATGTCTGTGTCCTCTTATAAGGTCACTATTTATATTGGATTTAGGCCCACCCTAATCTAGTATGACTTCCTCTTAACTAACTACCTCTGCACAGAAATTGTTATGGGTTGAATTGTGTCTACTCAATGATACGTTAAAGTCCTAACCTTCGGTACCTCAGACAGTGATCTTATTTGGAAATAGGGTCTTTACACAGGTAATCAAGTTACAGTGAGGTCATTGGGGTGACCCCCATTCCAATGATTGATGTCCTTATAAAAGGGAATTTTGGACAGAGGCAGATCCATGAAGAAGGAAGATGATTAGAGAACAACATCTACAAGCCAAGAAACGCCGGAGGCTACCAGAAGCTAGGAAAATAAAATGGAAAAGATTATCTCTCACAGCCCTCAAAAGGAACCAACTCTACCAACTGGGAGTCCAAAAAACTCCTAGTGTCCAGAGCAATGAATTTCTATTGTTTAAGTTACTGAGGGTGTGGTCCTTTGTTAAGACAGCTCCAGAAAACTAATACAGATCTTATTTCAAAATTAAGTCTCATTCTGAGGTTCTCGGTAGACATAAATGGGGGGGCGGGGGGGGAACTCTATTTAAATTAGTACATCTACTAAACATTTAAAGAAAAATTAACGCCAGTCCTTTACAAACTCTTCCATAAAAGAAAAGGAAGGAACACTGCAATTCATTTTAATGAGGCCAACATTACCCTATACCAAAGCCAGACAAAGATATGGTAAGAAAAGAAAAAAACTAAATACAAATATCCCGGATGATTATAGATGCAAATATCTTCAACAAAATACAAATTAAAAATTCAGCAGTATATTAAAAAATTACATACTAGCATTAAGTGAAATTTATCCTAGGAATGCAAAGTTGGCACTACATATGATATTCATGTAATACATGTAGAATAAAGAACAAAAATCGCATAATCATCTAAATAGATGCGGTATAAGTATTTGACAAAATCCAACACCTTTTCCTGATAACACTCAAACTGGGAATAGAAAGGAACTTCCTGAATCTAATGAAGGGCCTCTGAAAAATTCACACCTCCATCATATTTAATGGCGAAAGACTGGGTACCTTCCCCCTAAGGGAAGGAACACAGCAAGGATGCCCATGTTTGCCATGTCTATTCACCACTTCCCTGGAGGTTCTAGCCAAGGCAACTGGGTAAGAAAAATAATGAGATTGAAAAGGAAGAAATAAAACCATGTCTATTTGCAGATGACATCATCATGTATATAGGTAGTCCTAAGGAGTCCACTAAAAACTACAAGAACTGCTAAATGTGTTCAACAAGTTGTCAAGATACAAATAAATACACAAAATTTGGATGTATTTCTATACCCTGGAAATGAACAATTCAAAAAAAAAATTTTTTTAAACTCCAGTTAAAATAGTATCAAAAATAATAAAATACTCAGGAGTCAATTTAACAGAAAAGTACAAGACTTACACATTGAAAAGTAAAAAAGAAAATCACTGAAGGAAATTTTAAAAGATGCAAACAAGCATCACATATCCATGAATCAGACTTATTAAGATGATTAGTATTACCCAAATTGAGCCAGATGCTTTTTTTTCTTGTTTCTTTTTTCCTTTTTCAGAAATTGAAAAGCTCATCCTAAAATTCATATGGAAATTCAGGAAGCCCAGAACATCCAAATAATCTTGGGGGAAAAATGGAGTAACTAAACTTCCTGATTTCCAGTCTTACTACAAAACTACATTGATAAGACAGTGTTGTACTGGCATATGGATAGATGTATATAGACCAATAAAACCGAATGTTGAGTCCATAAATAACTTCTTACATTTATGGCCAACCGAGTTTCAACAAGTGTGCCAAGAAATTTTAATGGAAAGAATCATCTTTTCAACAAATGCTGGTGGGTCAACTGAATATCTACATACAAAACAAGTTGGACCCCTGTATCATACCATATGCAAAAATCATCTCAAAATGTATCAAATAGCTGAAAGCTAAATCTATAAAACTCTTCGAAAAAAAACAGGCATAATCTTCAGGGCCTTTAATTAGGCAATGATCTCTTAATTATGAAACCAAAAGCACCAGCAAAAATTTTTAAAATACATAAATTGGAATTCATCAAAACCAAGTTTGTGCTTCAAAAACAACCATCAAGTAAGTGAAAAGACAACCCCACAGAATGGAACAAAAATACTGGTTAATTATACATCCAATAAGGAACTTGTATCCAAAATATATGAAAAGTTCTTACAAGTCAATAATAAAAAAGTAACCCAGTTAAATAATGGGCAAATAGACATTTCTCCAAAGAAGATACGCAGATATATCCAATAAGAAGAGGAAAAGATGCTCAACATCATTAGTCATCAGGGAAATGCAAATCAAAACCACAGTGAGATACCATTTCACACCCACCAGGATGGATATAATAAAAAAAGATAATAAGAAGTTTGAGGAGGATATAGATAAATCAAAACCTTCATACGTTTGCGGGTAGAAACGTAAAATGGCATGGTTGCTTTGGGAAACAGTTTGGCAGTTTCCATAAAAAATTAAACATACAATGATTAAATAAGACAGTAACTTCACCCCCAGGTTTATACCTAAAAGAACTGAAAACGTATCTACGCAATTTGTTCACAGTCATAGCAACATTATTCATAACAGTCAGAGTGGAAACAACCCAATGTCCATCAACTAATGAATGGATGAGTAAAATCTGATATCTCCATACAATGGAATATTAATATTAATCAGCCACAAAGAAGAAAGAACTACTGGAGGGTAGATCAGCAAGATGGTAGAGTAGGAAGCTACAGGCCCTCCTTCCGTTAACAACTATATACAAACCAGGGAACCTTTGTGAGAACTCTAGAGACCAACTGAGAAGCTACAGCACCCAGGCCATTGTAAAAACAAGGAATTCCAGCAAAGAGGATAAGAAAGTTCACGTTTGGTGCCCCTGTGCATACCTCTCCTTCTACGTGGCATAGTAGAGAGCAACTGGGAGAAATCCTCACTCCTCCCCCAGGATAGAAACAAAAGAGTAGACTGTGTATCCAACATTCTGCTTATCTGGGGGCAATCTGAGGGATTGGTTTCTGCCTTGCCTGACTCAGAGCACTGATGGCATCAGTGCCAGAATGTGTAAGCTGCTGAAAACACAGGCAAGCAGCACATCAGAGCAGCAGATCTGCGGGCAGACACCAAAGGGAGCAAGAGCTTAAAAAAAATTCAGAGGTCCTAGAACCTACAGGTAGGATGACTGGAGAAGGCTTTCCCCACATAAAACCACTATGTAAACACTGGGAGTGGTGGCTTCCCCCTGCCCCCAAATGCCCAAATTGCAGGGGGGAAAAAATTCCAAGCCATACAAAGAAATTTAAAAACTGGCCCAAACAAGGGAACAAAATAAAACTCTACAAACCAACCCTAAAAAAATGCAGATCTATGAACTGCCTGACAAAGAATTTAAAATAACTGTTAAAAGTACTCAAGAGAGCTAAAAGAGAAATGACTAGACTAAATGAATTAGGAAAGTGATGCATGAACAAAATCAAAATATCAACAAAGAAAGAGAAATTATTAAAAAGAAATTCTGGAGCTGAAAAATATAATAACTGAACTAAAAAATTCAACACAGGGGTTCAACGACAATCAGGCAAGCAAACATAAAAATAGGTCATTTGAAATTATTGAGTCGGAAAAAAGAAAAAAGAATGAGAAAAAAAAAAACAAAACCCCAAAGACAGCCTATGGGACTTATTGGACACTATCAGGGACACCAATATACACATTAAGAAAGTCTCAAGAGGAGAGAGAGAAAGGGTCAGAGAGGTTATCTGAAGAAATAACACCTAAAAACTTCTTAAATCTGAAGAAATAGGCATACGGATTTAAGAAGTTTAAAAAACTCCAACTAGAATCCAAAGGCAAGCAAACCACACCAAGACACATTATAATTAAATTGTCTAAAGTCAAAAGAGAGAGAATCTTGAAAGCAGCAAGAGAAAAGCAATTCATCATATACAAAGGAGCTTCCATAAAATAATCAGTATTATTTCTCAGCAGAAACATTGAAGGTCAGAAAGTAGTGGCATGATATATTTAAAAAGCTGAAAGAAAAAGAAGAAAAACCTCAACCAAAAATATTCTATCTGGCAAAACTGTCCTTCAAAAGTGAAAGAGAAATTAAGATTTTCCTAGATAAACAAAAGCCGAAGGAGTTGGTTACCTCTAGGCCTGCTGTACGAGAAATGCTAAAGGGATTCCTTCAAGTTGAAATGAGAAAATGTAAGACAGCAACATGAAGGAGTATGAAACTACAAGGCTCTCCAATAAAGGCAAATACGTGCACAAATACAGTAACATCTACTATTGTAATTTTGATGCATGGAATTTAAATGACAAAAAATTTTTGAATAACCATAAATCCACATTAATAGATGCTCAATATTAAAAGATATAACTGGTGACATCAATATCAAAGGGTATGGAATGGAGCTATAAGGAGAGTTCTTGTATGTACCTGGAGTTGTTATCAGTTTAAAACACAATGTTATACCTTTAAGATATTTAATTGCAGTGTTAATCATAAAGAAATATCTATATAAAATACATAAAATGAAATGAGAAAGGAATCAAATCAATAAAAACACAAAGGAGGGCGGTAAGTGAGGAAAGGAACTATAAAGCTACAAGACATACAGAAAACAATGAAAAATGGCAATTGTAAGTTAAGTCCTTCCCTATCAGTAATTACTTTAAATGTAAATATGTTAAATTCCCCAGTCAGCCCTGGCCAGTGTGGCTCACTTGGTTATAGCATTGTCCTGTAAAACTAAAGGTCTCCAGTCCAGGCACATGCCTGGGTTGCAGGTTTGGTCCTTACCTGTGGCATATACAAGAAGTCCCCACTCGGGGCATGTAAGAGAGGTAGCCAATCGATGTTTGTCTCTCACATCGATCATTTTCTCCCCTTCTTTCTTCCTTCCTTCCCCTGTCTCTAAAATCAATAAGCATGTCTTCAAGATTAAAAAAATTCCCCAAACACAGACTGGCTTAACGGATGAAAAAAAATAGATCCGACAATATGCTGCTTACAAGAGACTCTAGATCTAGAGACAAACACAGGCTTAAAGTGAAAGGGTGGGAAAAAGATACCCATACAAATGGTAACCAAAAAAGAGTAGGAGTGGCTATACTAAAACCAGGCAGACTTTAAATTAAAAACTGTTACAGAAGACAAAGAAGGACTTTATATAATGAGAAGAAAGTCAATTCACCCAGAAGCTATATTGGGTATAAATAATTAGGCACCAAATCTCAGAGCGCCTAATATTTGAAGAAAACTTTGATAAAATTGAAGAGAGAAACAGACTCAACACGATACTAGCAAGAGAGTTCTATTCCCTACTTTTAATAATGGATAGAAGAACCAAACAGAAGATCGAAAAGCAAACAGAAGAATTAAACCACTCTATAGAGCAATTTAACATAAATATACATAGTACAATGCACATTCTTCTCAACCGCACATGGTGCACTCTCTAGAATATACCACATGTTAGGCCACAAAACAAATCTTAACAAATTCAAGAAGACTGAAATCAAACAAGACACATTTTCCTATCACAATGGAAGGAAATTGGAAATCAATAGCTCAAGGAAAACTGAAAAATCCACAAATATGCGGAAATTAAACACTACACTCTTAGAAAACCAATGGGTCAAAGAATTCACAAGGGAAATTAGAAAATACCTTGAGACAAATGAAAATTAAAACCCAACATGCCAAACCTGGGATGCACTGAAAGCAGTGCAAAGAGGGAAGTTTACAGCTGTAAATAAGTACTATAAAGATTTCAAATTAACAACCTAAATTTATACCTCAAGAAACTAGAAAAAGAAAAAAAGTAAAACCAAAGATAGTAGGAGGAAGCATATAATAAATATCAGAGCAGAGATAAATAGAAAACAGAAAAACAATAGGAAAAAAACAACAGAACTAAGATTTTTAAAAGAAAAATAAAATGACAAATCCTTACCTAGATTAAGGAAAAAAGAAAGAAGATTCAAATAACTAAAACCAGAAATGAAACAGGGGGCATTACAACTAATACAACAGAAATAAGAGGATTATAAGGGAATACTATAAATAATTGTACACCAAACTGGATAATGTAGAAAAAATGGATAAAATGCTGGAAACATTTAACATGCAAAGACTGAATCATAAAGAAATAGAAAATCTGAACAGACCAATAGTGAGTAAGAAGATTGTCAGTAATAATAGTAATATTTTTTAAAAACCTCCCAAGAAAGAAAAGCAGGACTAGATGACTTCACTAGTGAATTCTAGCATATATTTAATGAAATAACACCAATCCTGAAACTCCTCCAAACAATGTAAGAGGAGGGCACACCTCGAAGCTCTTTGTTTGAGGCTAGCATTACCTTAATACCAAAACCAGACAAAGGCAATACAAGGAAATAAAACTATAGGCCAATATGCCTGATGAATATTGATGCAAACATCCTTAACAAAATACTACCAAAAGCAATTCAAGAAACATTAAAAGGATTGTATTGAGTTATGCAATGGCCAAGTGGGATTTATTCCTGGAATGCTAGGATGGTTCAACCTACAAAAATAAGTTGCTGTAAAGGGGTGATAAATGCTGATGGAAAAAATAAAATAATAAAATTTCCTGTCATAAAACAGAATGACTAAAACAAAAAAGATCAATTGCTGTAATACACCACATTAATAGAATGAAGGACAAAAGCCACATGATTGTCCCAATTGATTCAGAAAAGCATGAGAGATTCAATACCTTTTAATTGATTAAAAAACAATCAACAAACTGAAAATGGAAAGAAATTACCACAACATAATAAGGGTCACATATGCAAAGCCCACAGGTATCATCATGCTCAGTGGTAAAAAACAAAATTTTTCTTTTAAAATCAGGGACAAGAGTAGGATGTCTTCTCTTGCCACTTCTGTTCAACAAAGTACTGGAAGTCTTAGAGCACTTAGGGAAAAAAAAATCCAAATAAGAATGGAAGAAGTAAAATTATCTCTGTAGATGACATGATCTTGTAAGAAGAAACTCCTAAAGATTATACACACACACACACACACAACCCTGTTAGAACTAATTTAAAAAATTCTGCCCTGGCTGGTGTGGCTCAGTGGACAGAGCGCCAGCTTATGAATCAAAGGGTTACCAGTTGGATTCCCAGTCAGGGCACATGCCTGGGTTGCGGGCCAGGTCCCCAGTACGGGGCACTCAAGAGGCAACCACACATTAATGTTTCCCTCCCTCTTTTTCCCTCCATACCCCTCTCTCTAAAAATAAATAAAATCTGTTTTTAAAAATTCAGCAAAACTGCCGGATACAAAATCACCACACATAATAGTATTTCTATATACTGAAAATGAACAATCTGAAAAGAAAGTTAAGAAAGCAATTCCATTTATAACTACATCAAAAAGAACAAAACTCTTAGGATTAAACCTAACCAAGGAGAAAAGACTTTTTATACTGAAAACTATAAAACATAGCTGAAAGAAATTAAAGAAACACAATTTAGTGAAAAGATAGAATCCATGTTTATGAATTTGACAATTTAATATTGTTAAGATGTTTATACTACTCAAAGCCATCTATAAATTCAACACAATACCTATCAAAATTCCAACAATCTTTTTTTTGGTAGAAATAGAAAAATTCATTCTCAAATTCATATAGAATCTCCAGGGACCCTGAATAGCAGAATAGCATAGACACATTTGGAAAAAAAGAACAAAGTTGGAGGACTCACACTTCCTGGTTTCAAAACACATTACAAAACTACAATAATCAAAACAGTATGGTACTGGCATAAAGCAAACAGATCAAGGGAATAGAATGGAGAACACAGAAATAAACCCCCACATATATGTTCCAAGATCTTCAACAAGGGTGCCAAGACCACACAATAGGAAAAAAACAATCTTCTAAAAATTGTTGTAAAAACTGAATATCCACATGCAAAAGAATAGAGTTTGACCCTTGCCTTACGTCATATACAAAAATTAGCTCAAAATGGATTGAAGATCCAAGCATAAGGCCTAAAACTAAAAAACTCCTAGAAGAAAACAGTTGAAAAATCTTCATGAGATTGGATTTGCCAGTGATTTCTTAGCTATGACACTAAAAGCAAGGCAACAAAAGAAAACATACACAAATGGAACTATATCAAACTTTAAAACTTTTGTGTGTCAAAGGACACAATAGAGTGAATTGGCAGCCTACAGAATGGGAGAAAATATTTGCAAATTATATCTAACAACAGAGTTTAATATTCAGGATATGAAAAATCCTACAAATCAACAAAAAAATCAAATAACTCAATTTAAAAATGGGCACAAGACTTATATGCACAGTTCTCCATAGATGGCATACAAATGGCAACAAGTATATGAAAAGATGCTCAACTTCACTAATCAGCAGGAAGATGCAAAATAAAATCACAATTAGATATCACCTTTCATCCATTAGTATGGATAATATTGAAAACACAGAAAACAAGTGTTGACAGGGATGAAGAGAAGTTGGAACTTGTGCACTGTTGATGGGATTATAAAATTGTTGCAACCATTATGAAATGGTATGTAGTTTCATCAAAAAATTAAAAATAGAACTACCATATGATTCAGCAATTATACCCACTTCTGAGTATATATTCAAAAGAACTGAAAGCAGGGTCTCAAACATATTTGCACACCCACGTTCACAGCAGCACTATTCACAATAGCTAAGAGGTATGGAATATTATTCAGCCTTAAAAAGAAAATCCTATCACTTTCTACAATATAGATGAACCTTAAGGACATTGTGCCAAGTGAAATATGACAGCCACAGAACAACAAATATATGTATCCGCTTATATGAGTTATCTAAAGTAGTCAAATTCATTGAAATAGAAAGTAGAATTGCAGTTTACCAGAGCTGGGGGAAGGTGGGAAAAGGAATTTCTATTTAATGGGTATTTTCACAACAATGCAAATATACTTAACACCACTGTATTATGCAGTTAAAATAGTAAATATTATGGGCTTTTTTTTGCCACAATTTAAAAAGGAACGTACCAAATGCTGGAGGGAATGTGGAGTAACAGGAACTCTCATGCATGGCTGGTAAGAATGCAAAATGGCACGGCCACTTTGGAAGACAGTTTGGCAGTTTCTTTCAAAACTAAACATACTCTTACCACATGATCCAGCAAGCGTACTCCTTGGTCTTCACTCACAGGAGCTGAAAATGTAAGTCCACACAAAAACCTGCACATGGATGTTTATAGCAGCTTCAATCATAATTACCCAAATGTAGAGGCAACCAAGATGTTCTTCAGTAAGCGAATGGATCCATAAACTGTGGTACACCCAGACAAGGGACTAAAGTGCTAAAGAGAAATAGCTATCAAGCCATGAAAGTACATGGGAGAGCCTTAAATGCATGTTACTAGGTGAAAGAAGCCAATCTGAAAAGGCTGCATACTGTAGGATCCCAACTATTCGGCATTCTGGAACAGGCAAAGCGACGGAGGCAATAAAATGATTGCCGTGAGGTGAGGGGATAAATAAGCAGAGCACAGGGGATTTTTAGGGCAGTGAAAATACTCTGAATGGTAACATAATGATGGGTGTATGTCAGTCCTAACCCATAGAATATACAACACCAAGGATGAACTGCAAGGTACACCATGGACTTTGGGTGGTAATGGCGTGTCAATCAATGTAGCTTCATCCTTGGTAACAAATGCACCACTCTGGTGAGTGATGCTGGTAATGGGAGAGTTTTTTCTCGATTTTGTTTTTTCGTGAACCTAAAAAATGCTCTTAAAAAACTGTCTTTAAAAAAGAGGAATGAGCCCTGGCTGGTGTGGCTCAGTGGATTGAGCACCGGCCTGTGAACCAAAGTGTCGTGGGTTCAATTCCCCAGTCAGGGAACATGCCTAGGCTGTGGGCCAGGTCCCCAGTGGGGTGAGAAAGAGGCAACCACACATTGATATTTCTTTCCCTCTATTTCTCCTTCCTTTCCCCTCTCTCTCGAAATAAATAAATAAAATCTTTTAAAAACAATTTTTTAAAAAAGGAATGAAATGCTAACAAAGCTGCAACATGGATGCACCATGGAAATATACTATATGAAAGAAGTCAAACACGAAAGGACACATATTTTATGACTCCGTTTATACGAAATGTTCATATTAGTCATCCATGGAGACAGAAAATAGATGAGTGGTTGGTGGGGCCTTGAGAAAGAGGGAATAGGGAGTGACTGAAATGGGTATGGGTTTATTTTAGAGATTACAAACATTTTCTGGAATTAGGTAGTGGGTATGGTGAACCCTCTGTGAATATACCATTGAATTATAATAATCATTGAATTGTGGTACTTTAAAAAGTAAATAAACCAGTTAACAAAAATTGAGGGTGAAATAAAGACATTTTCATATAAATGAAACCTGAGCACCTCTTTCGCCAATAGTCCTGAATGATAAGAAATGCTAAAAGAAGTTCTTCATACTGAAATGTAGTAGATAAACATTCGGATTTACAAAAAGAAACAAAGAGCACTAGAAATGAGAAATATGTCCAACAGCAACAAAACCACAAAAAAAGATATGTTTAATAAAATATATTCAAGACATTTATGCTGACAACTACAAAGCACAATAAAGAGAAATTAAGTAAGACCTAAAAATTGAGAGATAAACCATGTTTATTAATTGGAAGACTCCATGCTTCCAGCTCCAGTAATGTAAACCCCAGTGTGAAGGGCCTTAAAAACAAAGGCTTTATCATCTCACGTAAGAAATGTCTAGCTTCACTTTATGGGCCCTGCCCTCCACCTCTCCTTGGAAGCCTCATACCCCACCCACCCCACCCACTGCAGACCACATCCAGGGAGACAAAGTCCGTCTCTCAGGGACAAGAATGCCTTTTCTAGAATCTCACTCCTAGCATCACCTGGCTTGAGACACTTGCCCATCACCCAGCCACCACTGATACAGGAGATGAAAGTGCACTGAGAGTTTCAGACTAATCCTTTAGGGTGAAATGGGTACTGAGAAAGCCACCCCAAGCACGCCCCGCCGGACACTGGTCACTGTGCCACCCAGTGTCTTCTTTATCAGGATCTGCACTAGTCCCTCCCTCCAGTCTCCGTCCTGGTGAGCGCTGGCTCTGAGACTCATGCAGTCCCCTCTCTTCTGGCTGCCAGGAAGCCCAGAGCTCCATTTGCAGTCCTCCTCCAGCCACAGCACAGGAAGGATGCTTGGTAGGGGCCATGAGTGTGGACATTATTACTATGCCTTCATCCAACTTCCTGCCTTTATTTCCCCTTTTTCCACATTTCCTTATTTCCTCTCAACAGACACTTTAAACATTCACCGGTTATGAAGAAGAATCATGTGCTCCGCACGGTTCACCATGAAGGAGACACCCAGTCCCTTCGGAAGCACCGGCCCAGCTGCGAAGGCCGGAGTCTGCAGGGGAGCCTGCTGGGACGGCCGTTTGTTTGAACTATGGGGTCACAGCAAAAGAATCAAACTTAACAGTGTATTAAGTAAGTGAGGGAGCCTCTATTTCCCCAAAGGCCTGTTTGGGGGTGGGGTGTAAGGGTGGGGGGCAAGAATCCACTCCACCATCAGAAGTACGGAACCCATTTACTGAGGAGCCTTTGCCTGAAGTAGTTTTGCTTCTTCCCACAGCCGCCTGCCAGCCATCTTTTGGGGGGCCCCTGCATTTGCGAGGAGCTCCCTTAAGAACACTTTGGCCCAATTCCACAATTTTTTAGCCATTTCCTGTTACATTCTGATACTCAATCTTGCGCTTCAGTTGAAACTCACTCCTGTTCTCCTCTTTCCACGGTATTTCTGGTGGAGGTGGAGGGGGTTGGAGAATCTCCCAGTCAACTTCATCCTGTTCTTCCCTGCACCTCCCCTCCGGGGTGGGGTGGGAATGCCCCTCTGAGGCCAGCTGCCAGGCTGTGGGTTCCTTTGCCATCTTGTTCCGTGACTCTTAAGGAACTAGGGATCCCTCCCCAGGCGGCTGGCACAATCACTCTCCCCCTGCTGTTCAGGCGGTAGAGGCCACCGCAGCAGGCACCGCGGCCAGGTAGATAAGCAGGGGGTGTGATGTCAGGCTCCCCTCCAGGCAGGCAGCCCTTCCCACTGAGAGGGTGCACACCCTGGAGAAGGGGAGAGGCTTCCAGTCCTCAGAAGGACTCCCAGCCTCCATGTTCAAACACTGAGGCCTGAAGGCAGCAAGTCAGGCCCAGAACTTTCTGTCCCCAGCTTTGGGCCTTTGCCAGATTTCAGGACAGGAGGCGACACTGCACGGCACATCCTGTGGGGGAGGTGGGGGAAGCCCGTCTTTGTTAATAACTGTGCCATTTGAACAGCCAGGGTTGGGGGGAGGGGGTCAGCTCTGAAAGGAGACAGTCTGGTGCTGTGGGAGGGGCTCAGGCTTTGAGGTCAGACAGGCCAACGGTGCGCACACACTTGTCAGCTGAGGGATCTTTGGCAAGGCCCTTAATCTCTCCGGGCCCAGTCTTGTCATCTCTAACATGCCTGCCTCTTCGGGGAGTGTAACACCTGGACAGATGGCATTAACAAACGATTTCCCCTTCTGTTGTTCTCATCATTCGCTTGCGCTAGGGCAGGTGCCTGCAGCGGGGGCGGCTGTGCACCAGGCCAGGCCAAGGACCCTCTGCGGCTGGAAGAGGGTTCTGACCAGAAGAATGTAAATCTGGTCCCGTACACCAATGCATGACTTGCTCTTACTCTTCAGTACTTCCACTGTTACTCAGCCGAGCCCACCCAACTCCACCCTGCACCCTGAGCAAGGGCCTTCCAAGGGAGGCTGATCAGCAGGCCACAGGAAGCTAGGGTGACAAAGAGCTGCCTGGAGACAGAGGAACAAAGGAGGGAAAAGAAAAGTCACAATCTCCCTCATGATTGCAGGCTCAAGACCCCTAGATACGACATTAATAGAGAGAATGCAACATTGCATTAAAAGTATAATTCACTGCAACCAAGTTGGGATTGTCTCAAAATTTAACTACGGTTCAATAGAAAAATCTATGAATGTACTGGACCAGTAGATGTTTGGTAAAACATTTACCAGTAAAAATCTGTTGCAAAATCGTGTGCTTAATATATATATTTTAAAAGTACTCCTGTACTTTAACTGCTATTTCAAACCAAAAGCGAAAGTTTTATTTCAAGATAAAACCCTAGAGACTACGCTATTTAAAACAAACAAAACAAGGATGCCTGCGAGCACCAAGGCCCTTAACGGTGCTCAGGAAGTTCTGGGGGACGCGTTAGGACGTGAAGCAGAAAGGAGAGGCCAAAAATATCAAGAACAACAACTTGTCATTATTTGCAGATGATTGTCGTCTGTTCATTAATTCACCAAACATACACTGAGAGCCTCCTCTATGTCCCTCCCATACCATTCAAGGACTCAGAATGAGAGTGTCAGGGGTAAAGAGACAGATTAAAAAAAAAAAAGTAAGCAATAAAGAGTGTGCCTTGGAGAAAACTAGAGCAGCCGACAAACTGACAGAGGGGTGGACGCCATTCCACAGCAGGCGGACAGCCTACCTGAGGAAGGGATATTTGGCCAGAGCCTGAGAGGCGCAGAAGAGCAGGCCACGGGGCAGTTGGGCAGCGTTCCAGGTGGGGGCACAGCCTGGGCTGGACACAAGGTCGGCGAGCTAACACGCTGGCAGGCAGTGTGGCCAGGGAATAGCTGGCGGCAAGGAAAGGGCCCAAGACAGGGCCAGGAAGCGGGCGGGGGGCAGGCGTTACAGGCAGAATGACGACTCCCGAAGATGGCCACAGCCTAATCCCTGGAACCTGTGAACATGTTAGGTTACTTGGCAAAGGAGAATTAAGGTGGCGGATGGAAATAAGGTTGCTAATCAGATGACCTTGAGATGGGGAAATTATCCTGGATTATTTGTGCGGTTCCAATGCAATCACAAGTGTCCTTAAATGTAAAAGAGAAAGGCAGACGAGTCAGTGTTAGAATGAGGTGATGTAAGAAAGACTCCAGTGGCCACAGCTGGCTCTGAAGATGAAAGGAGGCCACAAGCCACAGAAAGCCAATTATCCTCTAAAATCCCCAGGAAGGAACGCAGCCCTTCTGATGCTTTGATTTTAGGCCAGGGAAACCCATTTCAGACTTTAGACCTCCAGAATGCTAAGATGCTAAATTTGTGTTTTTAAGCTGCTCATTTGTGTTACTTTGTTAAAGCGACAACTTACAATGGTGAATTACATTGATTTACTTTCAAATAATGAATTAGCATTGCATCTGTGGAATAATCCCCACTCAGTCATGGTGTATAATTACTTTACAGACTGATAAATTGTTTGCTAATGTATGGTTAAGAGGCTCTGAATCTATATTCATGAGGGATATTGCTCTGTAGATTTTTTTTTTGTACTATCGTCGTGTAGTTTAGTAGCAGGATACTACTGACTTCATAAAAAGGGCTGAGATGTGTTCCCAAGAGACTGTACAGCATCAGGATAGAATTCTTCAGATGTCTGGTAGAATTATCCAGTTAAGCCATTTTGACCTGGACATTTCTTTTATAGAATTTTAAACTACAGATTCAGTATCTCTAACAGTTGTAGGACTGTCTATTTCATAGTGGGCAAATTTGGCAGTTTGTAGGTTTTGAGGACTTGCTTTACTTTTTTTTTCCTAAGTTGTCAACTTTTGTGTATAGAGTAGTAGGTAGCACTTCCTTATTATCCTTTTGATGTATGCAGGGTCTATAGTGACACTTTGTTTTATTCTTGATATTGGTTAATTCTCCTCTGTTTTTAAAAATTTATCAGTCTTGCTAGCAATTTGCCAATATTATCAACCTTTTCAAAGAATCTGTTTTGGTTTCATTGATCCTTTTCCATTATTTTTCTGTTTTCAGCTTCATTGATTTCTGCTCTCATCTTTATTTCCTTTGTTCGGCTTCCTTTGAGCTTATGTTGGTCGAGTTCCTCAAGGAGGGAGATTACATTGATTTGAAACATTCTTTCTTATATAACTGTGTAGTGCTACAAATTTCCCTCTCAGCACTGCCTTGGCTGTGTCTTACATTTTGATATGTTTGTATTTTCACTGTCATCTAGTTCATTCTATTTTTAATTACCTTTAAGACTTCCTTTTTGACTTATAGACTAGTGACAGTATGCTGTTTAGTTTCCAAGTGTTTGCAGACTTTTTTTTTTTTTTTTTTTGGTTACCGATTTCTATATTGAATCCATTGTGGTAAAAACAAAAAACATCGTCAGTATGACTTCCATTCTTTTCAATTTGTTGAGGTTTACGTTACAGCCCAGGATATGATCTATCTTGGTAAATGTTCCATGGGCACTTGAAAAGAAAGTATCTGCTGTTGTTGGGTAGACCATTCTAAAAATGTTAATTAGAGTCCGTTGGTTGATGATTATGTTGAATTCTATCCTTGCTAATTTTCTAATTGTTCTATCAATTGCTCCTATTTTTCTTAGCCTGTTTTTTCTCTATTGTTTTAGTTGGCTAATTTTCCCCTTTTTTAAAAAAATTGCTTGCATGTTTATTTTTTTGACATAGATGTATAATTTGTGATTGTTTTATATTTAAGGTTCTTAATTTGTACACATAAATACTTAAAATAATCATAATCATAATAATTCTTATTTGCCTGTAAACCTAAGAGCACTGGCCCCATCCCACTCAAATGATGAATCTCAAGGTTGGATGTCCATGTGACCATTTGGACTGCTTGTGTCACCTCTGAACAGGTTCCACCACCCTCCCATCCTTGCCTTCCCACCTTCGTGCACATCTGTTAATCTCAGGAGACCGTAGCAGAGCAATTTCACCACAACCACATTAACAAGACAACCTCTCAAGCTGGCATCTCAAAGCAAGACTCGGTAAAGGGCAGTACCAGTGGACAACTAGTCAACCAGGTGTTCTGTGACCTTCACCCAGACTCCTCAGTACAGAGCCTGGCTCTCGCCACCTGTCAAACAAAGCCAAGTCCTCTCTGAAACTTCCCCCAACCCAATGGTGAGAGTCACACTGTGACAGTGGCTCATCCCAGGGACCTTGCGATGAATGAGGCTCATCCCAGGGACCTGGCAAGCAGTGAAGGACCAGGTTCTGTCCCAAAGAAGGTGCAAGGATGGGACCCATCCGAGGCTTCATCAGAGGAGAGAACCTCGCCTGTGAGTACCAGGAGTCTATCCCTTTCCAGAAAGCCCAGAGCCCTGGGAGCCAAAGCCCCAAGATACCTGCACAGGCTCCAGGGGCACGACGTCAGGCAAGGTCAAAGGCCACAGCAAGGTCACATTCTCAAATCAGAGAATGTGTCAGGCCAGCAAAGGAACTGAATAGGAGCCCATAGGATAACACCCAGTGCTGTCGGTCTTGGGCACCTTCCACCATAACCACCCTCCTCTTGATCACAGCACAAGCTAGGTTAAAAACCAACCCACCAACCACCTCCAACAACAGAAAAACCAGCCTTTACTCCCAGAACCCAAACCTTCTAACTAGGAAACAGGCTACAGCTGGTGCAAACGCACCCTGGACCGTAACCATCCAGAGTGACCTAGGGCCTGGCCAATTTAGTGCACTTTACGCAGTTGGTTTTGGGCGGTGGGCGTGGGAAAGAAACAAACATGGAAAGGCGCGCACACACACACACACACACACGCACACACGCACACACGCACACACACACTCCCTCATTCACAAACACACGCAAAACAAAACCCCGCGTACTCACACACATCCCTGGGCCAGGTGTCTCGAACTCGTCACAGGAGATCACTGCTGCCAGCTCCTCCCGCCTTTCCTCCGAAGAACAGCTCATGGCAGTGCCCTCTTTCTTCACCCAGCGCGGGGTGTCCGGGAGGGTCAGAGAAGGGTGGTCTCAGGTGGAAGGCGCCGCTGCCTCAGCCCCTCTTCCCAGAGAAAACCAGATCTCGTGGGATCTCGAGAGATCCACGGGGAATGGGAGGGGGCGGGGCCTGGGATGAGGAACACCTGGGTTCCCCAGGTGCCGAGGCCCCTCCTCTCAGACTCCTCCTTAAAAGCCTGGCTTATGCCACCTATCAACCAAACCCCAGATCAATCGAGCCCTGATTCTCATTAAAGCCTCATCTACTAATGAGGCATTAATGGGACCCTCCCAGGGTCCCAGGTCCCAGAGACCAGCCCAATAGATGATGTGCCCCCTGGCTCAAGGGAGGGCGTGCATGAAGGCTGGCACTGCCCGGAGGAAGAGCAGGGGCATCCAGGAGGCAGCCGGGGGTGGGGGGGCCCAACTCACCCACCTTTCCTGGGCCACCTGTCCACCTCGGAACATCCCTGCTTTAAGGGCACAAGTGGTAGTTGCGCACGGATGAGAGCATGCAGCCTGGCTAACTTGTGTAGCAGGCACTGGGGAAAACAGGGACTGCTCCATGACCCCTCTTCCCCCAACCTGGGCTCCAGCACTTCGTGGGTCTCTTAGTGGAATCTCCATGGGGTTCGGGAAGGCACCCCGCCTGCGTGCCCCAAGGTTAGATGCCCCAGCTGAGTCTTGTCACCCTCCAGGGAACCTTGGAGGAAGCCTAATAAAGCAGAGTTCTCAAAGTGTGATCCATGTACTTATCTGAAATCAAATTCCCGGGCCCCAGCCCAGACCTAAGGTGTGAGCAGGTCTGGGGTTGACTCTGATGCACTGAAGTTTGTCTTAAAGGATAATTTTTAACAAAACGTAACACTCTGACTCTAATAGTTTTAAAATGAACACATGTAAAAGATTTTATTTAACTCATTATTAATGAGGAAGCCTACATGATATTACAATCAGTTTAATGGAGAATCCAAAGAACAGATACATGTATACATCAGGAATATTGAAATGAACTTACAAATGAATCCAAAGTTGGCTTTTCCACATGGCGGGGAGAGGGTAGAAGACTGTCCCTCCAGCAGAATCCATTTATGTCTACAGATGAAAATAAATTTGAGTTGCTATCAGTCATTTACAACTGACAGTTATAAAATAGCACTTTGCAATAAAAGTCCAGATAACATCAAAGGCGTGATCTACACAATTCATAGTTGTCATTTATTACAGCATACATTTTTTTCCCTACATTTGAGGGCCCTCAGCTGGAAGGACCCAGCAAAATTTGGCCAGCTGCGGACCACACCCGAGAGAGGCCCAAGGCTCTTAGTTAACTCTGGAAACCCCAGCATTATTGTTACCGAATGGCGACCCATTTCGGGGGAGGTTCAGATACTGTTGGCGAAACAACGCCCCACCTTCCCTGGAGTCCCTCCGTTCTAAGTTCTTTGCCCACCGCCCTTAGAAATGATGGCCCTCAATGCCAGAGTTTGGTGAAAAGGAATTATTTATCCAAAAGTTACACAGGTTTTTGAATGATGGCTAAATGTCACCATTAAATCTCAAAATCCCTTTAAAATACCCACCAACACACAGTCCTGCCTCCCCCACTTGGCCCGGGCCGGCCAGTCAGGGGGACCGCCCTTCAGGAGGAAAAGAACAGAATCCAGGGCTCGGCTAGGCGGCCTCGTGCGGTTCCCAGCGCCATCAGCGGTGTCACCTCTCTCTCCAATTCGTAATCCAAAACCTCGTGACACCTTCTCATAGCCCACTAGCAAGAGTCCTTTCTCCGCCTTCCTTCCCGCACGGTCTCCGCGTTGCTCCCCCGTGGCGTGCAGCGAACCATCTCCCAGCTCTCGTGCACAGACGCTGTAACTCGGGGAGCTCTTCTCAGTGACTCCCCTGGGTTTAAGTTATGCAAACCTTCCTGGTTAGCCTTGTTGATAAGCAAAATAACTGTCTTTGCATATGAGATGTGAAGCTATCTTGCTGTTATTGACATGCAAAATGACTCTCAATGGCCCTGCTTCCAGTCTCCTTTCCCCTGTGGTGGCCCACCATGTAGGGGTGGGTGGGAGAATATCCTATATTTTTCATGGACACCCCACATTCTGGAAACCATTCCAAATCCCCCTTTGGAGGGCCCTGGATGGAACCTGTTACATTATCACCCTTCCAGATGAATGCGAGAGGCTCGGGCAACCTCTGAATCTGCATGTTGCTTGTCACCTTGACAAAGACCTTGTCATCTTGACAAGGACTGTACAAATCGTCACAGCTTCAGAGTAACATACCTCCAAATGCCTCCAAACACGCTGGGAATAAGCAACTTATTTTATGGGAGCCCGAGATCATTTTCTTCTAAAAGGAATGAACAGATCTTTAGAGCGAGTATCTACCAAAGCGACTAGAATTGCCTCTAAAACCTCAAGGCATAGGGATTTCATGGCTCTTCACCTATTTTTAATGGTAGGATGCGAGGAGTCAGAGCTGCTGGTGGAATCCAGGTTTTGTGAAAGATGCTGTCAGCTGAGCAGGACTAGAGTGAGAGAGACTTAGGTGTGGGGCACACAGGGCTGAGGGCAGTTTTCAGGAGCTGCAGTTACCTGCCCCCTCGACCCCTACCCTCCTCCCCTCGCCCCACCACCCCAGCTCTCGGTGCGCTGACTGGCCTGGGAGGGAGCTGGGAAATGAGGCTCCAGGTGTGATTTATCTACAGAAGTGGCACTTGGTAAGCCAGAGCAGGTCGAGCAGATGGGGGACCGATGCCATTCCTGGATTGAATAATGTATCCCCTCCTCCAAAGCACTGAGGACGTCTTTAAAAAAAAAACACAAACTTTAATTTTATTTTAGAGAGAGGGGAAGGGAGGGAGAAAGAGAAAGAAACATCGATGTGAGGCAGAAACAGATCGCCCTTTGCAAGCACCCCCAACCAGGGCCGGAGCACGGAACCTGCAACCCAGACAGGGGTCCTGGCCAGGCATGGAAATGGCCACCTCTCAGTCTGCAGGACGAGGCCCAACACACTGAGCCACGCTGGCCAGGGCAGCACTGAGAACTTCTTAGAGCAGAAAACGTGCCCAAAATTGACTACACAGTGCCTGGCACACAGTAATTCCTGAAGAAATGTGTTTAACCAATCCTGATGGCATTCACTATGCCCTGCTCTGACGGAAACTGGACTCCCAACTCCCTTTTAATCCTTAGCTTAACAGCCTTTCTGGGCTCCCGGGAAGGTTACTAAGGTCAAGCTCGGTGCAGCCGGTAGGCAGGCCCCGGAGGAGCCGGCTCTTCGGGCCAGAGGAGTCAGAGCCGCAGGGGAGGGGTGGGAAGGAAGGACAGCGGGCCTGGAGTGGCCAAGATGGTGAGTGGAGGGAGGGGCTCAGCCCCATTCAAACCTACATTTGTTCAGAAAACATAAATGTCAAGTACCTGCTACACACAAGGCCAGAAGGGAAAAAGGTCATCCAGGAGTTTCTCAGTCCAGGTCCCCTGGAAGCTTAAAAGGTGTTCTGTGGAAAAGAGATATCCCAGTTACATAGGTCTGGGAAACTGTAGGTTAGGCAAATTTAGGCAAGTCTCCTGTTTCGCTGAGTCTTTCTCCGCAGAGGTGACTCCAGCGAGGGATGCAATCATGAAAGGACCAGATCCTGTGCGCAGAGCGCCCTCTGGGGGAGATACCTATGGGTGCAACAGGATGGGCTTGTCTAAGCCAGCCTCCTCCTTTCAAGATTAGAACCCCGATTCAGGAGTCAAAAGTTCAGTCACGCTCTTTAAAAATCCCTAAGATAAAAAGAGACCTTCCTTGACATTTAAAAATTATTAATATATAGCTGCTGTGTGCCCAGGTCTAATTGACTTCTCAGCAAACCCAACATACTACCTTTCCTTCTGGGATATAAATAAAGAAGGGTTAAATATGTAACAAAATAGCCAAGGTTGTGGAATGAAGATAATTTTTATTTTCCTCATTCTGTTTTATATATTTTCTAAATTGTCTAAAGTGACATTGTCTTGTTTTTGTAAAAACAGAAAAAAGTATCGACACAAGAACATTTTAAAATTTAGTTAGCACAGGAGCTCTTGGAGTCACGGAAATGTTCCCAGATCACATTGTAGTAATAGCTGCACAATTCTAAATTTACTAAGAACCACTGAACTGTGTACTTAAAATGGATGAATTTTATGGCATGTAAATTAATACCTCAATAAAGCTCTTAACAAAGAGAATTTTTATAAAAAATGATTAGGCCCCTGAGACACCAGGGAGGCGGAGAGGCCCACCCGGGGCTTTGCTGCTCTGTGAATGAGACCCTGAGCCTGAGGGAGAGGGAAGGTTCTTCCCCTACCTGCCCACAGTGTCTCTGGGGATCAGGACCACACCCCGCACCCTTGGAGTTGGAGTTGACTGTTGGCTCAGACCCTGAGCAGGGATCCTCCCCACAGGGTCAACTCCCCAGAGAAGCCTCTAGTGGGGGAGCCCCAGGCAATACCCTTGCAGGGGAGTGATGTGCAGAGGTGGCGGGAGGGGGCCACCTGGGACACAGCCGGTGGTTTTCAGACCCCATTTTCATGTGGATTCCTTTTTCTCAAGGCCACAGCCTGAGGAAGTTTGGGTGTAGAAGACAGAGGATGATGAAGGAGCTGGCTGAGGCTGAGGGCGTCTTCCCCTCCAGACCCCTGTTCCCCAAGGTGGTCCTGAGGTGCACAGAGGTTAGGGGGCTTCAAAGCAGACAAGCCCAGGTTCCCTGTCCTGGTCCTGTCAGTTCCTCCAGTCAGGCGCCTTGGAGAAAGTCATGGGGCTCTCTGGGCTCGAGCCTCGCCTGCTAGTCCTGGAAATAACCACATGGGGCCTTGGCTGTGGGCCTGGCACGGAGCCGCTCAGCACCTTGCCCCCACCCACCCTGACAGTGCCTGGAGTTGCCAGGGAGCACCCGCAGGCAGCCCAGCTCCCTGCAGCCTGCAGGAGGTGGGCCAACATCAGAAGGTCCCATGTTAGGACTCCCTGATCCCCAGGGTCTCAAAACGGTCTGGGCAGTGTCTGCTTTCACTCTTGAGTCCAGCCCTGCCCATCAGGCCCTGACTGGAGTCTGGTTAGGACCTCCTTTGGGCCACTATGGCCAATTCTGGCCTGGCCTCTCCGTCACCTGCCCCCTCTCCCGCCACTGCACACACACATCCCTGGCAGACAGATCCACCTTTGTGCAGGCGGGCAGATAACACTGGGCTCCAGCATCCGTGCAGGCAACAGGCAGATAACAGTGGGCAAGGTCTACACCTTGGCCTTCGGACTGTTGGATCCCAACGCAATGGCAGGCCCAGAGCAGGCTCTCCCTTCGAGTTTGCGGATGGACCGACTAACCTTAGCAATGAACAAGCTATATGTGGACACTGCCCTCATATCCTCACGGTCTAGCAGGAGAAACTGGTGTGAATTAAACCATTGCCAATGACTAAGTTAACAGGAGCCAGGGTCTGAGCTGTGTGGCTGGGAGTGGCCTGGTAGGCTTCCCTGAGGAGGTGAGATTTAAGCGGAGTCCTGAAGAATGAGAAAGAGATGGTTAGATAAGGAGCAGAAGAAGAAATGTTCCAGGCAGAGGGAACAGTGTGTGCAGGGCCCAAAGCATAGCTCCCATCACAGTGCTCTCTCTCTCTCTGTCTCTCTCTCTGTCTCTCTCTCCCCTTCCCTCCCTCCTTGCATCCTCTCAGTGGCGGCCCATGACCACTGCCCAGCAAAGCCCACACTCCTCCCCTGGGCCCCCTCTCAAGCCGAGCCCTTCTACCAGATTTCTCGCCTCCTGTTCACCTTTACAGCTTAGGACCCAGCCAGATGGGTGGTTCTTGTCCCGAGAGCCAGTGCTGTGCCCCAGCGCTGGGCCTTCGCCCTGGGGCGGGGGCTCCCCAGGCCTGCCCTTTGCAGATCCCTCCCCCGGTCCTGGTTTTGGGTGAGATGGAGAAGGCACACTGTGCCCTGCCTATACACCCTGGACGGGGTGCACGGAGCAGCTCTCTGAGTACTCGGAAGTACATAGTAGCAGGTGGATAGGGAGGAAGTGCAGATTTGGAAACACGCCTGCACAAGTGGTGAGATCCCTGCGTTTGTTCTCCCAAATTCCCCTGCCTGGGCTTTGGCCAGCCTAGGATCTGCAAGGGGATCCAGGCTGGTCATGGCTGTGATCTGGGCAGTGACAGCCTGATTACCAGTTTGATTCCAGTAGGTCTTATCAAGAGAATTCGTACTGAGTACATCTGCAGCAGTGACACAACTGTCCCATCAGCAGTGGCCATCTGTTCCCACGGTTTGCTGCCTCACAGGGCAGAGCCTGTAATCTGCCAGTCCAGCGTCTTCCCCAGAGCAGGCCAGATGTAGCCAGGCTCACCAAAGGGAGTGTTCACCATGGTGACTAGGGTTGCAGTGATCTCTGTCCTCTGAACGAATAATCATGGTCACTTTCTGTTATAGTGTCATCAGCATCATCAAACTTGCTAAACCACTAGTGCACCAGGCGCAGGAGTTTAGGGGACCCTGGAGTGAATCAGGGACCCTACTGAGGTAGTGGCTTTGCTCTAGGGGACGTGGTGAGGGCACAGTTTCCCCCAAAGGGGTTGCTGTCATTTTTTCACGTAAAGCTGAGATGCTGGTAGAGCCAGGCCAACTGGCTCTTGAATGCCGTTTCCTTTTGAATAAAGGGCTGCCGGCCTCTTTTCCACCTTGTGTAGTCTTGAGTGAGTTGATCCACACCAAAATGGAGATATCTGGTCAAAGGGTCACAAGGCATCCCTGGATTGGGTATGCAGTTTCAACAAGAGCTTGGTAATTAACTTCCTCAAAACAAACAAAAGTGTACTTGGTGGCTTGTCCGGCAGGTGACGCTATGATACTAGGAAATGCCTCTATATAGCAGCCATTACATTTTTAACTAAAACAGATTTCTCATTCTCTTGCTAGAATTCTGTTTCTGCTAGATCACCAGGGATGGTTCAGAAAGGAAAGGATGAAGGGGAGGCTGCCGTCTACATGTATGTCAGAACTTTAGTATATGCAGCGATCCTGGATGGGAGAGTCCCCTCTGACATTTATGGGACAGGAAGTGCCCACCGTGAACACAATAGTTTCTACTCTCTGGTCAGCAGAGGAAGCCACAACTGCAATACAGTGAATCAGCTCGTGGGGCCCCGCCCACAAGACCACTTTGGATTTTCTTCCCCTCTGCAAACTTCACCAATACCCCATCAATTGAATTCAGATGCCCTTTCTCTCCACGAGCACAGGAACCAAGGAGGCTAACATGCCCACAAGCCAGGGACTACAGAGATGTTAGTGCCTAACACCAGGAGACCATGTTATCCGCTGGCTGGGAGCTCCGGGAACACAAGGGAGAGGGCAGACTAGCCCACGGGGACAGTGGCGGCAGCGGGAAGGAAACTTAATGTCAGCTAGTTTTCACCCTTCCTCCGGGCTCTATACCTGGGTGTGGACATTCTCCCCCCCCCCCCCACCCAGAGTCTGATATTTGAGCCCAGGGGAGTCTGTATGCCTCTACACAGGCCAGCTACCACCTTTCACCCTGTAGTCCTTGGTACTTTGGGGCCCCCCGACCCACGCCCCGTGCTGAGAAATGGCTCAGACAGAGTGGTCCGGGTTTGGCAGTCTTGGCACACACAGTAGGAGATAAGGGAAAGCAAGAAACTTGAGAACTGTTTCTCTCAGCACTGAAGAAAACTGTACAAAGAGAGTATGTCAAAAATATATTAGATCACTTAAAACGGAATACTTTTCAAAAGTGTAAGTAATGCAAAAGTAGAAAGGGGGAAACAGGAATGAAAAATAGAGGGGACAGCTAGAAAACATAATAAAATGAGAGGCCTCTATCCAAACATATCGTCAATTGCATTAAATGTATATAAATGTAAACAAAGTAAACACACCAATTAAAAGATAGATATTGGCAGAATGGTTTTTTAAAAATGACCCAAGTACAATGCTGTCTACAAGAAACTCTCTTCAAATATTATGATATAGGTAGGGTAAAAATATATATATTTTTAAAAAACTATATTATGGAAGTCCTGACAAACCAAAGGAAGAGTGACATTAACATCAAAGTAAACTTCAGAGCAAAGAAAATCACCACAGTTAGAGAGGCATAGCAATCCTGAATATATCAGCACCTGAGTATAGAGGTTCAAAATATAAGCAGCAAAAATACTGTCAGAGCAGAAAAGGAATAGATAGATCCACAATTATACTTGGAAACTGAAACATTCCTCTCTATGCGATATACAGAAATAGTTGACAGAAAATTAGCAAGGATAGAACCGAACACCATCAACTAACTTGAATTAATTTATATTTATAGAACATTCCACACAACAGTAGACTACACATTCTTTTCAAGTGTACATGGAACATTTACCAAGATAGACCATATTGTGAGTCATAAATTAAATCTTAACAAATTTAAAAGGATTGAAATCATATAAACTGTTCTCTGACTGCAGTAGAATTAAACTAAAAATCAGTAACAGGAGGATAACTGAAGAATCTCCAAACACTAGGAAAAAACACACTTTTAAAAAGAAAATCTCAAAGGAAATTTTACAATGTATTAAAATGTGAGAAAATTAATATATAACATATCTAAATTTGTGGGATGTAACTAAAGTGGGAGGGGAATTTACTGCATTAAATGCTTATATTACAAAATGGGAAATGTCTCAAAGCAACCATCTAAACTTCTCCCCTAAGAAACTGAGGGTGTTGGGGAGGGACACAAAATAAACCTAAACACTTAGGAGGAAGAAAATAATAAAGAATGGTATTAATGAAATTGAAAATAGAAAAAACAGAAAATTAATGAACCCAAAAGGTGGTTTTTTGAAAGGTCAATTGATGTACCTCTAGTCAGACTAACAAATATAAAGAGAAGATAAATTACCAAATCAGGAGCGCAAAGGGGATATAACTACAGATCACACAGGCAGTAAAACAATAATAACATCCATTTGCAAATAAAATGGGCCAAATCTTCAAAATCCGCAAACTATCAAAATTCACCAATGTGAAATAAATAACTCAGGCAGTCCTATAGCAATTTTAAAAATTGAATTTGTAGTTTAAAACTGTTCTTTAAAAATCTCCGAGCCCTAATGCTTTTGTTGACAAATTCTTTTCTTTTAATGTAACAACCTTATTGGGATATAATTCACATGCCACACAATTCAATAGTTTTTTTGTATCTTCAGAGTTGCATAAGCATCAGCATAATGCACTTTAGAACATTTTTATCACCCCAGAAAGAAACCCTGTATTCATTAGTAGCCACTCCCCATTTTTCCCAACTCTTCAGCCCTAGGCCACTAATCTCTCATCTCTAAGGATTTGCCTATTCTGGACATTTTATATGAATGGAAGAATATAATATGTGGTCTTTGTGATCAATTTATTTCTCTTACCATAATATTTTCCAGGCTCATCCATGTTGTAGCATGCATCAGTTACTTCATTTCTTTTTATAGTCAAATAATATTACATTGTATGGATATCCCACTTTTAATTGACCCATTTATCAGTGGATAGATATTTCAGCTAACTCCACTATTTGCAGCATAATATAGCTACACAAACATTTGTGTACAAGTTTTTATGTGGACTTAATGTTTTAATTTCTCTTGGGTATACCCTTTGGAGTGGAATTGCTGGATGGGATAGGAATGGAAATAGTAACTCTATGTGATCTTTTTAAGGAACTGTCAGATTTTTCCAAGGCAGCTGTGCCATTTATGTTCCCACTACCACTGTATGAGAATTTTTAAAAAGATATATAATAGTTATTATTACTTGTTTTTAAAGAAAATTCTAGCCATCCTATTGAGTATGAAGTAATATCTCATCATGTTTGTTGGGTTTGTTGTTTTTTGTTTTTTTTTAAGAGAGAGGGGTAGGGAGGAAGAATGAGAGGGAGAGAAACATCATTTGACAGAGAAACATCGATTAGTTGCCTTCTGCATGTGCCCAACCAGGGACCAAATCCAAAACCTGGGCAAATACCCCAACCAGGAATCAAACTGGTGACGTGTTGGTTTGGGGGATGACAACAACCAACTGAGACACACCAGCTGGCTGGGGCTCATCATGGGTTTAATTTGCATTTCTCTGATTACTAATGATGTTGAGACCCCTTTTCATCTGCTTATTAGCCATTTCTATATCTTCTTTGGGGAAAATCTATTCAGATCCTTTGCTTATTTTCAAGTTAATTGTCTTCTTTATTACTGATTTGTAAGTGTTCTTTATATATTCTAGACACAAGTCCCTTATCAGATATATGATTTGGAAATATTTTCTCCTATTTTGTAATTGTCTTTTCACTTTCTTGTTGGTATCCTTTAAAGCACCAAAGTATTTAACTTCAATGACATCCATTTTATCTTTTTTTTGTTCTTGTTGCTTGTACTTTTGGTAATATATCTAAGAATGCTTGCTTGAATCCAAGGTTATAAATGTTTGTGCCTGTATTTTTAATATGCATTTTATAGTTTTGGCTCTGGCATTTAGGTTTAGGATCCATTAGAGTTAATATTTATGAATGTTTTGAAGAAAGAATCTTTTGTATGTGAATATCTATTTGTCTCAGTATCATTTGTTGAAAAGGTTATTCTTTCCCTACTGAATTGTCTTGACAGCCTTGTTGAAAATCAGTTGACTTAAAATGTAATAGTTTATTTCCAGACTCTCAATTCCATTTTATTGATCTCTATGTCTGTCCTTATGCCAGTGCCACACATACTTGACACTGTAGCTTTGCAGTGAATATGAAAACGGCATGTGTGAGGCCTCCAACTTTGTTCTCTGTCAAGGTTGTTTCTGCTATTCTGAGTCCCGTGTATTTCCATATGTATATTAAGAATATAAATATTGTCAAGAATTATACCCCTGAAACCTATAAATTTTATTAACCAATGTCACCCCGATAAATTCAATTAAAAAAAAGAATATAAATATTGTCCATTTCAGTCCTGTCAGGTGTGAGCAGGGGAAGGAGAAGAGTGTGGACGCTGAGTTTCCCAACAGCTTTACTGCAAAGATGGTCAATGTGCCTAAAACCCAAAGGACTTTCTGTGAGAACTGTGGAAACCATCAGTCAGCCTCGCAAAGTGACCCGGTATAAGAAGGGCAAGGGGCCCCGTATGCCCGGGGGGAAAAGGCCCTATGACCCAAAGCAGAGTGGCTAGGGCTGGCAGACAAAGCCGATTTTCTGGAACAAGGTTAAAACCGCGAAGAAGATTGTGCTGAGGCTTGTACATGTTGAGCCCAACTGCAGATCCGAGAGGATGCTGGTCATTAAGAGATACAAGCATTTTGAAAGGGAAGGAGATAAGGAGAGAAAGGACCAAGTGATCCAGTTCTAAGCTTTGGGGTTTTTTTGTTCCTTTATTTTCTAAAGAAAAATGTTAAAGCAGTAGAAAAATTACCTGTATGAAAATAAATGCAGTGATATTCTTACTCATAAAAAATATTGTTAATTTCAGCCTAAAAGGGACTTGGGATTTTATAGAGATTGTGCCATATCTGTTGATTAATTGGGGAGTGTTGCCATCTTAAAATATTGTCTTCCAATCTATGAACATGGATTGCCTTTATTTATTTAGGTCTTCTTTAATTTCTTTCAACAATGTTTTCTAGTTTTCAGTGTTTAAGACTGTACTTCTTTAGTAAATTTATTCCTGTTTTATTATTCTGATGCTATTATAAGTAGAATTATTTTCTTAACTTCACTTTTGCATTATTTACTGCAAGTGTATAAAGCTACTTCTTTGTTATACTGTATGTACAATTTATATATTTTTGTATACTAATCTTGTATTCTGCAATGTTGCTGACCACATTTATTAGTTTTAATAGTGTTTTAGTGTAACCTGAGGATGTTTTCTATTCAAGATTATATTATCTGCATGGGTCTCAGTGTTTTTTTTTTTATGAATTTGACTCCAAGGCAAGGGAGACAAAACCAAAAATTAACAAATGGGACTGCATTGTACTAGAAAGCTCTGCACAGCAAAGGGAACCACCAACAAAATGAAAAGGCAACCAACCAAATAGAGGGTATTTGGAAATGATACAACTGATAAGGGGTTAATATCCAAGATATGAGAGAACTTAACTTAAAAACAACAGTAACAACAACAACAACAAAAAACTGGATTAAAAAGTAGGCAGGGGATCTGGAACACAGATTTTTCCAAGGGAGATGGACATGTGGCCGAGCGGCACATGAAAGGATGCTCAACATCACTAGTCATTAGGAAAATACAAGTCGAAACCACAGTGAGCTGTCACCTCACACCCGTGAGAATGGCTGTCATAAAAAAGACAAAAAATAAGCGTTGGAACACATGTGGTGGAAAGGGAACCATCTTGTTCTGCTGGTAGGAATGTAAACTGGTGCAGCCACTAGGCGAACAGCATGATGCTCCCTCATAAAATTAAGAACAGGCCTATCACGTGATCCAGGAATCCCACTTCTGGATATTTACCCAAAGAATACGAAAACACAAATTCAAAAAGACGTATGTATCCCTACGTTCATTGCAGCATTATCTACCATAGCCAAGATACGGAGACAGCCTAGGTGTCTGTTATTGGATGATTGGACATACAGGTCACATCTTTAGCCGATCACCCATTAATACACACACACACGGAATACTACTCTGCCACAGGCGAGGTGAAATATTGCTATTTGCTACTACGTGGATGGATCTTGAGAGTATTATGCTAAGTGAAATAAATCAGAGCAAAAGGACAAAAAGTATGTAATTTCTTTCACATATGGAATATAAAACAAAAAAGTAACAAATGAACAAAAAAGATAAAAACAAACTTGTAGATACAGACAACAGAATGGTGGTTACCAAAAGGGAAGGGGGTGGGAGAGGGCAAGTGGGGGTAAAGGGGGTCAAATATATATTACTGAATGGAAACTAGACTTTTGATGGTGAGCCCACAATAGAGTATACAGATATCAAATTATAATGTTGTATACCTGAAACTTATATAATGTTATTAACCAATGTTATCCCAATAAAAAGTAATTCATTTTTTTTTAAATTGTGTCACCTGTAAGCAGTTTCAGGGATAATCACATAAGATGGTACATACGTCTGGTATGTGGTGAGATCTCCCTGCGTGATAGCCTGCCTCGCTTACCCGTGGGAGGTGCTACTCCCTCTGGCTCCTGGGGGGGCCCTGTTCTCTGCAGGCAGTCCCCCGGGGCCGCCCTGCCAGGCTGCACGCACAGGGGAGGGGCTGCGTGGGTGCTGCCCTGCCCGAGCTGGCTGACTCAAAGCTCTGGGTGCCTCTTTCAGCCCCATCACTGGTCCTGGCTCCAGACCCTCTCCCAGGCAGACAGCAATCCCAGACCCAAAATGTGCCCATGCCCACGGTGACCCTAAAATAGAGAAAGAAGGAGGGAAGTAGAGCTTTTCACAACCCTGGATTTCTTCCTCTGAGGGGGGGGCCTCCACTCGTGAGTCCCAAGGGGAGGCAGTTCTGTGGGGAGGGCTGGGGACGGGAAGGGGAGAATAACACACCTTAGCGTTCACCCTTCAAACCAAATTCTGAATGGCTCCAAATAAACAGAAATAAAAAGAGCTATATAAACATTCACTTGCTATTTAAAATTTTATTTTTTAAATAATTTTTAAAATATGTATTAATTTTATTTTTAGACAGAGAGGAAGAGAGGGAGAAAGGGAGAGAAACATCGATGCATGGTTGCCTCTCACACACCCCCTACTGGAGACCTGGTCAGCAACCCCGGCATGTGCCCTGACTGGGGAATCGAGCTGGCGACCCTTGGCTCACAGGACGACGCTCAATCCACTGAGCTGCACCAACCGGGGCTAAAATTTTAATACGTAAAATTTCAAACGGAAGTTCAGCACCAGTACACTACATACCTATATAGTAGTTTCCACAAGCTCAGCATATTTATTACCTGCTCATATGAGCCGGGCCCTGTCCCAGGGTTTGAACCATGGCCTGACCCTCGGGGGCCCCCAGTTCAGGGATGGAGACGAGGTGAGTCGTGCTGCGTGGGCTTGTCAGCTCCCCGGCAGAGTTCACCTTGATCCGGTTGGCTCTTAGATTGTTCTGTGGGCCTGGGGGCTTTCAAAGCCCTAAGTCAAGGGCCTAGGCCCAAGGGCACCCATGGGCATTTGGACACACCCTGAGTCCCCTGACTGCTCCCAGGGCATAGACCCTGGTGGGGCTGGAGACCCTGAGGCCTCTGAGAAGTGGATGCTTCACCCAGCACCAGGACAGGCTCACTGCCACTTGCTACCCCAGCTGCCTGCTGCCCAGTTCTCTCCACACACAGGCTTGGGACTGGGGTCACTCTGCCTCTGACAGAGCCCTAAGGACGACAGCCACCCAGTGCTCCACAACCCCTTTCCCAGCCTCTCCGTCAAGTCAGGGCACTGCTACAGGGTCCGGCACGAATAACGCCCCTCTTTGATTACAAAACCTTTTATTACAAAATTATAAGCATGTAATTCTGTAACATAACAACATCACACTCAAGCACGCCATATGACATTTTAGGTGAAATGTTCAAATTAAAACTGTAAATTATCACACCCATATTATTAACCCAACCAACCATACTTAAGCAGGCATTACTTCTGCCAGACTCTATGCGTCCTCCTCAGGGCCATTTGTGAGGTGACCCTGGCACCTGGCATGTCAGAGGGGCTGAGTGAGGGTTGGTGACCTCCCCGCCTCTTCTTGCACGAGGAGGGAGGTTTCAGTGGTGAGCACTGGCGGGTGCCTTCCTCTGAGTTAGGTGCGTGTTTGCCTCGTGTCGGGGAGTGCCTCACTCAGTCCTGGGGTCAGGAAACCACTCTGGGCCCTGCTCTGTGAGCGAGGTAAGTGTCGGCTCCTCTGGAATATTGTAACCAGATGGACCAGGGAAGGACAACTGTCCCTCCGCCCCAAGCCCTGCCCAGGGGATGCCATGAGCTTCTGTGCCTCTCGGCCAGCCCCAGGAGGCACAGGGGCACAGTACCAGTCCTACCCCAGAAGAAGCCGGAGGTATGCCCCCAAGTACAATGCCTTCCCCACTGCGGGGCATCAGGCAGGCTCTACTCCAATGACACCGGGTTTCTCAGACATATTCTCTAAGTTGAAAAAATAGCAACGCTATTATGAGCAGCGCCTGCTGAAAGGAGGGCTGAGAGCATCTGAAGACGCATTGCTCTTAGTCGGTTTTATGGCACATTTGCATTTAAATAGATTCTTTATCTCTCTTTCTGAACTTCACAATAATAAAGCCTTAAAAATGCTGACTAATAGAGTGGCGGGTGCTTAATTTTCACTTTAATTTAACACTGATACATTGTCTTATTATAACCACTCCAGCTCAGATAATACTTGTAAATGAAAGTTTTAAATGTTTTTTGTTCTTCTTGCATAAAAAATCAGACCATTCCTAGACCTACATTACAGGAAAGGCACCCATCTCACAGGTTGGCTTAGCTGTCCCAGCTCTGGGCTCTCCTTAGCAGTGCACCTCACAGGTAACACAGCCCGTTGCATCTTAAACTCGGCACAGTGACAGATGGTCACCAGCCTTATTATTGTGGTGATCACACTATAAGGTGTGTAAATATTGAATCACTATGTGGTACACCTGAAACTAATATAATCGTGTATGCCAGCTATACTTTAATACATTTTTTAAAAAATAGAATACATAATTGTACCCTGGAAAAAACAATCAGCCAGTTATGTGTCCTACCCTTCACAGATTCCTTGGGTGGGAACAAGGCCTCCCAGCAGCTGCAGGAAAGGGCCCCCTGTCCCAGAGCCTGACCTATCCCTGGCATCAGCCAGTGGCCTGCCGGAACTGGCTTGTCCCATCTCTCAAGAGCTGATTATTGAATTTTCAGGAATTTTCCGAGCCAGTTCTTTAACAGTCATTATTAAAAACTAAATTATGCAGACTTAAAAGGAAACAAATTATATTAAAAATGAAGATAAAAAATACTAAAAACTCATCCTTCATTACTGTTTTATTACTGTCTATGTCCCTAAGGTCACTCGCATTCGCGGTAGAAGGGTCACGTGACGGTGTTCGGCAAGGTTAACCTGGTGGCTTGCTATGGGCCCCACTCGGAGTATTTACATACAAACCAGCTCCCCCAGCTTTATTCAAAGAGGCAGTTTGCTAGCTGTGTACCAGCACACCACTGCCAACTGCTGGCACAACACAGAGCCACCGTAGGCCTTATTTCTGTCTGTACATGGGCCCTGTCAGGACAGCATCGGGCAGGGCCCCCCTAGGTGGGCAGCTCTCAGCACTCCACAGGTGGTTTGGCCAGTGCCAGAGGCCTGTGTGATATTTCTCTTGATGGGGCCCCCAAACAGCCCTATCGCCTGCGCACTGCCTCCCCGCCTGGGAAAACTCCCCAGAGGGGACCTTCACCCTATCCTCTCCGTAGGCCCTGTACCCAGGCTCCTTGGAGACACTGGAGCCTCAGGCCCAGCAGGCCCTCTCCTAAGCACATCCCAGAGTTCCTGCCTCCCACCTGGATGGCAGCAGCAGCATCTCACTGATTTCCCAGCCTGCCAGGTCTTCATCTCATGGGGCTCACGTAATGTCCCTCCTCTCCTCTAGAAACTTCACTGGCTCCCTACTCCCTGCACAACGGTCACCAGCTCCCCTCTCTGGCTCTCTGGGCCCCACCCACCCTAAATGAGGCTCCAAGAGGGGGAGTGAAAACCACCTTTGCTCATGTTAGTTGATTAAAAAAAAAAAATAAAGGAACATTTGCCTACTCTCACATGACCAAGGCAAAGCACCCCTTTCGTCAAAAAGGGGATCATTGGAATGGTCCGGGTGTCGGTTTCCAGAGCTTTCTGCCCATGGGCTCCTGTCCTTCACTGTTGTTCTGGGTGCCTCCTCCTCACTCACTTTCTAAGTCCTGTCCCTGCTTCCCACCACCACGTGCAGTCCCATATCCCTTTAGAAACAAAGGGTCGTAAATACACAAATAATGGGGCATTTAAATGGCAGGTAGTGTACCAATTTGTCAGCTGCCACGTTCCAGTGTGGAATAAAAGCCCGTGATGCTGGACTTGTCCAAAAACCCTGTGATTGTCCCACCCACACCCCCCTCCAGGGCACAAAAGGCCTACAGAGTGGGCATTGGGAGGGGCGTTTACCTTCACCTCGAATGCAGGGAGGGGCTTCAGTAGGAGACTTGAAAGCTTGATTTGCGTTCTCTGGGGCTTGGGGGACACCATGATGTGTGATGCTTGCTGGTGGGCCCTCGACATTTAGAGCAGAGCGCAGCAGAGGTGGGGGGTGGGACCCTTGCCCCCGCGGTGACTCTAAGGCAGAGTGAGCTGAGTTTTAAAGGGTGGGTGGGATTAAGAAAAATCTAGAAGACATGGGAGGGCATTTTAGGCAGGAGGAGCAGAGAACAAGTGTCAAGGCTCTAGTAGAAGGAGCGTGGTCCAGCCTCAGGGGCCCCAGCAGCCTGGCTGAAGCACCAAGGGGTCTTGCCAGCAGCAGAGAGGCACTGGCCAAGGCTCTCGGGCCAGTCAGAGCCATGCCTCCCTGCTGCCCTCCCGCCTTCCTGGGCTCCTCTGCCAGCTTCTCCGGGGCTACTTCAACTCTCTGCGACCCTAACCTTTCTAGGACTTGATGCCCGCTATGCTGTGCCCACTCCCAGTTCATACTCCACCCCAAGCAACTTCTTAACTCCACATATGCAAAACTCTGACCTCGTGATCTCCCCCCCAATACCCATTATTTCACTTTCCTCATCTCTGTATAACCTCCCATCCTCCCAACCGAGGTCAGAGTTGTCCTTGAGTCTCCTCTGTCCACATCCAATTTATTTCCGCACCTGGTTGGCTTTCCTCCCAGGGGTCACTCATAATCCAGCCATTTCTCCACATCCCTAACGCACCCCCCTCCCCCACCCTGGCAAGCAGTCACTGTTATCTCTTGTCCAAATGACCAGCCTTTAGCGGCCCTCTTTATCCTCCACTCCCAATAGTTTATTACTTACACAGCAGCTAGAGCAATTTTTCTGAAAATATAGATCAAATTATCTCAGTCCTTAGCTTAAACCTTCCAACTGCTTCACATAGTATCCAGAACTAAAGAAGCAGCTCTTTGCCCCGGACTCGAAGGCCCTGTGTCTGGCTCCTCCCCCACTCCAGGCTCACCCTATGTTCCCTCCATGGTGTGCCTCTCTGGACCTGGGGGTTTTGCACACACTGGTCTTCCCTCCTAAAATGCCTTTTTCCCAGGTCTTATCTTTCAGGGCACAGCTTAAATCTCTCCTCCCATGGAACATCTTCCCTGACCCTCTCCCCACCTCCTTCCAGGGAGATTTTCCCCTTTTGCCCCATGCGTTTGCAGCACTCCATTTTCATCACAGCACTTAGTATTCAGCTTACTTTGCATTCCTTCCTGTGTTGATCCAATCGCCAGTGCTGAGAGCTGTCCTAGGTGCTGGACACGCAGCCAGGAACAGCCTGACCTGCTCTGCTCAGCCAACTGTCCGCCACTCCACGGCACAGAAACTGTGTCTGTTCAGCTGCCCCTAGGTCTGGCTGGCACGGAGATGAGGCACAATAGGCATTTGTTGTTTCATTAATGGACTTGTGTAGGGACTAGGCTTGAACTGATTAAACGCTGTTTTAGCTGTAAAGTTCTATAGAAATAGAATATTTGCAAATCAAATAAACTAGCTGGAATTTACCGGAAGGCGTTTTTGAGCCTTAGTAAATCCTCTTTTTTTTTTTTTTTGAGCAGAAAGTCCTTTTGTAATGTAAATGGTCCATCGCTTCCTTCCAGCTCTTTGTTGTTCTTGCTCAAGAGGGTTCAGTGAACCCTCTAAAATTATATGCAAAATGTGTGTGCACAAGCATTCTGAGGCGTTCACATCTTCCATTAGATTCTCGAAGGGGTGCATTACTCCAAAAAGGTCAGGACACATGGCTGTGGCCTGTGCCCATTTTTCAGGACTGTTTTGATAGGACTTTTTCTGGTGAATCAAATGCACTGATAACTGTCTATTTTTAGAAAACAGTTCTGTGTTAGCCACAAACTTCCTTCTAGCCATCATTAAATGAATCCCCAGTTCCAAGCAGTTGATGAAAAACCCTTATGTGTAAAGCATAAATATACTTTCTGTTACAAAGATGGAAAAATGTTTTTTCTTTGTGCTCAGATAAGGCTAAAAACAAGTCTCGAAACATGAAAATGTCACAGGTGGGCATAAGTAACCAGGTTCTTGGTGATCATGGACAAAGAATTGAACCAAACACACAGAGTTTATAGCAGAGAGAGAGCAGATTTATTAAGTGATAGTACACTCCACAGAACATGCGAGTGGGCCACCTCCAAACAGAGGTTGACCTCAGGGGCTGGAGGGATTCTATTCTTATAGGGCGGATATTTCCTGGCTAGCTTTGGTAGGCTTGTATTGCACACGTACAAGTAGTTACATTACTGTAAAGCTACTGAACATGTGGTTTCCCCTGATTTTCCTTGGTCGGTCACCTGGGAAGGGGATCCCACAATGATAATTAAATACAACGCTATCGTAATGAAGCAGGGGTCATGTAGCATCTTCTGCGCAGGTGCATTCATGATTCACCGTGATTCAGTGCTTTTCCAGAAAGCAGGAGCAACCAGTCTTAGAACAAGGTCTCTGTCCTATATCGACGTCCTTTGTCTTAGCCCTGGGGCACCTCTGGAGTTTCCTCCTTCCTGACTATATCCTGCCTCAAAAAGCTAGATAAGTTGCTCAAAAGCCCTTGGAAATGTCTTGGTCAAGAAAAAAGAACGTGCTCCATTTTAAGCTGCTGCTGGGTCTCCGAGTGAACTCTACCCAGTCTAAGATGCAGGATTTCTGCTCCCAGATTAACGTTGCAGAGGGTATTTTTAGAAGTCACGGTCCCTCAAGCAGCATCCCTTACAAGCCCCCTTAGAGCTCCACCTCCTTGTCTCCAGGAGTCAAATCCCACCCCCAGACTCCATTCTGTCAATAATTCAGGTACCACAAAGTCATCCTCTGGTTGTGACACTCAACTTCCATGTGTCACCCAGGTCAGTGGAGGGCATTTATATCGCTTCCCTCTCATGAAAGGCAAGCCACCTCTCTTCTTTCTCCCAGGGCCAAACCTGATCCCATAGCTGCCCCCTGTATTTTGTCCTCCATAACCCTATCACAACTGGCCAAGCTGCCCAGTGAGGTGATTCCTGGGATATGGAAGTGATCTTCTGGGCAGATTCCATGCGCAGGGTCAGGGAAAAAGTTGGGGAGAGGAAAGACAGCAATATACAATTGCGCCTGCAGCTATCTCTTACCTCCCTGCTTTACAATCCTTGATAAGGTTTATGCCATTTTCAAATCACTTTCTAAAGCTTTCTCTCTGTGTCTGAGGATGGACTGCCGTGACATCGTCCTGGTTTGGGGTCTAGGGCAGGTCTGAATAAGCTGAGTTTATTTTGGGGGAGGTTAAAGAAAGTTATGCTTCAGAGGTGACAAGAGAAAAAAATGCTGAGATGTTCTAAATTAAATTACAGTAAGCTGGGGGTGAAAGGAAGAGATGAGGAGAGTTAATCAGTAAACAGACTGATTATATTCCTGAATGTATGTTGAAACTTTGAATCAATTTCCAGGCAGCTATTTGAGCAATTATCTAGAAAGAATAGCCAACTACCAAATGCCACCCCATCTTGCTTATGCATGAACCTTCTGGACTATTGCCCACAACCAATCCAGAAGCAAATCCAGAACCTTCCCTGCTTCACCCTTTTCCCAACCCCCATGCCCCATCTATAGGGAATGTTAATGCAAAACAACTTATATCTTTCTTCCCTAAACTCATTGTCAGAAGAGCCCCATCCGCCTCAGGGTAGAGGACACATTTGTCTACTCTGCCTAGGAGGGCTGCTGGTGGTTTCCATGGACCACCCCAGGTCCTGCTCCTTTCTCTGGCCAGCTTGCGGCTCAATAAGCCCTTTCTTTCAGAGCAATTTTCAATTTCAAAGGTTTTTGTTTGACAGGAGATTTTTGTTTTGTTTTTGGTTTGTTTTTCTTGTTTTTGTTCACTTTCTATTGTGAAAAATTTCAAACATATGCAACGATGAGCTAATAGAATGATAAGCTTCTACATACCCACTCAGCTTTGACAATTCCACTTCCGCCAGTCTTGGTTCCCCTTTACCCTGCTCCCCAGAGGATTCTTTTGAAGCAAATTCCATAATTCAAAGCATTTCACCTACAAATATTCCCACATGTATCTCTGAAAGATGAGAAATCTTTTATGTAAATATAACCACGATACAATGATCACATTGAAACTGGAAAAGCCAGTGTTCGTGAAGCCTGTCACCTACCAGACCCAATGAGCAGAGACAAGGGTTGAATCTTTATGGGCACTTTGTTCAGATGGCTGGCGATCTGAGAAGACAGCGGGGATGTACCCTAACAGATCGTCTTACATTTCCTCTCAAGTCAGCCTTTTTTATAAGGGGGCAAAAGTGCAGATAAGGGCTTTGGAATTCAGGAAAGAGGTTAATCAGATAAAAGCTGCAGTCCAGCAATTCCCCTAACATCCTTTCATCTGCTGACCAGTGATTTTCTTCACCTGTGTCCTCTGTCCTGGGTGGTGGACTGTTTCTACCAGAAACATGATGGCTCGGTTACAACTTTGATTGCTTATGGTCTCTTCTAGAGCACAAAGGTCTAACTGTCTGTGGTCTCCTGGAGTCAGGGTGGGCCATACCTGCAGTTCCTGAAACAATAGACTTCTACATGCATTAACTACTAGGCTTATTAACTATTTCCTTAAACAACTTTTCCAACTCTTGAGTTTCCCTATCAACATCTAAAAATTTTTGATAATTCCCTCATATTATCAAATACGCAGGCAATATTCATCTTTCTCTGATGGTTTCATAAGTGGTTTTATTTTTATGGTGGGTTTAAATCAGAATCCCATTAAGGTCTACACTTTGCTATCAGTTAATAATGCTCTTAAGTCTCTTTTAATATATAATTTTCCTTCCAACTCTTTTTTCTTGTTAGTTATTTGTTGAAGAATATGCTTCAGCCTTAGACATTCTCTTCATTTCTAGCCATTGTCTCTGCTTCCTGTGTGGTTCTTATTAATTCTTTGTCTTGTCTGAGGGCCAGCTGGGGGAGAGGGGAGGGGGTCTCCCTGTGACACCATTATTCATTTAACGCCCTTTCCTGGAGAATACACCCTTTCCTCTAGCAGGGCCTAGTGCTCCCTGCCTCAGTCCCCATGGACCAATCTCTCCAGGGTACCCTGCCACCCCTGGCTATCTAAACGGGGGTGGAGGGGTGGGTGGTCTGGACTTGTTGGTGTTCATCAGTCACAGCCCACCAAGAGCACGCCCCGAGTCAAACAAAGTTGGGGTTTTTGTCCTGTTGCAAAGTAGAGGCCGATGTTGTGGCCTGTGGGTGCCCTGGAGGACTGTTGGGGAGGACTGAGAATTTGATCTGGATTTGAGTCGGGTGATTTGGGGGAGGTTCAGGGAAGTTCGTTTGCTCTACACTGGGTGCTGTCTGGAAATGAGGAGTGATCCTGTAATGACATAATCTCAAGTAGGATTGGGGCAAAATGAAGTGGATTAGGGCTGGAATCAGCAAATCAGCAAAGAGGTCTCAGTCAAAAAAAAAAGGGGGGGATCTCTGGGCCATTCTTCAGTTCTGGGCAGCATTTTTTTTTAATTTTTATTTATTTTAGAGAGAGGAAGGGAGAGAGAAGAGGGGAGGGGAGATACATCAATTCGTTCCCTTTATTTATGCATTCATGCATTCATTTGTTGCTTCTTGTATGTCCCCTGACTGGGGATCAAACTTGCAACCTTGGTATATCAGGTGGATGCTCTAACCAACTGAACTACACAACCAGGGCTCTGGGCGGCATTCTCGTATTCGTCAGTACTCAGGCATGCTCATGGAACGGTCTTGTTTTCACTTGACTCTCGCATCACTGAGGGGCCTCGTCTCACGTAGGTGTTCTACGCAACCGTCTGCGTTCACTGGGGAATACCATGGCCTAGTTGTCAGTGTCAGGCCAGCTCCCAGCTATCTGGGCCTGTTTTTGTTTTCTCGGGTCCTGACTGCAGCTGTTCTCAACCCCGTGATGTGATGCCTTTGGCGTCTCCAGGCGCTGGGCTCACATGCTGGCTTCTAACCTTCCTCTGGTTTGCTAGGTTGGTGGCTCAGACATCTGATTTCCAGGTTCTTGTTTGTCTTCTCTCTGTGCTGTGGTCTCTTGGCCTGCTTAATCTCTGTACCACTGGGGACTTCCGCCTTTTGCTTTTGGTTTTGTCCCTTCACTGTCAGATTGAGGGCTGTGGGGAGAGAGCAGGGGCTGGTGACTATATCCCCACAGCACATGTCACTGGCTTTCATCTGCGCCACTTTGTCTGAGAGCTGCTCCCCTGTGAGGTGCCCTGCCTTTAGTGAAGGGACGCCTGGTACTTATGCCCAACGAATCCCCTCCTTCGTAAACCGGGGCAAAGTGTGTGGGCCAGAGGCTGATGCTGGGACCCAGAAGGCTCCCATTCCCTGACTAATGAGAACTGCATTTTTTCTGCAGGCACTTCACTTTGTCATCCGATTCTGTGCCCAGGGCTGTGTCATCATGGACTCATTTGTTCTCCAAAGTGGATTTCCCACGGCTGAGTCACTTTGTTTCTTTATATCTGAAGCAGGAGACATATCTGCTTCTTAGAAGCCATCAAGGTAGCAAACAGACACTTTAATAAGAACCATACTTCTCACCTGTGCAGTCCGGTACTTTTAATTAGCTAGCTGGACAACTACTTGTCTTCTTTAAAGTAGAAGTTATTAAAGGCCATGGGGGAAACTGTCCACTTAATGCAATATCACACTTGTGTCATTTGTCTCAGCAACTTGGCTTCGCTCAGTTGTACTCTGTGGAGAAATAACGGCAACGTTACAAAGGAATCATTGCTCGGATGTGATCCCGGGGAGCCGAGAGTGTTCCACTGCAGCCACAATTACACATCTCTGGTTCGTGTTAAATGTGAAGGAAACATCTGTGCTGCTATTGCTCAACAAAGAAGTCAGCATTGGGGATGGAAAATCTGATTCCAGTTCCTTAACCGCCACATGGTTCATGTGGCTTGTGGCGGACGAGCCGAGAGGAATGAGGTAGGCAGCTGATGCAGGAGCCGCCTGCGGTGGAATCCACTCCTGACACCTTTTAGGAAATTTTATTGTTCTATGTGTCATTGTATTTTTATTTTTTAAATAGTATTTTATTAAAGTATAGTTGGCATACAATATTATATTAATTTCAGGTGTACTACATAGTGATTCAACGTTTATATACCTAATGATGTGTTCACCACACGAAGTTAGGCAACTGTCTATATAATTGTATTTTTAAAGAGCTGTGTTTGCATGTAGGCTGGGATTTGTTCCTGCAAGTGAATATAATAACATGAAAAGGGTACGCTGTTCAAGAGCAACCCTTGTTATTAGCAGTGCGTTCAATGCCAACAATAGCACCTCCTCCTGTGACTCATAGGGTGACTCTCGTGTGCCACGTATGATGCACGTTTCATTTTCATGACAGCCCCATTTGTTGCTGAGGAAAATGGCCAGAGAGGCCTCCAATGTCACACAGTTAGGGAGAGATGCTGCCTTGACTCAAACCCCTTGGTCTGACTCAGCTCAGGGCCTCCTCCTCCAGGAAGCCTTGACCTCCACATACCATGCTCCACTGTGGCACCTGCATTGTATCCTGGGACCTGCTATGCACCTGCCCCTGTTGTTAGACCACAAAAGCAGGCTGGGAACTTACTCATTTATCCCCGTCCCAGCCCAAAGCAGTGCCTGGGTAAATCCCTTCACAGCGACCCCCATGCCAAGCCGTACCCCTTCCTTAGTGGCCATGCATTGCCATCCCTCTGTCCCTGTGTGGCCTTTTGGCTTATTCTCATAGGTGCCTGAGCTCAGAGCTCTTGGAAGGGGTCGTTCTCTTAGAGATACAAATAAAGCATGAAGGAACTAGCATTAGGGCTGAGTTTTTTTCTAAAAAAGGAATAAATCAGAGGAGAAGGAACAAAGGTCTAGGAATGGCAAGTGGGCCGTGAGGACAACCCTCTGCACAGGGACCTGTTTTGTAACTGAGTTCTCCCTGGCAGCTCCCTGCAAGTAAGCAAAGGCAGGAAGGGTCCGGCTCATCATGAAGGCCAAAACTCCGTGCAGCTGAAGGAGTAAAGATGGCACGGGACAAGGGGCCACGCCCCAGAGGGCCGAGGGAGCACAGAAAGCCTCTTTAAACATAGAGCCGTATCCACATTCAGGTCTGAGTCACAGATCTGAGGAAGAAAAAGCACTGAAAAGAAACAGGCTCCTTGGGTCTGGGGGAGAAGGTCAGATGGATTAAGTAGCGGGTAATGATATCAGACATCACAGTGGAGAAGAGGCTCTGAGCTGGAACCACCCGGGGGTGGATGTCAGCTGTGCCTGCTTCCAGCGTGTGACCTTGGACTAGTCATCAACCAGTCTGCCTCAGTTAAACCCTCTGTAAAAGGGAAGTGAAGACAGGACACATTTAACTGGGGTGTTTCGTAGATTAAGAAGGTTAGCTGTGGCCCTTGTGGCTCGGTGGGTTGAGTGCCAGCCTAAGAACCAAAGGGTTGCCAGTCTGATTTCCGGTCCGGGCACGTGCCTGGGTTGCAGGCCCGGTTCCCCAGTTGGGGGCGTGCGAGGGGCAACTGATGAATGTATGTCTCACACATCAATGTTTCTCTCCCTCTGTCCTTCCCTTCCCTTCTCTAAAAAGTAAATAAATAAAATCTCTTTAAAAAAAGAAAGGTTAATACTCGTGAAAAGCTGAGGTCAACAAACATAGCTAATGCGCCTTGAGCACCTGTGGTGGGCCAGCACTGTGCTAAGCACTGGACACATGCCAACTCACAGGATCCTCTTAGAACCACAGAAAAGCCAGTACTTTTTTCTTAACTATACATTTTCTGTGCATTTTGTAAGATTATACCAATACTAGTTTTATTTTAATTTTGTGACTCTTTTTTTAAAAGATTTTCTTTCTTTATTTTTTAGAGAGAGGGGATGGGAGAGAGAAAAAGAGGGAGAGAAACATTAATGTCCGAGAGAAACACTGACTGGCTGCTTCTCGCACGCCCCCAACTGGGGACCTGGCCGGCAACCTAGACCCGCACCCTGACCAGGAATCAACCAGCAACCTTTCCATTCCCAGGCCGGTGCTCAACCCGTTGAGCCACACCTGCCAGGGCGAAAGGCCAGCACTTTTATTAGCATCAACCCCATTTTACAGATGCAGAAACTAAGGTACAGGTTGCCTATTCTCTTTCCCAAGACTACACAGCTAAGAAGCGGCAAAATCGGGGTTGAATTTGGACACTCTGATGTCAGAATCGCTCTCCTAACCACCATGCTATGCTGCCCCTCAAAAATACCGAGATATTTTTGTTAGTAACAAGGCACCTGTTGTGTGTTGAATTGTTTCCCCAAGAAAGATCTGTTAAAATCCTAACATCTGGTACCTCTTGTTCTCAACTGGGCCTTTTGTCCCATGTGTCTAAATTTGTTAAGAATATTTCACATATACAAGTGTTCAGATAACTGGTGCTTAGACTGACCAAATGACCAGGTCCCCTGTGATAACACGCAGCCCCAGGTGACAGAAGCAAACTCAGTCAATGAAAATTCCACTTTACGCTAAAATAAATTCTTTCTTTAAGAAGAATTGATTAAATTCTGGCTCCACGGTTGCCTTTGAAATATTGCTTGCCTCCTCTCCCTGTCCCCCACCCCCCTCATTCTCAGCATGAAGAAAGAATGGTGACAGTGAGGATACTCCTTGTCACTTCTATCTGACCAAGAAGCAAGAACTGATTGGTGATGTTAAAATGGCAGGACCCAGTGGCACATCTCCTGAAGACAGAAAAAGATGGGGATACGGGGCACTCTGGGAGTGCCCCCTAAGTCTAAAGAAACAATTCAAGTCAGCAGGTGTACCCATAGCTCAGCAAGGAACTCCTCTGACAAAGAAGCATTGAGCAAATAAAAGCTGGACCTCTCTGCAGCCACTGAAGACCGTGTCCGAAAGCGGGAAAGCAAGGTCCAAAGATCGCAGCTGGACAGCATTTTGGACAAAGTATGGAAAGATACCAATTGCCATATTACGGAGGTTAATTCTGAGAGGCCAGATAGCAGATTGCTTCTGTTTTGTTTTAATTTTATTTTGTTCTGTGTTTTGGGGTTGTTTTTTTTTTTCTCCTCTCTGTGCTTTGCATGTGTTCTGCAATAAAGACCTATGACTTTTGGAATTAGGAAAGTTATTTTTGGCTGCCACTGCCACAGGAAGCATGAGGAGATAAAAAAAAACATTCAGATGGCGGATACTAACAAGTTTTCAGATGGGGTTCCTTCGGATTCCTTGGAAGCTGCTAAAGATGCAAGTACTACAAAGAAGCTCACAGATCAGGTGATGCAGAGGCCTCGAGTTCTGGTACACTAGCAGAAACTACTTGACAGTGTCTCCCACACCACCCCCAGCTACATCAAGACTTTATCCAAAGCAGTAAAAAAAAGAATCACGCATCGAAACAACTTTAGGTGAAGTGTGCTCACAGAGAAGCCAAGTTCTTCAAAGAAGTCCGTGGCCTGGAGAGGAAGTACAAGGCACCGTACCAGCCTCTCACTGACAAGAGAAGGCTTAGGTGACACTGATCTGTGTGCAGAATAGAATTGCACAGTGAGAATGAAGAGGAAGACAAATTGGCTGGAGACGGGCAAGATAAACTAGTCATAGCATCAGCAGATGAGCCAAACCCAAAAGGAATTTCGGAGTCTGGTTCACCATCTTTTTTTTCCCCAAAAAATTTTTTATTGATTTTTTTTTTTTTTTAGAGAGAGACATTGACTTGTTTTTCCACTTACTTGTTCATTCCTCAGTTAATTCTTATATGCGCCCTGACTGGGGATGGAACCCAAAACCTTGGCACATGGGGATGATGCTCTAACCAACTGAGCTACCCAGCCAGGATCATGGTTCAACCATCTTTAGTGGTTATGGTGAGTGAGTTAGTCCATCTTGAAACTCCTACAGGATGTTATAGTGAAACTTTCAGACCCTGAACAGCCTGTCTTTTGCATTAGAGTTCCACTTTGAATACAATGAGTACTTTATCAATTCAGTCCTGACAAAAACTTACAAGATGAAGTTGGAGCCAGGTAAGGTCTACCCCTTTTCCTTTGAAAGTCCTGAAATAGTTGACTTGATGAGTGAACTATTGATTGGAAAAAAGGAAAAAGTGTATGGTCAAAACGGTATAGAAAAAGCAGAAACACAAGAGTGGAGACATTGTCAGAACAACTACAAAGCAAGTCCCCAACGATTCATTCTTCAACTTCTTCAGTCTGCTTGAAAGCATCTGGGGATGGACTCACCGGATGAAGATTCCAAGCTCACAGGCACCTCCACCTTTGAGATGGGACACTTCTTCCATGAGTAGATCAGGACTTCACAGGGGAGGCCACAGGGGATGACGACAATTTTAAAGAAGGTGAGGAAGAAGAGGAGGAGTAATTAGAGGGAAACGTGGAGGGAGACAATGAGGACGATGCCAAAGTGAACCCCAGGAAGGATTGCAGCCAGCCCACCAAGTGGCAGCAACAGTGAGCAGCCAGGACCTGTCACACCTGTCCTGAACAGCACTCATACCTGACCCGTTTGTTTTCAAGTGCACGGTTTTCACTTTCCCTTTTCTTTTTTCTCTTTCTTTCTTTTCTTTCTTTCCTTCCTTCCTTCCTTCCTTCCTTCCTTCCTTCCTTCCTTCCTTCCTTCCTTCCTTCCTTCCTTTCTTTTTGGCTTAACCTGTGCAGTGGCAAATACATTTCAGAACTAGAAGGTTTAATTCCAGCACCATCTGTGGCCTGGGGGTTGGGGGGGGGGGGCAGACCACATGGAGCCCAAGGCAGACGTCTGGGGAGCTTCTGCTCTCATCTCTCACTTAAAGACACCACAGGTTGACAGTTAGTTCTAGGAAGCAATAAATCAAATTCAGAAGTGTGGAAAACTCCACAGGACAAATGATGCAGTTTTAACAAACAGTGTTTCAAAAAGAAAAGAGAAGGGCAACTGTCAAATGAAAGGAGATGTGAGAGTCACAACCACATGCCCTGGGTGGTGCTTATTTTCATCCTTATTTGCATCCCCTAATTTGAACGAACAGCTACAAAAATATGTTTTTGAGATAATCAGGGAAAAATAAATATAAAGTAGGCATTGGATATTACAAGGAATTACTTATTTTGTGGAATGTGATGACACTGTGGTTAGTGTATTTAAGTCATTATTTTAGAGATAAGTATTGAAGTATTCGCAAGTAAAATTATATGATATCTGGGGTTCACTCCAGCAAAAACAGGAGTGGAAGAACAGTGGAGACAAGGATGCTGAATGGTAGGTCTTTGCGGAGGAGAAGGTGGCCCCTGAAGTTTTACACCCAGGTAGCTGCTCATGTATCTGGAAGAGAGGACTGGTTTGATCTTTTTTATTTTTTAATTTCCAATTTATTG